>CM053028.1:60307261-60364096 GCA_028564925.1 Lithobates sylvaticus
AAATGAAATGGTTATCCTTTAAAACGTAGTAACCAAATGCAAAAATTATAAACATTTAAGCTAGTATGTGCACTTGATATATAATGTAAATAATAAGGTAAGGTAAAATTAAATGTCCATTTTTTTTTTTTTGTTATTTTTCCCAACATTTTTTTAGGGGGGTTTTACAATGTGAAAAAAAAAAAAATATATATATATATATATATATATATTTCAAAGTCAAACTGCACATTTATGACTCTTCGGGAATAATATGGGATGTAAAGGCAGCATATATCGCATGTACCCAACAAAGTGACAGTCCAGCCATCCTAGTATGTGAGCTGATTATGTATAGGGGGTTGAGAAAAAGTAGTGAAACATCATGCCCTTGTATAGACCTTGTTATACTCAAAGCACTATTAAACCCCAAATCAATCATTTATTCCAGGGATATGCAATTAGCGGATCTCCAGCTGTTGCAGAACTACAACTCCCATGAGGCATAGCAAGACTCCGACAGCCACAAGCATGACACCCAGAGGCAGGGCATGATGGGAAGTTTTGCAACAGCTGGAGGTCCGATAATTACATATCCCTGATTTATTCTATTGCAGCTTACCAATTCTTAGATGTGATGGCTGCATTAGATTTCTTTCCTTTTTTTTTTTTTTTTCACCTGGTGCTGTTAGACAGCTGCTGACGTGCATTTGCATGAAACATACATAAGAGCTGCATTGTGAAGGGCTAGAGGTCGTGCCGCCATTCTCTGCAATTTGGCGGCCCCTTATGTAAGTTTGAAAGCAGCATTTGTTTTTAATGTATTTTTGGGAATATTAAAATACTACACTATGAGCAAAAATATTGTTTTTGGTCGGTAAGTCCATGCTGATAACTCTGGTACTATCCCCTGGTGGAATGGAACCCTGGTACTATCCTCTGGGCCTGCCATCTGTGGAGTGAGAGTGGTGATGCTGGATTCCATTTACACAAAGTGCTTTTTGTTGTTCTAGTAATAAACAACATATCCCAGGTGCCACATCTGGGGGGGGGGGGGGGGTGCCGCCCCCACCCGCACTGGGAACCTCTGTTCTAAGTGTGTCGATGCCGTCCGATCAAAATAGCCTATGGACTGGGGGGTGAAGGGGAGGCCCTGGACGGGGGCTGTGCTGAGGAGGCCCTGGACTAGGGGATGCAGAGAAGGGGGCCCTGGACTTGATAAAGGACCTGGATTCAGAGAGCAGGGTGCAGATGAGGCTCCTAACTTGGGATGGGCTGTAAATGAGGTCGCTCAATAGGCAATATAAGTGATTTCTAGTAAAAAGTATAACGCATATACGAATGTTGTTCATACCGTTGTGATTCCATACTGTACATCTATACATGTATTACATTTATAACAATAGAGGCATCCTGTCTGGTTCAAAAGCATTGTAATCTGGTGGTTCTTTAATAAATTCCCTTTACATTATTGAAAGAGTCCTGGCGATTTTTAATGTTCTGATGTCAAGTGATGTCGTAAATGTGGGCTTCGTAATTTGGGGTTTTCTGTATTTCAGAGCATTTTCCCAGCCAGTGTGGAAAGAAAACAGGTTTCAGGACTCGTTAAGACAAGGTGAGCTGTTATATGCTTTGCTGCATTTTTTTTAGCACAGGCTCTGACGAAGAAGGTAATCTTTTGAAACGCGTTAGCCAGCAGAGACCCTGAGGTCATCTTCTTTGTCACCACGACAAGGTGGCTTTTTACAAAGCTTAATTTCGTCACATGTTTGTGAGTAAGGCCCACAATCCACTTAATTGCCTGTCCTCTCCCTATAGGGATATAAAACATTTTATAACATTTTTAGGTCAATCACATGACACGCAGAGTCCTGTGTTTCTGCTGGTGTTGGACAGTTCTTAATGATCATGGAGTGAACATTACTGGTGACCCCCCTACTCCATTGCGCCAGCTCGGCACAATTGCTGTTTATGTATCATCTCTGTTTTAAGAGTAAATTGTCAGTATTACAAAGGAATTTAGACATGAGGCTGCAAAACATACAATGGTTTATAGAATAAAATGTCGACTGAAACAAATATCAGTTATAATCAAACGACGGGTACAAAAGTTCTGGTACAGTTCAAAAATTTGTTCACAAGCTTAGTTACTGTTTAAAAACAAAAAGGTAGTCGAGAAAGGCAAATAAATATAAAGAATTTGAATTGTTCCACCCCCACCACCCTAAGTCCTGCCCTGTGTGTGGGTATTCACAAGTATGGGCAAGCACTCCTAAAATAAATATTTCAAATGTTGTGAGATGCTAGACAGTTAAATGACCTGGCACTGAATTCACAAAGCTAATACACCAGAAATATTGCTCACATGAAGGTCCCTATCCATGCACCAAAGCTGTATGAACTGAGCCCCTTTTTATACTGTTGCAGTATCCAAAACATAAAAGAAGTCAGCAGCTGACTAAGCCCACCAGGCTACCCCCTATAAATATTACTTTCGAGAGGACTGACATTTTAATAATTCAGGTAATCGATCCTGTAATAGTTCCATTGAACATGTAAGAACTTGTGCAGGTGAGTTTTGTCCACTAGGTGGCGTTAAAATGTAATAAATGAAAAGGAGCGCAACTAATTTAAAGTGGCTGTAAAGGGAGAATTTTTTTTTTTTACCTTAACCACTTAAGGACCGGAATGATTTAGCCCCTTAATGATCAGGCCATTTTTTGTGAGTCGCTTTAACTGACAATTGCGCGGCCGTGCGACTTTGTATCCAAACAAAATGTATTTCCTTTTTTCCCCACAAATAGCGATTTCTTTTGGTGGTATTTGATCACCTCTGCGGTTTTTATTTTTTGCGCTTTAAACAAATTTGGGAAAAAAATGATATTTTTTACATTTTGCTATAATAAATATCCCCACCAAAAAAATTAAAAAAATAATTTCTTCATCAGTTTAGGCCAATATGTATTCTTCTACATATTTTTGCTAAAAAAAAAAATCGCAATAAGCGTATATTGATTGGTTTGCGCAAAAGTTATAGCCTCTACAGTATAGGGAATAGATTTATGGCATTTTTTTCTTTTACTAGTAATGACGGCGATCAGCGATTTTTAGCGGGACTGCAAAATTGCAGTGGACAGATCAGACACTTTTGACACTTTTTTGGGACCAGTGACATTTATACAGCGATCAATGCTATAAAAATGTACTGATTACTGTATAAATGACACTGGCAGGGAAGGGGTTAACACTAGTGGTGATCAATGGGTTAATGTGTTCCCTGGGAGGTGTTTCTAACTGTCGGAGGAGTGTACTGACTGGAGGAGGAGAGAGATCGCTGTTCCTGATCACTAGGAACAGACGATCTCTCTCTACTTCCCTGACAGAACGGGGAACTGTTTGTTTACATTGACAGATACCCATTCTGGCTCTCTGTGGAGCGATGGCGGGTGGTCGGCGGACATCACGGCCGTTAGCCACGCGCATCGGCTTCCGGCATGGTGCCATGGGTGGGAGCGCGCATGTGCCCACTGTATCTATTGCATGCAGCGACGTACAGCTATAGCAATTCACACAATAGAGCCAACCTGCGGTGGCTGGTCTTAAAGTGGTTAAAAGAGAAGTGTGGTATTTTTTGGGGTTTTATTTTAGAATCATACTTACCAAGGTGGATGCAGTATCTTTACCCCGCTGGCTCTAAGGCTGAGAACTGAGCGATCAAACACTGCCGATTGCTTGGTTCTCAGAGCTCCCTTAGCAGAGAGGTGGTGACTGTCAGTCACCGCTGTCTGCTCTGCCCATCCAGCGCTCACTGGAGCACTGGGCTGTGAAGGGGATGGTAGAGGAGGGCTCAGGCCATCAGCGTCTCGCTGAGAGGCTGAGTCAGGTGCCGGTCTAGGCGAGCTTTGGCTGTACTTCTCTTTTAATGCATTCCGTGCATTAAGGTTAAAAAACTTCTGCATGCAGCCCCCCTAAATACTTACCCGAGCCCAATCTTGATGCAGCGATGTGCACAAAAACAGCAGCTCTCTCTCTCCTTATTGGACAGAGAGGCAGCAGGGGGGACCCTTGGCTCCTGCTGCTGTCAATCACAGCCAGTAAAGCGTGGGGGGTGGGGCAGAGCCACACTATGTGTGTCAGTGGACACACAGTCCTGGCTCAGCAGTGAGTACGCACGAGTGCCCCTGGAACAAGCAGTTTTCTATGGGGACACTGCGTACACACGACCGGACTTTTTGAGAGCAAAGGTCCGACAGAACGAAAACGTCGGACAATTCAATCGTGTGTAGGCTCCATCGGACCTTTGCATGCCAAAAATCTGACGGACTTTAGAAATAGAACATGTTTTACATTTTCCCGCCGGAACCAGTTCCTAGCGGGATTATATGAATGATAGGTAACAATATAAATGATCAAAGTCCATAAATTCAAATAAATAATGAATAATAAATAAAGTTCATGTGCTTCAAAAAACTGTGCTGTGCAGCTTTGAGTTATTCAGACGTGCGATATATAGTGCCAAGTGCCAGAATAAACATCAGTGCAATCCGTGCTCCCTTCTGTGTGCCCTCTCACTCACCAGAGATCTAGGACTCCCATAACAGAAGTCAGATGCACTTTGAGAGGGTGGCTGGGCTTAGTAGTCCTACATGCTGTGTCTCCAACTGCGGCTTAAGTTGCCCTCACTGAGTCATCAGAGATCCAGGATTCACATTGGAAAGAGTAAGACGTTGCAAGGACTGCTGGGTTCGGTGGTGCCACATGCTGTGTCTCCAGTTACGATTGATGTTGTCCTCAGCAAACCTCCAGCGATAGGTACAAATGGCAAGAAAAGGCAATAAAATGTAATTGTTGGTTTATTGCATAAAAAACAAGAAAAGTCCAGGTATTCCTCTCACATAAAAAAACGTTAAAAACAGTGTAAAAACAGAATCTTGCATTCCACTGGAAATGACGTTGCCACCTGTGGTCAACTGACGCGTTTCGTCCCACCAACGAGACGTTTTCAAAGGATCATGTGGAAGACCACCATCACCAGAGGAGGTAAGTATGCTAAAAGGTTTATGTAAAAAATAAAAATAAAATAACTTTTTATTTAACTACATCAGCTCTTACAGCTTTTAATGTTTATGGACCAAATAATTAACAAATAATTATATTTATGTAGAAATGTGGACTACAATTATAAAGTACAGTGATCCTCGGTATGTCTATGCATCACATGTCCCTCTAGTGCCCAGTGTTATCAACTGACATCATGTTTGTGGGCCAAACTAAAGGGATTGTGGGATGATAATTGCTTTGCGTGACTCTGTACCTGGACTACATATCCCAGGGATCTTTCCTACCATCGGAGAGATTGCTGGGAGGAACTATAAAAGAAACCACAGCTCTTCCTCCTGGGCCTGACGCGAGATGAACCTCTCCATGCATGGAGAGAGAGGTTGCGGTGTACCACATTCCAACCCAGATGAGAGGGGCCCAGCACTGCTTGCTGTTCATCAGACATCCATCCAACACCACTTTGGTCGCCTGCCAACCTGTGTTCTGAGCTTCGCATCGGGAGATCGATACGGCGGATCCGCTGCATGCTTGTTGCTACAGGAGCTGCTGTCTGGAGGGCATTAAATCGGCCTGGTCGTTGGTGAGAGGGCAATCACCCACCTTTACAAATGCTTTTCTCATGGTTTCACTGAGTCACTTTGCACAGACATCTTTACCTCCGGAATACTTTGCTGAATCTATCTTGAACACTTTAGCGTCTACCATTTCAACAAACCTTATTGCTTGCTATTACACCTTATTGGATACAATTAATGAGCTCCTACTGCCGGTGAAGACCATCAGATCTGCAATAGGGACATTGCTGTCATTATTGCTACAAGGGTCTTTATACCATTGCCATTATGTCTGACCTCTCATTAGGGTTAAGGGTTTATAGGATGGCTGAGGTTTCCCCTTTAGAAACTTGTCAGTATAACAATTTAACTTTGTTTATCCTATCAGGTGCAAGCAGAACTCCGTTGTACATGTGTATATAATAGACTGCTTTACCTGCAAATATCTTGGCTTTTGTTATTTTGAGAAATTCCTTTACTGAGTTGGCGCTGTTGCTTAAAACACAGCAGATCTATTACCTCCTCTTTGTGACAATATCTTCTTTGAACCGTTCTAGTAAACATTATCAGAACATAAACACACAGCAACAAAGTGGGAAACCCTCAGCAACTAAGTGGGAAACCCTCAGCAACTAAGTGGGAACTATTAGCAACCAGCTGCAGGTAACCAGAGAGAGGCCTATCAAGTCAACACTTCGGGGGACAGTGCTACATAAATATACTTTGCACAGAGCAGGTCACTTACTTGCTCTTTGGCAGTCCCCCCTGGAGTTTGACTGACAGCAACAGGAGCCTATGTCTCCCTCTGCTCTCAGAGTCTCCTGTAGAGAGAGCATTGGTGCTGCAGCTGAGGTGGCACTGGAGCAATGAGAGGAGCCATGGAAGTGTTTGGGAATGGGGGGGGGGAGTTAGCGGGGTGTTTTTTTCTTTTTATACTTCATTGTAGAGAATCCACTAAGGTAAAAACTTGTTTAGACTTTGAATGAATGAATGAATAATTTGTATAGCGCTACAATGCGAACTGAATCGCCTCAAGACGCTGGATTCGTCCTGTGTTGTCAAGCTTCTTAGAAGCGGTAGGTCTTGAGTTTTTTCCTGAAGGCCTGATGGTTTTCTTCCATGCGGATGTACGTCGGTAGAGCGTTCCATAGCCGTGGTCCTTGGACTGTGAATCTCCGTTCTCCCTTTGATTTGTAACGGGATTTAGGAATGAGGAGGAGGTTTTGGTTAGATGATCGAAGGCTGCGATTGGGTGTGTAGTGTTTTATTTTCTTGAGTAGGTATTAAGGGGCGTCTACATGTGTGCATTTGTGGGTGAGGCAGAGGGTCTTGAATGTGATCCGATTCTTTACGGTTAGCCAATGTAGGCTCCTCAGGGAAGGGGAGATGGATTCCCAGTTTTTTTTTCATATTATCAGTCTTTCCGCCGTGTTTTGGATGAGTTGTAAGCGCGCAAGTTGATATTGGGGTAGTCCTATGTAGAGGGAGTTTGCGTAGTCGAGTCGTGAATTAATGACTGTTCCAACTACCGCTGCTTTGTCCTCTTTTGGAATGAAGGGGATGAGTCTACATAGCGCGGAGGAGATGGTGAGATCCGCTGACTACTGATCTTATTTGTGCATTCATTGACATTTCTGAGTCAAAAATTACTCAGAGACTCTTGGCCTTGGTCCTTGGATAGATGGTCTGTCCAAAGATGGTGGGTGGTGTCCAGGGGGTCTTAGTTTGGGAATTTTGGTTTGCGTGTAGGATAAGAAGTTTTGTTTTCGATTCGTTGAGTTTGAGGGAGCTAGTGGTCATCCAGTCGTCTATCAAAGTGAGGCATTTTTCTAGTTGCTGATGATGGTCTTTTCGTCCGGTGATGCGAAAGTAGAGTTGCGTGTCGTCAGCCTATGAGTGGAAGCAGAGGTCTGATATTCTGATGATTTTGAGGAGTGGGCGGATTATATGTTGAAGAGCACTGGTGACAAGGGTGATCCTTGAGGGACTCCGCAAGAGATTGCCCGGGTTTCAGAGGTGAATGCTCCTAGTTTCACTGTCTGAGAACGATTTCCTAAGAAGGATGCGAACCATTGTAGATCTGAATCTGTGACTCCTGCTACTTCTGTGAGGTGGATGAGTAGAGTATTGTGGTCCACTGTATCAAACGCTGCACTGAGGTCCAACAGTACCAGGAGACATGATTCTCCGGCATCTGCTGCTTTGAGGGCGTTGTCCCATAACTACTTTAATTCTAATTGAATCCACAAAAGCCTGATCTTTTGACATATTTGACCAATGGCATTCGTGGTATTCTAACATCTTGTGTTTGTAGACAGAAATGCGTCACTCATAGAAACTGATGTAGGAACCCAATTTGAACGAGCTATGCACATATGAGAATGGCTACCAAACTTTCCAAGATTAAAGGCCAGAAACACAAGCTTAAGACAAGCACTAGAAGCTACGCTACAAGAGAGAGAAAGGATGCCAAGACCAAGAACCCCTTTTCCTGTAATATATATAGTGCATTCACATCAGTCTCTGCCCTCAGGGAGCTTACAATCTAAAATCCCTCACTCACATTTATACATACAGCACATACAGTATACTAGGACCAATTTAGACAGGAGTCAATTAACCTACCAGCATGTCTTTGGAGTGTTTGAGGAAACCCGCACAGGGAGAACATGCAAACTCCAGGAAGGTGGTGCTGTGATTGGGATTCAAACCGACCACCCCAGTGCAGCTATGTGGAAGTGCTAACCACTTAGCCACTGTGCTACCCATAATGGAATTTGGGTGATTTTTAGAGTGTCCCTTTTGTGTAAAGACTGGTGCATTTGCAAGAAAAGGATAGGTAGTATGTACAGTGGTGTGAAAAAGTGTTTGCCCCCTTCCTCATTTCCTGTTCCTTTGCATGTTTGTCACACTTAAGTGTTTCGGAACATCAAACCAATTTAAACAATAGTCAAGGACAACACAAGTAAACACAAAATGCAATTTGTAAATGAATGTGTTTATTATTAAAGGTGAAAAAAAATCCAAACCATCATGGCCCTGTGTGAAAAAGTGATTGCCCCCTAAACCTAATAACTGGTTGGGCCACCCTTAGCAGCAACAACTGCAACCAAGCGTTTGCGATAACGTGCAATGAGGCTTTTACAGCGTCCTGGAGGAATTTTGGCCCACTCATCTTTGCAGAATTGTCCTAATTCAGTTACATTAGAGGGTTTTCGAGCATGGCCTTTTTAAGGTCATACCACAACATCTCAATAGGATTCAGGTCTGGACTTTGGCTAGGCCACTCCAAAGTCTTCATTTTATTTTTCTTCAGCCATTCGGTGGTGGACTTGCTGGTGTGTTTAGGATCATTGTCCTGCTGCAGAACCCAAGTTCATTTCAGCTTGAGTACACGAACAGATGGTCGGACATTCTCCTTCAGGATCTCTTGGTAGACAGCAGAATTCATAGTTCCTTTTATCACGGCAAGTCTTCCAGGTCCTGAAGCAGCAAAACAGCCCCAGACCATCACACTACCACCACCATATTTTACTGTTGGTATAATGTTCTTTTTCTGAAATGCAGTGTTCCTTCTACGCCAGATATACTTGGACACACACCTTCCAAAGAGTTCCACTTTTGTCTCATCGGTCCACAGAATGTTGTCCCAAAAGTCTTGGGGATCATCAAGATGTGTTGTGGAGAAATTGAGACGAGCTTTGATGTTCTTTTTGCTCAGCAGTGGTTTTCTCCTTGGAACTCTGCCATGCAGGCCATTTTTTGCCCAGTCTTTTCCTGATGGTGGAGGCATGAACGCTGACCTTAACTGAGGCAAGTGAGGCCTGCAGTTCCTTGGACGTTGTTGTGGGGTCTTTTGTGACCTCTTGGATGAGTCGTCGCTGCGCTCTTGGGGTAATTTTGGGCGGCCGGCCACTCCTGGGAAGGTTCACCACTGTTCCATGTCTTCGCCATTTGTGGATAATGGCTCTCACTGTGGTTCGCTGGATTCCCAAAGCTTTGGAAATGGCTTTATAACCCTTTCCAGACTGATAGATCTCAATTACTTTCTTTCTCAATTGTTCCTGAATTTCTTTGGGTCTCGGCATGATGTGTAGCTTTTAAGGATCTTCTGGTGGACCTTACTGTGTCAAGCAGCTCCTATTTAAGTGATGCCTTGATTGTGAACAGGTGTGTCAATAATCAGGCCTGGGTGTGGCTAGAGAAATTGAACTCAGGTGTGGACAACCACAGTTATAGTATGTTTTAACAAGGGGGGCAATCACTTTTTCACACAGGGCCATGATGGTTTGGATTTTTTTTCACCTTTAATAATAAACACCTTCATTTACAAATTGCATTTTGTGTTTACTTGTGTTGTCCTTGACTATTGTTTAAATTGGTTTGATGTTCCGAAACACTTAAGTGTGACAAACATGCAAAGGAACAGGAAATGAGGAAGGGGGCAAACACTTTTTCACACCACTGTACATGCACATGCATATTTGTAGCTTATATTGTATTCCTGTAGCTGTAAATACTTTGTATATGCAGCATTCTTGTCAAACCTCTGCTGAGAAACCATTGCTTCCTTTCACAGAGCAAGGGTCTTTCTCTACAGCATGCTGGCAGGGGTGAGAGTTTTTGATTGACCCTGTGACTGCTTAGCAATATAAACCCTAATGCGGCGTACACACGGTCGGAATTTCCGATGGAAACAGTCCGATGGGAGCTTTTCATCGGATTTTCCGACCGTGTGTATGCCCAATGGTCTTTTTCTGTCGGAATTTCCAACGGACTTTGAATTGGGAACCTGTTCTCAATTTTTCCGACTGAAAACCTTTCTATCGTGTGTATGCAATTCCGACACGCAAAATTCCGACGCATGCTCGGAAACAATTCAACGCATGCTCGGAAGCATTAAACTTCCCTTTTATAGTGCTGTCGAACGTGTTTTATGCCGCTGTGTTATTGACCGTCGGAATTTGGTGTGATCGTGTGTAGGCAAATCAGCTTGAGTGGAATTCCGTCGGAATTCCGTCGGAAAAAACGTCTTTTTTCCGACGAGAATTCCGATCGTGTGTACGCGGCATAAGATTTTGCACACCTTTATTTTGATACACTTGAAATTAAATAAATAGACTGAACATTTAATCGACTTTAATGCTCATTTATTAGCCATGGTAGTAAAGCTTGATCATCTTTTATCACACGCTATATGAATTAGATTACATCTGACCTGAAATTAGGATTATTTTAGTGCTCCGTGCAATCAAAAATGTTATGCTAATGATCTATTGCCTAAAAAGGAACACTTGTTTAATTCTGTGCGGAAAGCTGATTTGTGTTATTTGGTGTTGTGGCAGGCTGTACTTGCCTATGTTATAGAAAGGCTACTAACATTAATAAAAGACCACAAGATCATTATGACCTGGCACTATTAGTTGTTCTGCTTATGGACTCGTGTGTCCTGCACCCTACTGAATAATACACGTGGATTAGACATTTGACAGAAAACGTTTGTACGTCAACACAGCAGCGTTGTTAAAGATGTTAATTTTATCAGCTTAGTGTCCAGGGTTTGTACATTACAGATGTACCCTGCTTTAGACATGGGAGCAGTCAAAAAATTAGTTTCGTTCCGTTCCGTATAAAAAAAAAATCGTAATTCGTAATTCGTGTATGAAATTTAATTCGGATTCGTACGAAATACGAATTTCGTACGAATCGTTACGAATCGTTAATATCGTTACGAATATCGACACTCTACGAATAATAACGAATTATCCGAAAACGTATTAACGTTACATAACACAAGTCTATTGTTCACCAATCACTCAGAGGAAGTACGAAATACGAAATTTAGTTTACGAATACGAAATTTCGTATTTCGTACTTCCTCTGAGTGATTGGTGAACAATAGACAATAGACTTGTGTTATGTAACGTTAATACGTTTTCGGATAATTCGTTATTATTCGTAGAGTGTCGATATTCGTTATACTAAATCTCGAATTCATTCGAATCATTTGTTATATCCGCTATAATTTCTTTCATATTAGTTGAAATTCGTCATTTGGTAGTTTGGATTCGGATAATTTGGATCCGAAATTCGTAAACGAAATTTCGTATTTCGTACAGAATTCGTATTCGTAAAAATTCGTAATTCGGATTCGTATGAATGTACGAATTTCAAAAAAATTCGTACGAATTTCCGATTCGTACGAAACTAATCGCACATGTCTACCCTGCTTTGCCACCACTTTTAGGCAGTGCTAACGCATATGATCTGATAACAAAAACTGCAATATATTACAAAGCTCCTATAAAATACAACGAATCTGAACCTCTAAATCATTACCGCATTGTTCAATTATTAAAAACATGTCGTAAAAGAAAATCAGTATGTCATTATCGTAAACTATCTAATCAAAAACACCAAAACCCACAACTATAATTTCCAACCAGTGTTACTAAACATTAACCACTTGCCACCAAATCATGTACCTGGTACATCATTTGACTTTAAGTGGTTGTACCGGGATGATATGCATCTGCTGGCATCACTCTGGTGCCGTTTTTTTAGAACCAATGGTCGGCTCTCTTGTAATAGCCATGGGAGTGGGTAACTAGCCACTTGATTCCTATTACAAGGAGCAGGAAGAGACGCCTCAGGCGGCTCTCTTGGGCTCTCCCCCCCAATGGTAGACCCGTGCTACCAGCCGACTCGTCCCCCAGCTGGCAGAAGACCCATACAAAGCCAGAATCGGCTTTGATCAGATGTCCGCTATGGTAACCCGGAACCGATGAGATGACATCACCTGGCTGTCAACGGCGCCATTTTTTGAAAATTAAAAGTATTCAAAAACAGCAAGCTTGGCGTTTTGAATGCTTTTAAGTGCAAAGGAGGGATTTGGGGTCTTACTAAACCCAGATCCCTCCATAAAAACTACCTGTCACGTGCCTATTGCTGTTACAAGGATGTTTACATTCCTTGTGACAGCAATAAAAGTGATAAAAAAAAACAACGTAAAGCAACAGTGTAAAAATAAAATAAATGAATAATTAAAGAAAAATCTAAAGTGCCCCCGTCCTGCTAGCGCACAAAGGCAAGCGCATACATTGGTACTGCACAGGGCCTGCCCTACCATGGAACCCGATGGTACCATCGGTCCCGAGCAGCACTTTCGGGGAGGAGGGGCGGCAAATTGCCAGCCAGCCAGCCCGTTCCGCCCGCTCAGCTGCTTATCCCACTGTGAGGAGCCTGGCGCGAAAGTGACAGGAGTGTGTGGGCAGAACAGGGGAACAGTCAGCAGGCGGGTCAGCAGCTGAGTGAACGGGCAGGCCAGTCGGCAGGTGAGCGGGCTTGTTGGCCAATCAACGTGCCAGTGGGTGGGGGAGCAGAGAGATGACATCATCTCTCACCGCCCGCCCTGCATCACTGCAGTTCTGCCCTCACTGTGCAGTCGCGGGCAGCAGAGAGATTACATTATCTCTCTGCTGCCTACCTTCACTCTGGGACTCTTCACTCTCAGCAAGTGGCAATCCGCTACGTGTGGCAGGTGAAGTGGCAAGGTAAAATCTGCAACGTGTGGCAGGTGATGTCGTGGCAAGTGACAATCCGCAATATGTGGCAGGTGACGTGGAAAGTGACAATCCGCAATATGTGGCAGGTGATGTCGTGGCAAGTGACAATCCGCAACGTGTGGCAGGTGACGTTGTGGCAAGTGACAATCCGTAACGTGTGGCAGGTGAGGTTGTGGCAAGTAACAATCCGCATCTTGTGGCAGGTGACGTGGCAAGTGACAATCCACATCTGAAGGCAGGTGATGTTGGCAAGTGACACGCTCAGGGCTCCAACTGATTCTGCATTATGGTGAGTTGAACAATTTTTTTAATATAACAATGTAATAATAGAAATAATGCACTTCAATCATTCTTTTTTGCGATAATGCACTGCGTCGATTTAACTGACAATTGCGTGGTCGTGCGACGTGGTACTCAAACAAAATTTACGTCCTTTTTTCCACAAATAGAGATTTATTTTGGTGGTATTTGATCACTTCTGCGGTTTTTATTTTTTGCTATAAACAAAAAAAGAGCGACAATTTAAAAAAAAAAACAATATTTTTTTTTACTTTTTGCTATAATAAACATCCAAAAAAAAAAGAATAATTCTTCATCAGTTTAGACCAATATGTATTCTTCAACATATGTTTGGTAAAAAAAAAATGCAATAAGTGTATATTGATTAGTTTGCGCAAAAGTTATAGCGTCTACAAAATAGGGGATAGATTTATGGCATTTTTATTTATTTATTTACTAGTATTGGTGGCGATTTGTGATTTTTAGCGGGACTGCGACATTGCGGTGGACAGATCGGGACCATTGACATTTATACAGCGATCTGTGCTATAAAAATGCACTGATTACTGTGTAAATGTCACTGGCAGGGAAGGGGTTAAATGTGTTCTCTGGGGGGGTGTTTCTAACTGGGGGGGGGGGGGGGGGGTTGACTGGAGGAGGAGAGAGATCTCTGTTTCTAGTCACTAGTCAGCAGATCTGCTTCTCCTCCCCTGTCAGAATGGGGAATCTGTCTGTTTACATTGCCTGTACTGGCCAGAAACCTGCTGTACTGGCCTGTCTGCCGCACAGGCTGATTCTGATTCTCCAAACCCCGTATTTTTTTAATATGTTCAGGTGTTTTTAACTAGCCCTGCAGGAACAGTCATTCTTGAATGTGTGCGCTGTAATATGTTCGCTCTCGCTGCTGCTGATTCTGGTCTTTTTCTTGATGTCTGCAGCTAAGCCTAGCTGAGACTTGGACTGAATGAAGGCTTGAGGCTTCCTACTTCTCTCTCTCTCTCTCTCTTAGGCCCCTTTCACACCGGGGAGTTTTTCATGCCGTACAGCGCTAAAAATAGCGCCTGTTCACCGCCTGAAAAAATCCGGCCCCTTTAACTCCAGTGTGAAAGCCGGCGGGCTTTCACACTGGAGCGGTGCGCTAGCAGGACGGCAAAAAAAGTCCTGCTAGCAGCATCTTTGGAGCGGTATAGGAGCGGTGTGTTCACCGCTCCTATACCGCTCCATCCCATTGATTTGAATGGGAAACCGCTGTAAAACCGCGGCAATACCGCCGCAAAGCGCCGCTACGGCGGCGCTCTGCGGGGGTGTTTAACCCTTTTTCGGCCGCTCGCAGGGGGTAAAACCGCACCGCGAGCGGCCGAATACCACGGTTAAAACGACCGTAAAGTAGCGCTAAATATAGCGCTGCTTTACCGTCACCGCGCCTCCCCGCCCCAGTGTGAAAGGGGCCTTAGTCTTCCTTTTGCCCCATGGGCAGAGCCCCCCAAGCACAGGGGTCCTGGACTGCTAGGCTCCTGAGTATTTATGGGTTGTTTCCCCACCTCACCTCCCAGGGATTGGTGGGAACTCCATGAATATTCAGGCTGTAGTCTCTGTTCCTCCATCCTCTAAGTTCCAGAACTATCCAGAGTTTTAGAAGACAGGGGGAGGTAACAGAGCCACAGCCTTTGGAGCACTGCACGGCCTCCCTAAACAAAATTAACTCATGCTCCCCTGCCTACAGGAGGGTCAAACTAAAGTTACCTATACTAGCAACTGTGAGAATGCTTCATGTAGAAATTAGAATCCTGTGTGACAGGGTGACAGTGCAGGAGCACAATCAGGCCCGTCGCGACAGGACAGGCAAAACAAGCAATTGCTTGGGTCCCCGAGCTGGCCTGGGGCCCCAAGAAATTACGTTAACATGTTAAAGCTTCTATGAGTTTTTAGCGATTGGGTTTACAAATTCTTTAAGACATAAAAAAATATATATATATTAGCAAGTATACAGAAGAAGTAATTGCAAACATTATTCCTCTTTAGTCATGTAGCTAAACATTGTAATATATGCACTGAGTGGTGACAAATGCACTGGAGAATTTGAACGGATAGCTGAAGTAAATAAACATATTATGAATATAACAACTTAATTCTGGTGCTGCAGTCTATGGGGGTTCCCATAATAAAGGTTAATCCCTATCTGACCCCTTAATACAAGGTCTTTTGTTAGGTTCCTGTCGCTTGAGGCTTTTACTTTGCTGTTTGTTAGAATATAGCATTCTCTGTTGTATGTGATCGGCCAAGTCAGCAATTTCTCACTTTACTTTACATCCTTCCCGATTAAAACAGCCAATAGAATTCCTTCTGATTAATAAGGCAGTATTCCTGTATAAGGAGAGTGTCATCCTTTCTCACCAGTTCATGCCTGCAAATTATTGTGGCTGATTAGCACTGCTTGTGGTATAGAAAGGATAGGATTATAGTTATGCATGCTATGGGAATTCATATTCTGTATGGATGTCATGTAACACACCAATAACTCAGATTATGATAAGAACATAATAGACATTGTACACTATATGGACAAAATTGTGTGGCTACCCAACTATTGAACCTACTATATGACCAAAAAGAAGAAGACACCACTCCAATTTTTTGAATAAAAGAGTACTGTTGATATTAAAACATACAAACATATTTTAGACAATTGTGTACTTCCAACGTTGTGGCTACAGTTTTTTGGAAGGTTCTTTTCTTTCCCAGCATAACTGCACACAGGAGTTTGGTGTGGAGGAACTTAAAGCAGAACTACGGGCAAAAACTTTTTTCCATGTTCTTGTTCCTGATCTCCTACCTTCACCAACTATAGAGCCCCGCCTCCCTGCACATTGGAACAGTGCGCTCTGCGCTGTCTATCACAATTCTGGTGTAGGGAGGCGGGCTTTACCACCAGCGGTGTTCTCACATACAGACCTGTCGGCCCGAGAACCGATCTGTCATACAGAGGATCTGTAACTATCCCTGCTCTGCACTGATGAGCACTGCTAAGCTGCTCTGGTGACACTGCACTGATGGGCACTTAAAAGCTGCACTGGTGACACTGCACTGATGGGCACTGAAAAGCTGCACTGGTGACACCGGTACTGATAGGCACTGCTAAGCTGCACTGGTGACACCGGCACTGGTAGGCACAGCTAAGCTGCACTGGTGTCACCGGGACTGGTAGGCACAGCTAAGTTGCACTGGTGACACCGGCACTGATGGGCACTGCTAAGCTACACTGGTGACACCACACTGATGGGCACTGAAAAGCTGCACTGGTGATACTGCAATGATGAGCACTGATAAGCTGCACTGGTGATACCACACTGATGAGCAGTGATAAGCTGCACTGATAAGGCTGCACTGATGAGCACTGATAAGCTGCACTGATGAGCACTGATAAGCTGCACTGATAAGGCTGCACTGATAGGCACTGATAAGCTGCACTGATGGGCACTGGTGAGATCGCACTGATGGGCACTGATAAGCTGCACTGATGGGCACTAGTGGTGTGATTAGGTTTTGTGCTGTCCTAGGCCTGACTAAACTCGTGCACCCACTAATTTAAATATGACCCACCCCTTCCTGTCAAGACCACCCCTTCCTTTTTAAGATCCGCCCTGTCATCTTCATGGGAGGAGGACAGAGGGATGCTGCGGGAAGAGGACAGAGGGACGCCGCGGGAAGAGGACAGAGGGACTCCGCGGGAAGAGGACATAGGGATACTGCAGGAGGAGAGAGAGGGATGCTGCATCTTTTCATTTGGGGGGAGAGAGGGGGGTAAGGGGATATGTGCTGGGTGCTTTGGGAGGGGAGAGGACATGGGAGGGGATCAGACCCCCCCCCCCCCACTAGCACATATCCTCTCCCCTCCGAAAGCACCCAGCCACATACCCCCTTATCCCCCTCCCATCACTACATGTGTGCATCTGTTATCTGCCCCCCCCCCCCCCTCCCAGTTACTGTCTCCCCCTCCAATGTAAACTATACACAGACCTCAGACCAGCAGCGCGGCTCTTGCACTGAAGTTGTGTCCCTCCTCTTCCTGGCTGTGTACATTAGAGCATTGGAGCAGAGGAGAAGGAGGAGCCGAGGAGTGTGTGTGGCTGACAGTGGGGAGAGAGGTGTCAGCTGCTACGGAAAGCCGATCGCTGCTTGTGGGACTGCAGGCGGGAGATGTCCTGGTTACAGTGTGGCTCTCTGGTGGTGCGGATAAAGCATGACTCCCTCTCTGGTGGTGCAAATACAGCATGACTCTCGCTCTCTGGGGATGCGGGTACAGCGTGGCTCTCTCTCTCCGGTGGAGTGGGTACAGCATGGCTCCCTCTCTGGTGGTGTGGGTACAGTGCGGCTCTCTGGTGGTGCGGGTACAGCGTGGTTCTCTGGTGGTGCGGGTACAGGGGTACAGTGTGACTCCCTCTTTGGCTTCCCCCAGCACAGTACTCTCTTTTTCTCCTCCTGTAACACTCAATTCCTCTGCTTCCAGGTTCCAGGCTCCCCTCCCAGCAGAGTGCATACATGCTGGGGGCTGTAGCATGGTGTCTGTGGACACACTGGGGCCGCCAATCTTCAGGGACTACATTTCCCATGATTCCCCCCCCCCCCCGGGTGTCTTCTGCCCTCTGCTGTGGCCAATCATGTGGAGGAAAACAGAGGGCAGGAAGCTGGGCGGTGGCGCGGCAAACCAAATTAAAGCCGCTCTCTCTCTTCTTCCTACGGCTGACAGGAGAAAGGCGGCGAGCGGGGGAAATACACAGACAGCCTGCAGTTCGCCTCTCCCTGCGCTGCTGCCGAGTTCTCCTGCAAATGGAGCAGCAGCACTGTGACAGGGAGAGGCGAGCTGAGAGAGAGTCACCGCTTTACTAGGGGGGGAGGCGGCGGCTTGATGGCACCTACTAAAACTGCTTTCTGACCCCCTCCGCACCAGTGACGCCACTGCTCTCTTCAGCTGTACTCTCCTGATCGTGGCCCTGCGTGCGGGAGGAGGGCGTGGATGCCTTTTTTCGTGGGGGGGGGGGGCTTTTTTGCCATCCCCCGCAAAGTGCCACCCTAGGCCTGGGCCTTGTTGGCCTATGTCAAAACACAGCACTGGTGGGCACTGGTGAGACCACACTGATGGGCACTGATAAGCTGCACTGATGGGCACTGATAAGCTGCACTGAGGCGGCACTGATAAGGCTGCACTGATAAACTACACTAATGGGCACTGAAAAGCTGCACTGATAAGGCTACACATATGGGCACTGATGAGGCTGCACTGATAAGCAGTGGACACCATCCACTGCTTTACTGACACCATCCACTGCCAAATATATGTAAGAGAGGTTTCCAACATCCCTGCAAAGTTTGCAGTCATTTATGATCTCTTATTTTCAGTGTGATGTGTATTATATGTGACGTTACATATCACAGGGACCGGTATTGTGGTGATATTATAGCTTACTGAGATTTCTATACATTAGAGGGTTCCACCATTATTGTGGTATTCATTAGTAAGTTAACGCTGCACTTTTTTGTTTTTTTTCTCATGCCGACATTTACTTGTGTCAAGTGCTGATGTAAAGCGGCATGGCCCGCCTCTTTCTGTGGTGCAGACAGTGTGGCTAGGGATGTGCTCACATAGACTATCAAGGACTGATTACTATTAGGCCCCTTTCACACTGGGGCGGTGAGCCGCGGTGACGGTAAAGCAGCGCTATATTTAGCGCTGCTTTACCGTCGTTTTTACCGCGGTTTTCGGCCGCTCGCGGTGCGGTTTTACCCCCCACGAGCGGCCGAAAAAGGGTTAAACACCCCCCGCAGAGCGCCGCCGTAGCGGCGCTTTGCGGCGGTATTGCCGCGGTTTTACCGCGGTCTCCCATTCTTTTCAATGGGAAGGAGCGGTATAGGAGCGGTGAACACACCGCTCCTATCCCGCTCCAAAGATGCTGCTAGCAGGACTTTTTTTGTCATCCTGCTAGCGCACCGCTCCAGTGTGAAAGCCCGCCGGCTTTCACACTGGAGTTAAAGGGGCCGGATTTTTTCATGCGGTGAACAGGCGCTATTTTTAGCGCTGCACCGCATGAAAAACGCCCCGGTGTGAAAGGGGCCTTAGAAAGATCTCAAAGCTGCAGGAGGAGGAATATTTCTAATACTGAATTACAGCAGAGTACAGTGTGTATAATATAGAATTATGGGATGTGTGTACAGTTCAGTAATGATTACATAAAGCATGTAAGGGAAATATGTTTATCTCCTGCTGTGGATGCATGCTTTACAGGTATAAGAATGTCCCCTCACTGTCTGTGTTGTGTATAGCAGTGTGGCTGCAGAATGAGGGTGTGATTTATGTTGAAGTGGGCTTGTTCACATTGAGTGTACACAGGTCTAGTGAAATGCCTTGACTACACATTTGGAATGTATTGTCCTATTTTCACAGTGCATTTGGGTGTGGTGCTTCATCCTTGTCTTTCCGTACTCAATCAGAAGTTTTTGTGCAGAACCTTCAGTAAACATGAGCTGCCTGACCCTCCCTACACATCAAACTCCATACAAACCCATGGTTACTGGTCCATCCCTTTTAGGTTTTCATTGCTGTCTGTGTCCTTCTTGGAGGATCATTGTCATGGGACAGAAAGTGATAGGAAATCCAAAGGTTTACAGTTGCCATTGGATCAGGAATAGAGAGGAACTCTCTGATGCGGACACCTGTTTTCCTTAAAGCGGAAGTAAACCCATCGATTTAACAGTTTAAAAAAAAAAGGCATGTCGGGAATGCTAACTGCACATTGGCTGTGCTCTCAACCAAACAGTCAAACCATCCAATGGCTGGTGTCATAACGGATCACATGTGCAGCACCGTGGCAGTTGAAGATTAAACAGAGTCAAAGATGGCAGCTTCCTTGGCTGAAAACGAGAGGGGGGTTTACTTCCACTTTAACTTTGAAAACTATTAACTCTCACTTCCTTTTGTGCCTTCAGATAAGGAAGGGGAGGAAAATATCCACAAAGAGACATAGGCTGGAAAACTGTGCAACTGGGAATGGATTTAAACCATTTCCTACTCTATCCAAAACTAAAAAAAAAAATTTAGTCTTTATATATACTTTAATATCCATATTTTTTATGTTTTAAAAGTTTGCCCCAGAAGGTATTTGGGGAATTGCCAAGCTGTATTTTATATTGAGGGGAATTTGGAATACAGCAGATGGTTCAGAGATGTAAAAAATGAAATAATTTTGAATACATTTAAAAATGGAAACTTGAGTCCTATTGTCACCCAACTTGCTTCCCTGCTGCTGATGGATTTCTTGTCTCTGCACCTTTTACAAAGTTCCAGAAGAGAAAAAATTATAATCAGGGCCCATTAAACCATAATGTCTGTAGGTATTTAAATCATAATAATACTTCTTAGACTATCTTGATAATATTTAGGGCAATATATCATTTTTTTGCTTTTTTTTTTCTCTTTTCTCGTGCTTCTATGGATTTCTATAACCTTCCTTTACCCTTATTGAGTTTCTTTTTGAAAGATTGTCATTCAGTAGCTCATGACTCTCTTCAAGATAATTCATTCTATCAGTTAATTTCTGCAATCTCTGGAGTACCTGTGCAGTAATTTCCTGCTCCATCCTGACATTAGTAGCAACAAGACCTTTGGTAGTTTCTTTGGTAGCAATTCTGTACAAAGCCTGATTGTGCATACAAGGCACAATAAAGTGTCTGCTCCTATCAAAGCTGGGATTGAGTCCTCTGCAACCCAAAGTGAAAATGCCAAGTGTCCACCTCCCATTCTGATCTGCGTTGGACGGCGCCGTGGCTTGGAAAATACTGTCCTAACAGACTGTTACAGACTCTCAGACTCTTACAGACTCTCAAGACTGGCTGAGCAGAAATGCAAATCATATGGATGGTTAAACATATGATGTTCCTGCAAGTGCTCTCCATTTTTATGTTGGACTTTTCAGGGCTTAGGGGTCTATTTATCAATGTTTCCACCCAAAATAACTCAACTTTCATTCAAGATTCACACAGATTCACATAAGATTGGATTTTGGGTGAATCTTGGGTGAAACCTTGGTAAATAGACCCCTTAAAGTACTGTGTACTTCTACTTGATCCTATTGGGTGAGTTGACTCTCCTACATAGGCTATGAGAAATCCTTGTGATACTATAGCGTTTGATCTGACAATTAAGTTTTCAGATTTTGAAGAGATCTAACTGATAAAAATGACGGGCTACAGAATCTCACTCTTTGATTCTGTCCATCTCAGCGAGAGGGTCAAACCTGCATCAATGCTGCTGAGATGGTTGATGGTCATGATGGCAATTTTACCAGTGTTAGGCCTTATGCACAACGGTGAAAAAAAAAACCTTTTGTAGCCATGTAACATTTTTTAAGGCTCTAAACACAGGTGCATTGTTGTTTATGGGACAATACACATAGCTGCGTAACAAACAGTAATGCATTTCATAGCCATAAAAGGTTTGCATGCAGTATTTTGTGTATATGCAAGTATACGTAGTGCCCCCCTAGCTAGGCTGCTACATAAATTTAGTTTTTGGCTCCATTGTAGTGAGTGGAGTGGTTGTTGGTTGTGTTGGTCTGATCAGGATTCCTGAGCTGAGAGTTTGATTGCTTCCCCTTGACTCTGGAAGACGTTTTCAAAACATAGGGCTGGGAAATTCAAATGATCAGTTAAATATTTATCATACCCCAGCCAATCCTGGAAGGAGGCAACCAGAAGGTTGATGGGGAGGTGATAAATCGGAGTCCTTTGTAGAGGCAGCCCCGACCGCCAACCACAGTTCTGTGGGACTCCAAAATCAATGATATCCACCATATGGAGGAATTGACAGCTACAACCCACAATTCTGAAGAACAATTCAGAGACAAGTGGAGGCCCTGGAGATACTTTACGTGTACAGAAGTGTATCTGCAGGATATTGCCTGTTCTGAGTCCACCCTGAGCTGAACTCTGCAGAAGCCCAGATTCTCACTATGGGTCTTCTGTCGCATTATCCTTTTGGGAAGTGACTCGTTTGCTTTCGTATCCCCCTCCTATTTTTTCACTTTTATTCTGCCTTTCTTTTGCTACCTATCTCCTCCAGAAGTAAAAAAAAATTGGTTGACTTCTCAGTTATGAGTCATACAATAATACCTGTTGATAAACTAATGATACATAAGATAATAATAATATGTTAGATATGTCAGCATACCTGTTTTTTTTCTATTTCTGTATTTACTCAGTTTCATTAGCTTCAATTTCACTGACAGATTTTGGTATGATTTCTCTTGGCCCTTGCGGACCCTTTGTTTTTCTGATTAGATCCTGTGGTATATGCAAAGCTGTGAGCATGCAGTCAGCAATTTTATACATTGGTCTCATCTCTTTCCTGTTATTCTTATATGCTGAATATGTGTTGACTTATTGTACTTTTGATAGACTGGAAGATTTTCTGAGACAACTCAGCTGAGAAGCTTTGCCATAGTAATATAATAAATAAATAAAAATCTGTAAGGGTTCCAGTTCTCTGTAAGGGGGGGGGGGGCTGTTGCCCCTGGGAGATAGCCAGGGAGACAAGGAGCTGCAGTCTGGGCCTCAGAAGCTGCTCGGCTGAGGGCCTAAGGAAGATTGCCTAAGAATTATACTTGTTGGAGGGCACTGCACTGAAGTCCTGGTCTGGAGAAGGTTATTGTTATTTCCCTCACTAAGGATCTACCTACAAATGCTGGGTGACAAGACAGTTCCTGAGATATTGTGAGCAAAGACCTTGTTGGGACCGAGTGCTTGAAGGGAACTTATAACTAGAAATGGCTTTGTGGATTGCTGCTGTAGGGTTTTATATATATATATATATATATATATATATATATATATATATATTTTTTTTTTTTTTTAGTTGCCCCAAATGCAATTTCTATATTGTCAGCACCTGTTAATTGATACAGGTGAGTTTAATTCAGGGTTGCCAACCGTCGGTAAATTTACTGCCATTTTGTAAAAATCTGTGACTTTTACAACTGTCCATAAATCAGGGATTGATAATTTGTCATGTTGTGATGAGTTATGTAAGTGTAAACCAGGCAAATTACTTGTTATGTGTATTGTCAGTGTGTTCCATGTCATGTTTATACTGTTTAAATATCGATCATCTTAGTTTTTAATAAGAGTTCTGTCATTTTTCAGCCTGCCAGTAAAAAAAAAGGTTCCGTCAGGAAATTCCCCATGTTTTGTCAGGAATATTCCACAGGAGGTTGGCAGCCCTGGTATAATTACAAATTGCAGGAGCATCACAAACTTGAAATGCAATTATTTTTTACAATTTTGAGAAGGTACCCATAATTTTGGTCTGTACAGTAAAGCCCCATACACACGGTCGGACTTTTTCATCAATTTGGTCCGATCGGACAAGGTTGTTGAAAAATCAGACCGTGTGTATGCACCATCGGACAGTGTTCGTCGGTTTGTCCGTCGGACAAAGTCTTATCTCCTGCTGGAAAGATTTCCCGTCAACCCGGTCCGATCACACCAAATCCGAGCGTGTGTACGCTTGTCCGACGGACAAAGTGCTACGCATGCTCAGAAGAAATTCTGTGACGGAAGCGCTCGGTCAGGTAAAACTACCTTTCCTAATCGACACAGCACATTCGTCACGCTGCAATGTTAAAATGTCTTTAATGCAGCGCATTCTCTTTTTCTTTACAATGCAACAAGAATGACATCTTTTAGCTGCTCCTATTCACCCGCACTTCTCACAAACTTACTTCTTTATTACTTTGCAGCATTTATACACTACATGTTTATTTTTACTCAGATCGTAATACAATCTTTCTTATTTTTTTACCCAGATTTTTTTTTTTTTGGGGGAATACATATTTGAAGGAGATTTTTTTTTTTTTGGAGGGGGTTTGTATGTCTCAACTTAGCAAAACCACATTATTAACATTTGTATTTCTTGCTTACATTTACTAGGAGTTTGTTGGTTGTTGGTGCCCCTTGTTAATTCTAGGATTAGTGAAATGTACCTGCCTACTCAAAGAAAAACTGTCATTGTAGAAAAGTAAAACACAATAGTCAATGATTATTTCAAATCCAAAAAAACATTTATTTAGGTCTCAGCAACAGACCAAAGAGGAACGCAGCCATGGTGAAACTTGGGGAATTTGCAAAGCCTTGGACACCCATGGCAACCATCATTTTACAGACTTAAACAATTGGGGGCATGAAGACTACCTATCTAAATAATAAGGGAGCGCAATCTGGTCCTGAAGTCCAAAACATCCGGAACTGCAGCAGATGCCATCTAGGTCCCCAGGCTCTGGTACTACGAGAGGCTCCATCTTCTCTCAGACCAGACTGAGTCCAGGTTGTCACTCTCTTGTCTTCCTTGTACGCTTCCTTCCACGCCGTGGTGCTGGTGCTGGTGGGGTGGCAGAAGGAGGAGGAGGAGGCGGAGCAAGGTCACTCTCGCAAACATGTGTGAGGGGAGTCATCTCCCCAGCCATCCCCTCATTTAGTATTTTGAGGATGACCTCCTCACACATGCTGCGTTGCCCCGCCTCCATACCCGTAAATTTACTTGTAACCAAGGAGGCAAAGGCCTCCTCGTAGGTGGGTGTGGCATAGAGGGAGGCTGAGGCATCTTTTATCAGCTGGAGCGCTGACTCTCCCACCTCCCCCATGTTTTTCGCCCTTCTGTAGGGAAGGCGGAGGGGAGAGACTTGGGAGACAGTCAGGCTCCTACGCCTACCCCCCTCTTGGCTGCCACTACCCCCTGCCTCCTCCTGACTGCCACCTTCCACAGCCACCTCCTGGCTGAGGTCTTCCTGTGTATGAAAAAGGGACATAGTTTCAGTTATTTGTTCATCAAACACACACAATTCTCATCTAGTGACTGTTGCAAAATGTTTTCAAATACAAAACCATACAATTCTCAGCCCTGCAGTTTAGATTCTTCCCAAAAATGTCTCCCACACCACTGTCTGTTGATATGTCAATCACGTTAGGAAATAAGCAATTGGGGATCCTGAATTAACTGAACATCATTCATTATTCAACAAACTGGTTCCAAAACTACTATACCTGGAACAAGCTGGGCACCTGCACATATTCCTGACTGGAAGGCCCAGGTTGGTCCTCGGAATCCTCATCAAGGGTGGCGTGCGTGGAAGGACGCGTGCAAGGAAGAGTCGAGAGTGACTTCCTGACAGTAGCCTGGTCTTTGAGAAAGTGGAGCCTGTCATAGTACCAGAGCGTGGGGACATGGACATCAGCTGCTGCAGCTCCAGATGCTTGTGACTTCAGGACCTTATTGCGCTCCCGGAAATAGGTAGTCTTCATGTTGGTGATCTTCACTTTTAAGTTTGCGACGGTTGCCATGGGCAGGGTAGGCTTTACAAATGCCACCAGTTTCAGCAGGGCTGCGTACCTCTTTGGTCTGTTGCTATAATCCCTGTGTTTTGCCTGCCATAAGAGGGGGAATTGCCGGTATTTATCAATGAAGTGTGGGAGAAAGCTCACGTTGTAGAAGGCATCCATCACCTCTGCAAGACACAACGCCACACAAAACAATATAAATAATGTCAGCCTAAACTCTCCTAATCTTCTCCATAAAGAAGCCTCAAGTTCTAATCAGTCTAGGCTAGTTATGTACCAACGTCAAATTGTACCTTCGTTTGTAGCGATCGTCTCGTGCGTGAGCTTTCTCTCCCCTCGTCTCCCAGATCGTGGCTACGACACAGGCGTGTGACGTTTTATATACACTGCGCATGCTTCAAACTCCGCCCGCCCCTGACGATCTTTCTCGTCTATTCCCCACCCCTTCTCTTTACGGCGTAGTGGGGAGAGCACATGGCGGGGACACAGCAGGTGCGCCACAAATATCCCACCAACGAGGAGGAGGACGAGGAAAGTCCGGAGGCAGAAACGTCCCGATCCCGGAACCTGAAATTCAAGGCCTCCAATATGTCATTTGGAGAAATGTTGGAGATGGTGGACATATTAAAGAGGAGCGACTATGATGGGAAGTATGGGCCTTACCTCAACCCCAATGTCCGCAAGGCCAAGATCATGTCTAAAGTTGTGAGAAGGCTGTACAATAATTTTGGGGTACAACGATCCAAGGAGCAACTCAGGAAACGCTGGTCAGACCTGAAACTGAGGGAGGCCGATCAGTACAGAAAGATCAAGAGAATTCTTCAAAAAAGTAAGTAGTTGTGTTTTGTGTTTGATTTCTTGCTTGCATACTGCTCCATTGTGTTTTGATTTTTACCAAGTTGTACATTCCAAAATGGCCACTTTCAGGTTGTGCATTCGATCGTACTCAGCCTCGATCTTTCTGCCACTGTCATGGTCGTGTGTGTGTGCATTCGATCGTACGCAACCTCGATCGTTCGGCCACTTATAATACGATGTTTGGTGTTTTTTTGGGGAAAGGAAGTTTGTTCTCACTAGAAATGTCATCAAGAATGTAAAGCCAATTTATTCAATGTAAAGGAGAGGTCACTCAGTAGCTGTTTACCCATCTGGACTCTAGAGCACTAGTGCTGGGACACCCAAACCCCCTTTTTATTATGCTTTTCCACACATGTGCTCCAGTGGATACTAGAGGGGGGTCTCCATCACACAAACTTCTACCAAAAAGCTAGTCAGTTTAGCACCTTTACAAAGTGACTTCATTCATGTAGTTGACATTTGTAACTGGCCAAACTAAAATAGTGTCCGTCACTTTCAAGCAATGTTTGTCATTTCCTATTTCTGCCCTCAATAGTTTGTGTTGCTAAATCTTCCTTTTGGACATTCTCATAGGGGAGCGAAAACTTGGGCCGTCTGAGGAAACCCCCAAACCAACACCTCCCAAAAAAGGGGAAAGAGCAGAAGCAGAGGAGGAGGAGGAGGAAGGAGAGATCATCGAACTTGGAGAAATTGTCACCACAACAGGTGAGTGTGGGAGAACACAGCTACTGGTAAGCTAATCCATGTATGGCTGCCTCATTTCCAACACCCCATTTTTGTTTGTTTGTGGTTTTTAGGTGACGTGGATGTTGTGGAAGAAAAATCGCACTTTACCACAGAGAGTGCCCACGTACTCATCGGAGAGATAATGGTCTGCAATCGAGATCTAGATTACATAAAGCAAAACATCAATGATGTTCAACAAAAATTGAAGAACATCATTGATGTTTTAGGAAAAATATGAAAACGCACCAAGTAATTAACACACATTTGTGCCTGCTTCTGAACACATTTGCAACTTAAAAACTGTCTGAAATTTGGAACATGCACACATTGTGTCCACATGTGCTAGCTCCCACCATGGTGGATGAATGGCAACGTTTTTTTGGGGGTGCAAACACTTTACGAACTACGAAAGTGGTTGTGGTGAAGGGGTTGCACCCCCAAAAAACGTCCATTCATCCCCATGATGGAAAATGGCACTTTTGAAGCTTCTAGGCATGTGTTTTCCCATCTAATGACCATTTTCAGACCCAAATTGTGTGCATGTTCCAAATTTCCACTTTTCGGGGGTGACCCCCCCATGTGATGAAGGCAAGATCAAACACACTTTGAACATATAGTCATGTCTGATCTTGTCTTCACTTTACAAAGTTGAACTTTCCAAGTTCCTAGGTTCTGTTTTGCTCCATGCCTGGTTTTACCAATTGCGGAATGTTTGTAAACAATGTTGTAAATAACCAAGATGTTGTCAGTTTTGGCGTGAAGATTGTAAACGCACTTGGGAATGTTTTCCTAGTAAACTTTTATTTTTCTAAATGTGTGGCTTCCTTATTTAAAAAACACAATGCATTATGTATGTAAAATGAAAAGGATATGGGGGGCAATGGGTGTTATTTACTAAAGGCAAATCCACTTTGCACTCCAATTTTCTTTCCCGGGGAACTTTTTCAATGCACTTGTAGAGCATAGCGGATTTGACTTATGTAAATGACACCCACAGTGCTTTGTACGAAAACACGGAGCACAGCATTTTGGAGAATACACACATGTCAGACCTGGTGATGAAAAGGAGTATTTTGGGTGTCAGTTATGCAGTACAAACCTTCTCTAGACCAAAGATTAGGTAGCAAACACACAACATGAGAATAATCTTTTTGGGAAGAAGAGACTGTTACCTCCTTTTGCCCAGAAAGTGCATTCCCACTGTCGAAGGCAAAGGGAAAAAATGTCAAAGTAAAATAAGCTAAAAAGAAGACTGAAATGACATGAAATCATAGGTTGGTTAAAATATCAGATTTATTAAAAAATGCCTCTCACACATCGTCAGGCAGAGCAATGGCCCCCCTACCCACAAAGTACTGCATATATTGGTCCCGGACCACACGGGCATTTAGAGGGGGCAAGCCTGGACGTGCCACTCGAAGGGCTGTGAGTTCGGCATTTGGAGGGCCCTCCACATCTGGGCCAACGGGCACCACATAGTTCCTGTTATGTCTTTTGAGGAAGTTGTGCAATATGCAACAGGCAAGAACTATGTGGTTCAGTTTGTATTCCGCCAAGTTAAATGCCGTCAGGAACAGGCGGAAGCGGCTGGCCAGGATGCCAAAAGCGTTCTCCACAACTCTTCTGGCTCTGGACAGCCTGTAGTTGAAGACCCTCTGGTCCGGGGTGAGGGTCCTCATCGGGAACGGCCTCATCACATGGGGAGTCAACGCAAACGCTTCATCTGCGACAAAGACGAAGGGGAGTCCTTCGGCATTCTCCTCTGGAGGTGGCAAGCACAGACTGCCACTTTGGAGACGCCAGTAGAACTCCGTGTGCGTAATGGCCCCACCATCCGATATCCGGCCGTTCATCCCCACGTCCACATACATAAACTCGTATGTTGCCGACACCACCGCCAACATCACTACACTATTAAACCCTTTATAATTATAATAGTAGGACCCCGAGTTGGGCGGTGGGACGATGCGGACGTGTTTCCCATCAATTGCCCCTCCGCAGTTAGGAAAGTCCCAACGGCTGGCAAAGTGGGAGGCCACAGTCTGCCATTCCTGTGGCGTGGAAGGGAACTGTGGAGTGAAACAAGAAAAAAAAAATAGTCACTTTGCACCTAAACATTGCAAGCAGATTAGACAATCAACATCTTGGAACAAGAGCATTGTCTAAAATTGGAGGCTGGAAAGTATTTGCACAGAAAAGTAGAGGCTCCCCTTCACAGATTACTCACCCCCCCATCAATCCCCCCACTTCTGATGGGCCATTGGCAATAACTAGGGGTTTTGGGGGGGGGGTGGTGGACAGCTAACCCTCTGCACTTCATTGATTGGCAAATGGCTCAATAATGTGGGCTAGTTTGGCCAGACCCTCTGTACTTAACACTATTGGCAGGCCACAGGAAAGATCAAATAACATTTCAACGCCCCCCCCCCCCCCCCCCCCAAAGGCAGGCACAGGGTGACGTTATTAAATTACCAAGCAAGCTAATAGGAGGGAAAGAAGACAAAAAAATAGGAAATGGAATGTATGGAGGCAGTCCCTTGCACTACATGCTTTGCTGAATTCATCCCTAAAGATGCGCACTATAAAGAGGTAGGTATATAGTGTGTATGGACCTTGGGAAAGCCAGCAGATAAAGGATTGGTACCATCTGACAGAGCAGTTGGGGGAGGGGGTTCCTAATGAGTTTGCCCCCCCCCCCCCACCAAAAGAACAAAAAAAGGGGGCTCTACATGAAGTAAACCACACAGCAAACATTTGTGCATATTTTAGGGGGTGTTTTGGGGCAAACAATACTATGCAGCAGACAAAAGACATTGCTTAAGTGACTAGGCCATAGGTGTCTATTGGGGCAGAAGAGCATGCTGGTGAGGTAAGTGAAGGGAAAAATGCATGAAGGAGAAAAGGGGCACAGCATATTAGAACATATTGCAATCATGGTAATTAGGGAAGGAGGTCAAAAATACAAGTCATTAGCAAACAGAGCATACATAGAAGGGAATAGTAAAGTAGAAATGTTACCTTAATATAGTCCTCCTGCAGGACCTGAATGATGGCAGAACAGGTCTCTGGAATAATGATTCCCAGGGCCTGGGGAGAGATACCTGAAGAGAACTTCAAATCCTGAAGACTTCTCCCTGTCGCCAAGTACCTCAACGTGGCAACAAGCCTCTGCTCCGGAGTAATGGCTTGTCTCATGCAGGTATCCTGCCGGCTGATAAAGGGGGTCAGCAAAGCCAAAAGACGGTGAAAATCGGGGTCCGTCATCCTGAGAAAGTTCCTGAAATCATCAGGATTATTCTCCCGGATCTCACGAAGCAAAGGCATGTGCGAGAACTGGTCACGCTGAAGCAACCAATTCTTGGTCCACATACTCCTCGTCACTCTGTTCATGGACGGGTCTTGGGTCAAAGCTAAAAGCCCGACACCAATTCCGCGTACAGCACGAACTCGGCGACGAGTACGCACGGGAAACATCGCTCAGAAGGTCACAAAAGGTCGGCTGGTCAGAACGGACAAACAGAAAGCACCGATAAACAGCAAGGCCTGAAAGAACGAAGTGAATACCAGCAACGAGCAGACAATAAGCAGTGCAAATCAAAGCGTCCTATATCAAGATATAGGCCGCAATGACCAACAAATGCGAACTGACTACACGCACTAATAAACAGATACGCACGACAAGCACAAACTGAAGAGCAGTAACGATCTGAGTCAGAAAACTGAGAAGCGCGAATCTTAAGTCACCAAACTTCCACTAACTCTCGATAAACACGGGATCAGCAGAAGGAGCCCAACGGGTGCCTGACGTGGTGCTGAACTTCCCTTTTGTAATCTCGTGGACGACGACTTACGTCACGACGTTCTTCCGGACCGGATATTCCGACAACGTAGTCCGACCGTGTGTACGCAACGCCAACATCGGACAAAGTACGTCGGACAAAGTCCGACTGACCTGGTCCGCGGATTGTCCGAGCGTGTGTATGGGGCTTAAGTCTGTATTAGACGAAACGCGTCGGACAAGGTTATAACTATTCCCACATTGCTTTTTTTAATTGGGTGCCTCGAGGAGAGTGGTAATGCAGCGCGCTACGGCGAACAGTGGGTGTGGCCAAACTGCTTTTGCTGACATTATCGACCCCCCCCCCCAGTGATGCCAAACCTGCCCCCAGACAGCAGCCGGCAGCTCCCAGATGGCAACAGATTTTTGTGTGACTATCTCAGTTACTTGGGGAGCCACAGTCCTGTCTAAATAATCTGTCCGGGTTTCAGGCAGACTGAAACCCGGACACAAGAGTCCAAACCCGAACTGTCCGGGCGAATCCTGGACAGGTGGCAACCCTAGTTGTGGTCTGCATCCCACCTCAGCCATCTTTGGTTTGACCGTCTACATCCCTTTGGTTAAGTCGAGACAAGACCAGCAGATCCAACCAGCCTGCCTTCAGAAGTCCAGTGAATGCCCAGCCTGCAGGCTATTCGAGCCCTTCCATGCCCGTTTGACCCTCTGTCGCTGACAGGGGGTCCATTGGTTCTGGTAAGCGCATATCTGTTATTATTTCATCTCAGAAAGTGTTTATGAGAAGACCTTTCAAGATACCCATGTCCTGATATAACCATTTTATTTGTTTTCTTGGGACTTTCACTCACACTGTGTTTATTTCATTCATTATATTGGACTTTTTATGGTTTATCAGTCCACTATATAGAGACACTTTTGTGTACTACAAATCCATTTTCCATTGTGGATTGATTTATTTGGTGTTCATTGATTTGATTCACTTGCATATTGATTGTAGCGCTACACTTTCATTCACACTGTTTTTTGAATGTTTGTCACATTCCAGTGCAGCAGCTTTATTATCACTTTTGAACATTTTTGTCTTGTTCACTTATGAGTTCAGTGCAATCACTTTCTTTTTACTTACACCCATAATTTTGTTCAGACCCTTTTTGGAGATTTTCATGAAATGTGTCAGATTTGGCTTTTTGTATCTCAACTTTTTTTTGTGTCAAACCAATAAAAATAAATAAATAAGTAAACATGAGAATGCCTAAACATTTGTAATTGCAACAATTTTCTGGGCGAAGTGGTGCATTATCTGGCAGACAAGCAGGGGTGGCAACATTTTTGGCCATGACTGTATTTATCGGTGTATATGCATAAAAGCAAATGTGGTTGGGAAGCAGGAGGAGATGTGCTGCTCAACATTCAGTAAGTCCTGTTCCAGTTCAGGGGAGTTGGTCAGTGACCTAGGGAGGCAAGGAGAGAGATCATTTGGTGGTGAGAAGGGAGCGGTAGTGTGTGCTCATCTGCTGGTGTGAGAAGACCATTGGGTCCTCTGAAAATCTCCTCTGTCTCAGGAGTTGCATGGTGAGCCGTCGCCATCTTGTGAGTGTCCGTCGTGGATAAGGTTGCCATCTCATCCCTTTAAAACTGAACACATATTAATTACACAGGTTCTGTGGCTGATTAGCCTCAGAACCTGTGTAATTCATATGTGTTTGGTTTTAAAGCAATGAGGTGGCAACCCTAGGCGTGGAGGCCGACTGTGGCCGTGGCTTCAAGAAGCGCTCCATGGTGTGGTGGAAGGCTGCGGGAGGTGGACCGTGCTTGCTGGGTTCCAGAGGGACTGGCAGGTACTGAGATCTGTCGGGTAGCTGTAGTTGTATTGCTGTAGGAGATCCGCGGACTGGGAGCTCTGGAAAAAAGCCTCCTTGCGCCACCATGCCAAGACCTCACCCCCAATACTGTCGCTTCTCTCAGGACTTCCTTCCTGATTGGCCGGGAGGAGAAGCAGAAATACAATTGCTATTGTTACACAACTGGGTGGGCTCAGGGTGCACTGCCCTGCGCCCCAAGCCCACCCTTTTTTTAAGCCAATTAGAGCCTCAGGTTCTAATCCTGTGCTTAAAAAAAGACAAAAAACCCCATTAAAAAATGTAGATTAGGGCCTGGGCGCATGGATTAGGGGGGCGGTGCCCCTGCGCCCCCTAATGGAGCAGCTGCCACTTTGTATAAGCATACACACATTTATGCGCTGTATGTACATATACACAAGATCGTTATGGAGCATAACTTGCAGCTTTTACTCAGGATCTTTCTGCCAGGAAAATTATGCATATTAACATCAGTAAATCATTACGTCCGTGTGCAATAGGCCTTTAAAGCAACAGCGTTATAATGATCCTCCATCAGCTCTACTCCAGATGCTTTCTATGACACTGAGCTAGTTGCTAATTTTGTTACTCTGTACTAAGCAAGACTGTGTTGCTCTGTTTGTGAATTTTTGCCTTTACTGCAATCCAAGATTAAAATTTCTGTCTAAAATAAAAAGTCTGCAAGATTTTACCAATCAATTTGGAAGTGAGATAGGGACATTATCTGATATCAAAGAGCCACCTAATATGAGGTTCCTGCAATTTAGAGATAAATATAACACAAGAGACAGCTCAATACACATCCACACATGATGCTATTGTTAACCAGATCCACTATGTCACTGTGCTCCACTTATCTGAAGTCATAATAGGTTAAAATGTGCCTTCATTCAATTAGAAGCTCTTTAGAACCCTCTTCTGATACAGAAAATAACACTAAACAATAGAGGCACACAGCCCGGAGTAAGGTCAGGCTGCCATTCTCTTTTTATCCAGCTTTTAGATTGCAATAGCTGTGAACTTGATTTGTTTGTTACACTGCAGCCACCTTTATATTGTAATTGAACATACATATAAGAAAGACTTACCTATATCCATTTCCACATTAAAGAAAAACTTTGTTTGCAAGCCAGCCAATAATTTGACAAATACACTATATTACCAGAAGTATTGGGACACCTGCCTTTACACGCACATGAACTTTAATGGCATCCCAGTCTTAGTTCGTAGGGTTCAATACTGCGTTGGCCCACCCTTTCAGCTATAACAGCTTCAACTCTTCTGGGAAGGCTGTCCACAAGGTTTAAGAGTGTGTCTATGGGAATGTTTGACCATTCTTCCAGAAATGCATTTCTGAGGTCAGGCACTGATGCGGATAAGAAGGCCTGGCTCGCAGTCTCCACTCTAATTCATCTCAAAGGTGTTCTATTGGGTGCAGGCCAGTCAAGTTCCTCCACCCCAAACGCGTTCATCCATGTCTCTATGGACCTTGCTTTGTGCACTGCTGCACAGTCATGTTGGGACCATCCCCAAACTGTTCCCATAAAGTTGGGACCATGAAATTGTCCAAAATGTCTTGGTATGCTGATGCCTTAAGAGTTCCCTTCATTGGAACTAAGGGGACAAGCCCAACCCCTGAAAAAACAATCCCACAGCATAATCCCCCTCTCGACTAAATGATTTGGAGCAGTGCACAAAGGTCCATAAAGACATGAATTAGTGAGTTTGGGGTGGAGGAACTTGACTGAGTCTTGATCTCAACCTGATAGAACACCTTTGGGATGAATTAGTGTGGAGACTGCGAGCCAGGCCTTCTTGTCCAACATCAGTGCCTAGCCTCACAAATGCGTTTCTAGAAGAATGGTCAAACATTCCCATAGACACACTCCTAAACCTTGTGGACAGCCTTCCCAGAAGAGTTGAAGCTGTTATAGCTGCAACAGGTGGGCCAACTCAATACTGGGATGCCATTAAAGTTCATGTACGTGTAAAGTTTTGACAATATAGTGTATATTTCTTCCTTGTTATTTCTTTATGTGATCTTTAAAGCTGAACCTCAGGCAGCTATAAAAGACACACACAAAATACAGCTCTGCATTAATTTATAAATCACTCAGTTTTTAATGCAACTATTAACCTTTTTAAAGGATTTTGACTTGATATCAGCTTCTTCCAATCCCCAGTACACCAGAGATTAGACTGGGAAAGGAAATGTCAGGACTGGTAGCCATTCAGGTGTTAATGAAAAATTGCTGGCAAAGAACATGTAGATTGGGGGGGGGGTCTGCGAATGCAGAGTGAGCAGAAGGATTACCTTTATCGGTCTCCTGCTGCTCATTTGGCTGTCCAATTATCAGGCTGGGAATATATTGTTGTATTTCTTTAACCACTTGCTTACTGGGCACTTAAACCCCCCCCTCCTATCCAGACCAATTTTCAGCTTTCAGCGCTGTCGCATTTTGAATGACAATTGCGCGGTCATACAACACTGTACCCAAATGAAATTTTTATCATTTTTTTCTCCCAAAAAGAGCTTTCTTTTGGTGGTATTTGATCACCTCTGCGATTTTTATTTGTTGTTAAATTTTTTTTTTAAAAGACCGAATTTAAAAAAAAAAAAAAAAAAATATTTTTATTTTGTTATAAAAATTTTAAATGGGTAATTTTTGTCCGTCATTGATGTACGCTGATGAGGCGGCAGTGACGGGCACTGATAGGTGGCAGTGATGGGCACTGATGGGTGGCAGTGATGGGCACTGGTGGGTTACACTGATAGGCAGCACTTTTAGGTGGCACTGATTGGCAGCACTGGTAGGCATTGATAGGTGGCACTTGTGGGCATTGACAGGTGGCACTTATGGGCATTGACAGGTGGCACTTGTGGGCATTACATGAGGCATAATTGCCTCTGACTTTTCGGGACCGATGTCCCTTTAAAATGAGCCGGTGATCGGCTTTTTTTTTTCTCCTCCGCTGTCAGCTTGAGGAGAAAAAAAACGATCACCGAGCTTTTGTTTTCATCATGTGATAAGCTGTCATTGGCTGACAGCTGATCACATGGTAAGGGGCCCGGGATTCGCCCCTACTCGGATCGCTGATCACCCGAGTCTCAGTGACTCGTGATCACAGCGCGCTCCGCTCGCGCCCTATAGGGCGTGCGCAGAGAGCGTGCACAGGGAAGGACATCATATGACGGCCTCCCGGGAATTGAGATCCGCGCTGTGGCCGTCATTCGGCCATAGCGCGGATGTAAAGTGGTTAACTATAACAGAGGAAGTGGTGTCATTCACTAAAGCCCCATACACACGGTCGGACTTTTTCGTCGGTTTGTCCGTCGGACAAAGTCTTATCTCCTGCTGGAAAGATTTCCCGTCAACCCGGTCCGATCACACCAAATCCGAGCGTGTGTACGCTTGTCCGACCGGACAAAGTGCTACGCATGCTCAGATCACATTACAAGACCAAAGCTATTGGCTACTAGCCTCTACGTAGTCCCGTCGTAGGCAACAAACGTCACCACGTTCAGAATGATCGGATTTTCCGACAACTTTGTCCGATCGTGTGTACGCAAAACCAACATCAGACAAAGTATGACGGACATGGTCCGACGGACCTGGTCCACGGATTGTCCGCGCGTGTGTATGGGGCTTTACCTGTGTTGTGTGACAGGAAGATGTAAATCTCAGGAATGGATGGGCATTGGGCAGAAATATAAATTGTTTGGCAGCTAAAATGAATTCAATATATGTATTATATCTGTGTATATAGCTGTTTTCCTGGAGTTCATGTTTTTTTAAACTAATAAATATGATGTAGCGGTTACTCTGTATGTTAAAGATTTAATATAAACACCATATGGTAAACAGTTTAAAAATAAAGATACACCGAAAATGCAAATTTGCTGAATTTCACGCGCTAATATTTACCTTGGATCAATTTATATTTTAGTTACAGTTTCAAATGAACATTAAAACATATGGGCTGTATTTACATGCCCAAAAATGTGTTGTCACAATATATTTGCATAAATGCATATGTATGGATTGTGGATAGCCATATGGGGAACTTAAAAAAACATATATACATTTATATAAATTATAGAAAAGTATAGAGTGAGGAATGCAACTGGCAGAATGTGAAAAACAATTGGGAATCCATTCCAATGTTATTTGTATGTCTGCTCTGGGCTTGATAATGGAAATTTCCATTTATGCCTTGCTGTTGTATGCTAGTCACACACGTCATTCTATTTTTCTCAACTAACCCACAGACTCCATTCTCTTGTGGAATCTTATGGACAGGTCATATCATTATATGAGTTCCCAGCTCCACCTACTGTACCTGTAACATACCCTGCCAGGCTCACCGGCCCTATTGATTTGTTCATTTATTTAACATACAGTAAAATACAATAAGAGAAAAGCCTGTGACCTGATGTCAAGCACCTATCAAAAAATGAAATACTTGTAGCTTAACCCTGTAAGGCCTCATGTACACTGCTGATGGTAAACGGACCCAATGTTATCTTATGTGTACATGTACACAGGTTTGTTTAATGTCGTTTTTAGGCAGTTGCATTTAGAGGCTTTCCTTTGAAGGCAAAGAAATTAGTTCAGACGCCGATGTTTCTGACATTTTGGACGCTAAACACAGCACCCGCGTTTAGATGCGCTTCGTTTACAGCCGTTCTTCATTTTTGGCTATTTGGAAAAAAAACGGGGAAAACGGACGTTTTAAACGTGGGTTTTTATCTGTCAAGTTAAATCGTTCAGGATAGGTGTACATCCTGTGTACATTAAGCCTAAAAGAGGTGCCAGTGGTAATGAAAAAGCACTGACCTTTTAAATAGGGCTCTCTAGTGTGGAAAATAACAGTACATTTACTACACAAATTTTATTTATTTATTTTTTAAGCTTAAATTCAGGTTTTCTTTTACTTTAGATTGTTTGGGCCAAAGTTGGCCAAAAAGCTATTTCCATGTGTAGCCAGGTGCTTGGCTAAGAATGGAGGGTGAGAAAAACACTGGCTGCAATTGCTCTCTGTAGCTGATGCCTTGTGGTGCTGAACTGGTTACCAGCTATATCAGCAGGTGGAGGGAGCTACTGAGCAGGAAGAGTTCAATAGACTGAGTCATGCAGCACTGCATTGTGGGGACTGTTGTCCAGAGGAGAGAGACTCTACTGTAATCCAGAGCTTTTGAACTGCATTTACCAGAGTGGGATTGCCATGAGAAGGGGAAAGTGTGCTGTATTTTCTCAGGACAGAGCTTGCTCTTGCCATGAGGGAGCCCGGAGAGTGCACATCGCTGTGCAGTGTGCACAACCACTGCTGCATAAAGGTGACAACCAGAGACAACGTGGGTTAGGGGTGCAAATTACTTGTCTTGCCTTGCATGCTGACAACCCACGCTATGAAAATAATTTTACTGTTAGGGGTCCCCACAACTTGAGAAATTTTTATCAAGGACCACTGATATAAAGGGTAAATACCAGGAGGACACTCCAGATGGGTCTGTGAGGCAGCAGAATAACTTAGTTATGGAAATAGTTTGTTTGTGACAGCTTGGCCCAAACATACTATAGCAAAAGAAAACCGGACTTAGGCTTTAACCACTTGCCGCCCGTCCATCGTCATATGATGGCTGGGCGGTGTGGCTCTCGTTCTGGGCGGGCGTCATATGACGTCCGTCCATTTTAACAGGGCATGCACGCGATCGTGTGCGCTCAGACCTGTACTGTCGGTGGCGGCGTGTCACTGAGACAGTGATCATCACCGGCGGGGTGACCAGCAATTGGGCATGGCTGTTTACCATGTGATCAGCTGGGATGAAGTCTCGGCTGATCACAGATGGTACCTCCTCACTTTTCACGGCACATGGGCATGATCACGAGCACGCTGCACCTGCACATCAGTGGCAGCGTGTTCCCGGGAACACTGCTCATCACCGATGCTGGTAAACAGCCATTGGCCAGTGGCTGTTTACCCCGTGATTGGCTGTGATCCATTCACAGCTGATCACTAAATGTAAACACAGACCGGTAACTACCTGTTACCAGCTCTTCCCTCCTCACACACCGTTTTCAGTGTGAAGAGAGAAGAGCCAGGAGCAGTGAGTTACAGATCTGTGTTCTGTAGTGTCTGCACTAACACCACCCATGTCCCATCGCCCCTCCCATTGTCATCTGTCAACCAACAGTCACCCCATAAAGTGCACCTGTCACATAAGAGACTGCCATCAGTGACCATCAGCGGTGCACCCGTCACCCATCAGTGACCGTGGCCTGTCACCCATCACCCATAAATGACCGTCAGTGGTGCACCCGACACCCATCAGTGACCGTGGCCTGTCACCCATCACCCGTCACCCATCAGTGACCGTGGCCTGTCACACATCTGTGACCATAACCCGTCACCCGTCAGTGACCATCACCCATCACCGTCTGTGGCCTGTCACCCATCAGTGACCATTGCCTGTCACCCATCAGTGACAATCGCTCATCACACCATCATCACCTATCAGTGAACCTCACCTGCCACCTATCACACAGCCCATCAGTGACGTCACCTGCCACCCGTCACACAGCCATAAGCATCATGTCCAAAAGAGTATATACCTGTGAGGAGGCATTTCAGATCCTCTCCATGACTGATTAGAGCAGTGAGGAGTTCTCATCAGATTCCAATTCTGATTCTGAATCAAATTTGTCATTTGAACAGATTGAGAGTAGGGGATCGGCAAACGATTCGGATGAAGAATGGGTCACTCCTAAAAGGGCACAGCGCTCTGGAAACCAGGCAGCCGCCAGCGACCAGGACTATATTCCCAGGCCCAGTACCAGCGTTGCCGCCAGCAATAGGCCCCAAGAACAAATTCCCAGGCCCAGTACCAGTGCTGCCACCAGCGATAGGCCCCGGGAACAAATGCCCAGGCCCAGCACCAGTGGTGCCACATCACGCCTGAGTACCAGCACAGGAAATTCAAATCCCCCAACTACTGGAGTGTCACGTCCCCCAAGAGCCAGGGCCGCTACATACATGCCAGATGGTTTTGCCAACCCAACATGGCTGCCTTTCACATCGATTGCTTTTATCTGTTTTTGCCCAACACTTCTGCAATTCATTGTGGACCAGACCAATTTATATCCCCAGCAGTATATTGCCAACAACCCCCAATCATCATATGCCCATCCGTTTGAGTGGAGAGATCTTAATGTGGAGGAGTTCAAATTGATAATGGGCCTCATTAACCCCATTAACATGGGGTTTACAAAAATGACAAAAAAAAAATTAAGGACATGCCTATTGGTTCACCAACCCCATCCCATTTATTCTGCCATAATGTCCAGGTCCCGATACAAGATGATTATGCAATTCCTTAATTTTAGCGACAAAATCCAGTGCCCTCCCCGCAATCATCCAAATTACGATAAGTTATATAAAATTCACCCACTGAAAAATGTATTTTCCCAACGATTTGCAGAACTCTATGTCCCGATCAGTATATATGTGTAGATGAGTCCCTGGTACCCTTTTCAGGCCGGCTAGGAATAAAACAATACTTTCCTAGCAAAAAGGCCAGATACGGAGTCAAATTTTACAAGCTCTGTGAGAGAGTCACGGGATATCTGTATGCGTTCCGCATATATGAAGGAAGACATTCCCAGCTCCAGCCCCCTGAGTGCCCGGCCTACATGGGCACAACTGGAAAAATTGTATGGGACCTGACATACCCACTTCTGAAAAAAGGGTATCACATATACCTTGACAAATTCTACACCAGCCTGCCCCTTTTCAAACACTTATACATAGCAAAAACCCTGGCCTGTGAAACCTCCAGAAAGAATAGGAAGGGCTTCCCACAATCTAGTGAACAAAAAGCTGCGAAGGGGGGAAAGAGTAACTTTGAGATGCAACGAGGTGCTGGCCTTGAGGTGAAAGGCTAACAGGAACATGCACATGATGTCCACCATCCATGATGACACTACAATTGAGGTTCAAAGAAGACAAGGTCCCATTGAAAAGCCAACATGTGTCCAAGATTACAATCTCTACATTGGGAGGTGTGCAGCAAAAGAGGGTTTTGAAGAGATACCAGCTACCATTGTCCCCAGTGTCCCTCCCAACCTGGCCTTTGCATTGGTGAATGCTTTCAACTTTATCATACTTCCCTAAAATATTAGCCCATTATTTTTAACCGTTTCCCCATTTTCATCATCTGTGCTGACCATTTTCCATGCTTCCCCAAATAACCATGCCACTGCCTTCCACGTGAACTGACCCTGGCCTGTTTTTTGACTATGCCTCTGCCTACCATTTGGACTGCTTCCACGTGAACTGACCCTGGCCTGTTTTTTGACTATGCCTCTGCCTACCGTTTGGACTGCTTCAGCGTGAACTGACCCTGGCCTGTTTTGTGACTATGCCTCTGCCTACTGTTTGGAGTGCTTCCACGTGATCTGACCCTGGCCTGTTTTATTAACTACGCTTCTGCCTACCACTTGGACTGCTTGCACATGAACTGACCCCGGCCTGTTTTATGGATTATGCTTTTGCCTACCGCTTGGACTGATCTGTTGCCCTGCTACTGTAGTAAACAGGGGTCTCACATATGTGAGGGGATCCAGAATTGTTTTTCTGGATGGAGAAAAAATTTTTTTTTGTTTTCTCCGGGTTTCATAATTTCTGGATTAGGGTCTGGAGTCTGGAGGCTTCATAGAGATTTGGGTGGGCGAAGCCTCTACCCCTGTGCCCCTGTGCACAGGTCTTACCTGATTGCGGCACTCAGCCTGCTCCTTACTTACTGCAATAATGCCTTCATGCCTTCCTGCCGCATGAATGGACCACACCTCTGCCTGCTACCTGGACTATGCAAATAATTACCTGTAGCAAGAGGCAGTATGTTTATGAAGGGCTGGAGAGCGGTACAATAATGAGTGTCTGCAGGTAACAGTGTACCAGGACCAATATTATGGCTGTGCTGGCTGTCTTGGCTTGGGCAATTTCTATGGACAAATGCTTTGACTGTGTGGCAGCTATCCTTGTGCTGACTATAGACAATATTCCTGCCTGCTGCCTGGATAATTACTATTGCTTTCGCTAAGCACATCCCTGCTTGCTGCCTGGACCAGTGCTCTGCTCTGTGGACACTACTAAAAGCACAGGCAATACTTTTTTTTTATCCTTTCCACAATAAAATTTATTTTGGATTGTAATTCTTGGTATGTACATGCTATGTGTTAGAAATATGAAGGGCCTTCAAAAATGACAGGTTGCCAGGAAATGATATATGTAATTTATGCTCCTAGAATACCTGAACGTGCTACTTCAATGTTGGAATTTTGTATGTGGCCAGGCTGTGTAAAAGCCTCACACATGTGGTATCGACATACTCAGGAGGAGTAGCAGAATGCATTTTGGGGTGTCATCTTTGCTATGTACATGCTATGTGTTGGAAATATCTTATAAATGGACAACTTTGTGTAAAAAAAAATGCGTTTTCATTTTTTTTCCACATTTCCCCAAAACTTCTGGGAAAAAATTAACCATTTAAAAGACTCATTATGCCTCATAGATTATACGTTGGGGTGTTTGCTTTCCAAAATGGGGTCATTTTGTGGGCAATTCCACTTGTGCTCCAGGGCCTTAAAAAGTATAGGTGGTTGAGAAATAAGATGTGCTTTTGCCTACTAGGGATGGGCCCGGTGCTCGATGCGAACCCACGTTCGCATCGAGCACCGGGCGTTCGCTCGCTCGGCGAGCCCAGAACTATTTTGTCCGCTCGCATCACGTTCGTGTGATGCGAGCGGCCACGCAATGCATTGCGGCCGGCGCGGCCGACGCAGTGCATTGCTGGCTGATGATTGGCCAAGCATGCACTGTGACCCCGCATGCTTGGCCAATCACAGCCCCGGAAACTCGAAGAGCCATAATTGGCTACAGGCAGGACGCCTGTAGCCAATTACAGCTCAGGGGCTGTAGTACACGCCCCCCCCTATAAAACGCCGCAACGCCGTCTGCGCCGGTCACATGCTGTTCCGGCGCAGATTGAGCAGGCTGATTCTGTGACACTCTTCTGCATTTAGATAGTTAGAGAGATTCACTTACAGAGATTGAGTTAGATAGATTCAGTTACAAAGATTGATTGAGAAAGAGGGGCTTGTAGTGTGTTCGTGGCAGGCAGGCAGAGCTACTATATTTTGTTACCAGAAGCACCTATAGGACTTGTAGTGTGTTCGTGGCAGGCAGGCAGAGCTCCTATATTTTGTTACCAGAAGCACCTATAGGACTTGTAGTGTGTTCGTGGCAGGCAGGCAGAGCTCCTATATTTTGTTACCAGAAGCACCTATAGGACTTGTAGTGTGTTCGTGGCAGGCAGGCAGAGCTCCTATATTTTGTTACCAGAAGCACCTATAGGACTTGTAGTGTGTTTCGTGGCAGGCAGGCAGAGCTCCTATATTTTGTTACCAGAAGCACCTATAGGACTTGTAGTGTGTTCGTGGCAGGCAGGCAGAGCTCCTATATTTTGTTCCCAGAGGCACCTATAGGACTTGAAGTGTGTTAGTCCCATTACACACACAGAGCTATATTTTCTTCCCAGAAGCACCTATAGGACTTGAAGTGTGTTAGTCCCATCACACACACAGAGCTATATTTTCTTCCCAGAAGCACCTATAGGACTTGAAGTGTGTTAGTCCCATCACACACACAGAGCTATATTTTCTTCCCAGAAGCACCTATAGGACTTGAAGTGTGTTAGTCCCATCACACACACAGAGCTATATTTTCTTCCCAGAAGCACCTATAGGACTTGAAGTGTGTTAGTCCCATCACACACACAGAGCTATATTTTGTTCCCAGAGGCACCTATAGGACTTGAAGTGTGTTAGTCCCATTACACACACAGAGCTATATTTTCTTCCCAGAAGCACCTATAGGACTTGAAGTGTGTTAGTCCCATTACACACACAGAGCTCCTATATTTTCTTCTCAGAAGCACCTATAGGACTTGAAGTGTGTTAGTCCCATCACACACACAGAGCTATATTTTCTTCCCAGAGGCACCCATAGGACTTGAAGTGTGTTAGTCCATTACACACACAGAGCTATATTTTCTTCCCAGAAGCACCTATAGGACTTGAAGTGTGTTAGTCCATTACACACACAGAGCTATATTTTTCTTCCCAGAAGCACCTATAGGACTTGAAGTGTGTTAGTCCCATCACACACACAGAGCTATATTTTTTCCCAGAAGAACCTATAGGACTTGAAGTGTGTTAGTCCCATCACACACACAGAGCTATATTTTGTTCCCAGCAGCACCTATAGGACTTGAAGTGTGTTAGTCCCATCACACACACAGAGCTATATATTTTCTTCTCAGAAGCACCTATAGGACTTGAAGTGTGTTAGTCCATCACACACACAGAGCTATATTTTGTTCCCAGAGGCACCTATAGGACTTGAAGTGTGTTAGTCCCATCACACACAGAGCTCCTATATTTTCTTCCCAGAAGCACCTATAGGACTTGAAGTGTGTTAGTCCCATCACACACACAGCTCTATATTTTGTTCCCAGAGGCACCCTATAGGACTTGAAGTGTGTTAGTGGCATTACACACACAGAGCTATATTTTCTTCCAGAAGCACCTATAGGACTTGAAGTGTGTTAGTCCCATCACACACACAGAGCTATATATTTCTTCCCAGAAGCACCTATAGGACTTGAAGTGTGTTAGTCCCATCACACACACAGAGCTCCTATATTTTCTTCCAGAAGCACCTATAGGACTTGAAGTGTGTTAGTGGCATCACACAGAGATCCTATATTTTGTTCCCAGAAGCAACTATAGGACTTGAAGTGTGTTAGTCCCATTACACACACAGAGCTATATTTTCTTCCCAGAAGCACCTATAGGACTTGAAGTGTGTTAGTCCATCACACAGAGCTCCTATATTTTGTTCCCAGAAGCAACTATAGGACTTGAAGTGTGTTAGTCCCATCACACAGAGCTCCTTTATTTTCTTCCCAGAAGCACCTATAGGACTTGAAGTGTGTTAGTCCCATCACACAGAGCTCCTCTATTTTCTTTGCAGAAGCACCCATAGGACTTCTAGTGTGTTAGTGGCATCACACAGAGCTCCTATATATTCTTCACAGCAGCACCCACAGGACTTCTAGTGTCATCACACAGAGCTCCTCTATTTTCTTTGCAGCACCCACAGGACTTCTAGTGTGTTAGTGGCATCACACAGAGCTCCTATATTTTCTTTGCATAAGCACCCACAGGACTTCTAGTGTGTTAGTGGCATCACACAGAGCTCCTATATTTTCTTTGCAGAAGCACCCACAGGACTTCTAGTGTGTTAGTGGCATCACACAGAGCTCCTCTATTTTCTTTGCAGAAGCACCCACAGGACTTCTAGTGTGTTAGTGGCATCACACAGAGCTCCTATATTTTCTTTGCAGAAGCACCCATAGGACTTCTAGTGTGTTAGTGGCATCACACAGAGCTCCTATATTTTCTTCAGAGCAGCACCCATAGGACTTCTAGTGTGTTAGTGGCATCACACAGAGCTCCTCTATATTCTTCTCATCAGCACCCACAGGACTTCTAGTGTGTTAGTGGCATCACACAGAGCTCCTATATTTTCTTTGCATAAGCACCCACAGGACTTCTAGTGTGTTAGTGGCATCACACAGAGCTCCTATATTTTCTTTGCATAAGCACCCACAGGACTTCTAGTGTGTTAGTGGCATCACACAGAGCTCCTCTATTTTCTTTGCAGCACCCACAGGACTTCTAGTGTGTTAGTGGCATCCACAGAGCTCCTATATATTCTTCTCAGCAGCACCCATAGGACTTCTAGTGTGTTAGTGGCATCACACAGAGCTCCTCTATTTTCTTTGCATAAGCAGCCACAGGACTTCTAGTGTGTTAGTGGCATCACACAGAGCTCCTGTCAGGGCTCCACTTGCGACGTACGGTCGAATCGGCGCGCGCGCATGCGCACACGCGCCGCTGATTCGTCCGGGCGTCGAAACGAGGGTACGCGCCGTCGTACTCCTCAGGCGCGCGCGCGTGCGCAGCGAGCGCGGGCACGTGCGTCGCGGGCGCACACGTGACGCGTTAGCGCTGTTTGGCGCCAGTTGGCCTTTAAAAGAATGACAGCTGCACATGTCAAGTGCTGTTCGTCTGCAGTTTGCCCCTTGTTTAACCTGCCTCTGTTGTGTACTCCTGTTTACCTGATCCGGCTTCCACTTGACTCTGCTGCCTTCTCCACTCCTGATTCCGGCCTGTTGACTCTGCTTTGGACTGATACCTGAACGCTGATCTCCTGCCTGTCTGACCTCTCCATTGCCTGTGCCCACTTACCTGCCTGCCAAGTGTATCCAGACCCGGCCTGCCTGACGACCCCTCTGCCTGCTCCCTGCATGCTGCATACTTCCAGAGTTGCTGACGCCATCTCGGGGTCACCCTACATCCGGACCCTGCTCCGCTACCTGCCAGTCTCTGCTGCTTCAACATCCAGGAGATCGCTACTGATCAGCTACGTCTCCCACAGCATCCATTCCAGGCACTCCTACCCCGCTGTGCTCACGGGACCACTGTCTCCACTCCAGTGGGCCCTGAACCAGAGCCGTAAGAGAGGCCCTCTCCCAGCGAAGTCAGGCTCACCACTCAGGTACCTAACAGTACGAACAGCCATGACTGAGCCTGCGGGAGAAGCCTCTGCCATGAAGGAGTTCTGCTCACACCTGGCAGCCCTCACTCAGGCGGTGCAATCCCTGCAAGAAGGGTATACCAGACTGGAAGGTCGAGTGCAGCAACTTGCTGACCCCAATGTTGCGGCTCCTACATCTCCGCAACCTTCTGCAACACCTGCTACTCCTCCTGCGGTGGTGATGCTGCCTCCTGAACCCAGAGTACCTGTTCCTGATCGCTTCTCCGGAGATCGTTCCAAATTCCGTGTCTTCCGCAACGCCTGCCAGTTATACTTTGCTCTTCAACCCAGAACCTTCTCCCTAGAGGCCACCAAAGTGGGGTTCGTAATCTCCCTGCTGCAGGGCGAACCTCAGATTTGGGCTCATCGCCTGCTGGAGGGAAATAGCATGCTGACGCAGTCCCTCTCGTCTTTCCTGGAAGCCATGGCGCAACTCTACGAGGACCCCCAGCTAACCACCACAGCCGAGTCTGCTCTATCTGCGCTCCAGCAAGGCCGCAGAACGGCCGAGGACTATGTGACAGACTTTAGACGATGGAGCGCAGACACCCAGTGGAATGACTCGGCTTTAAGGCATCAGTTCCGCATGGGCCTCTCCGAAGGCCTAAAGGATGAACTTGCCCGAGTGGGCACCCCAGACACTTTGGAGGGCCTGATAACTTTGAGCATACAAATTGACCGTCGGCTCCGGGAACGCAGAGTCGAGAGATCCGCTCAAGTCCACCGTCCGGCTTGGATGACCGCAAGGGCTCCATTACCGGCTGGCCGTTACATGCCCGCTCAGCCAATGGCCCCTGCCCATCCTCTTCCCGATGCCGGCGAGCCGATGCAGCTTGGTCTCATGCGACCCACTCTGTCTCTGGAGGAACGTGCCCGACGCCGTCAACTAAATTTGTGCCTGTACTGTGGTGGGCCCGGACACTTTGTGAACAGTTGCCCGAGCAAGCTGCGTAAGTGCCTTTCGTCTGTGTCAATCAACTCTGCTCACTTACCAGTCCATGCCACCCACATCTCTCTACCCCTGTCTTTTCAGTTCCTGGGAAGGACGATTCGCACCAACGCCATCCTTGATTCAGGAGCCTGCAGCTGTTTCATCGATACCACCTTTGCCAGCCGGCACGACATTCCTCTTCAGAGGAAGGCCCGCGGACTATCCGTCTTCCTGGCTGACGGTTCCCGCATTAAATCGGGCCAAGTTGTCCAGGAGACCCAACCTCTGTTCACTATCTCTTCTCTCCACCACCAGGAACTGTTAACCTTGGACGTAATCTCGTCCCCCCTGTTCCCAGTGATCCTGGGCATCCCCTGGTTGCAGGCACACGATCCGACCATCTGCTGGTCCACAGGGGAGGTCAAGTTCCAGTCCCCCTACTGCCTGGAACATTGCTTACACGAAGCTCCGGTACAACCCGCTACGCTTCTTTGTCTGGACTCTGATACTGACCTGATCCAAGCGGTACCGGAACCATACCATGAATTCTTAGACGTCTTTAGTAAACGGGGAGCGGACACCCTACCCCCACACCGCACCTATGATTGTCCCATAGAACTTTTGCCGGGGGCCGAGATTCCGTTCGGGCGTATCTTCCCCCTTTCCGAGAAGGAACAAGAGGCCCTGAAGGCCTACATTTCGGAGAACCTAAAGAAGGGGTTTATACGTCACTCCACCTCACCCGCAGGGGCCGGCATATTCTTTGTAACCAAGAAAGACCAGTCACTCCGACCCTGTGTGGACTACCGGGAGCTAAATAAAGTTACAATTAAAAATCGCTATCCCTTACCCTTAATACCGGAACTGTTTCAAAAACTAAGAGCGGCCACCATATTTTCCAAACTGGACTTAAGAGGGGCCTATAACCTGGTTCGCATCCGATCAGGTGATGAATGGAAGACTGCATTTCGTACCCGTTTTGGGCATTACGAATACTTAGTTATGCCCTTCGGCCTTTGTAATGCCCCGGCTACTTTCCAGCACCTCATAAATGAGGTCTTCAGGGACTTCCTGGACATTTTTGTCATTGTATACTTGGATGACATCCTAATCTTCTCCAGAACGCTTGAGCAGCATCGGGGGCATGTGGGCCGAGTCTTACTCCGTCTTCGTCAGCACGGATTGTACGCGAAAGCAGAGAAGTGCACCTTCGAGCAGCAGAGCATCCAATTCTTGGGTCTTCAGATCTCCCCAGCAGGCATCGAGATGGACCCGCAGAAGGTAACGGCTGTGCTGGACTGGCCGCCACCCTCTGACAAGAAGGGTGTGCAGCGTTTTGTCGGATTTGCTAATTTTTACAGAAAGTTCATCAAGGGGTTCTCGGCCATCATCTCACCAATCACACAGCTAACAAGGCAGAATGTACGGTTTCATTGGGGTCCAGAGGCCCAGGAGGCGTTTGTGAAACTCAAGGAGCGATTCACATCCGCTCCCATCCTCAGTCACCCTGACCCATCTCTCCCATACATCCTGGAAGTGGATGCCTCTGAGGTAGCAGTGGGGGCCGTGGTCTCCCAACGCCAGGGCAATAAGGACCTAATGCACCCTGTGGGCTTCTTTTCCCGGAAACTTTCACCCGCAGAAAGGAACTACGATGTAGGTGACCGAGAACTGCTAGCCATAAAATCAGCGCTGGAGGAATGGAGGTACTTGCTGGAGGGAGCAGTCCACCCTGTACTAATTTACACGGACCACAAGAATCTTGAGTACTTAAGGACGGCAAAACGTCTAAAACCACGACAAGCCCGCTGGGCCCTCTTCTTTTCACGTTTCAGCTTCCACATTACCTACCGGCCTGGATCTAAAAATGTAAAGCCAGATGCGCTTTCACGCATGTTCGACTGCCCTAAAGACTCCACACCTCCTGATACCATCCTCCCTGCAAGCAACTTCCTTCTACTACAGCCGGATTTACTGTCCCAGATCAGGGAGGCCTCCCTGAACCCGCTCCTTCCCCCAGGACTTTCACTAAATCGTAGAGAGGGGCTTCTCTGGAAGGACAGCCAGGTGTTTGTTCCCGAACCCATCCGGGTTAAAGTATTGGCCCTCCTCCACGATCACCCACTAGCAGGACACTTTGGGGCCCGAAAGACTCTTGACTTGGTGCAGCGCACCTTCTGGTGGCCTGGTCTGAAGGAATTCTGCTCCAAGTATGTCAGTTCATGCCCAGTGTGCTCCCGAAGCAAGACTACTAGGGGCCGGGCCTGGGGCCTACTCAAGCCTCTACCTGCACCTGATCGACCCTGGCGTATGATAACGATGGACTTTATAGTCGAGCTGCCCCCCTCTGAAGATCACACGGCCATCTTTGTAGTCGTTGACCGACTCTCAAAGATGGCCCACTTCCTACCCCTAAGGGGAACCCCATCTGCAGCAGAGACGGCCCGTGTTTTTATCCGAGAGATCGTTAGGTTACACGGGGTACCCAAGAATATAGTCTCGGACAGGGGAGTCCAGTTCACCTCGCGGTTTTGGAGGGCACTGTGTGATAGTCTAAAGATTGAGCTGGCCCTATCCTCAGCTTACCACCCTCAAACTAATGGGCAGACTGAGCGCACAAACCAGACCCTCGAACAATATATTAGGTGTTTCACTTCATTTGTGCAAGATGATTGGGTTTCTCTGCTGCCCTTAGCAGAATTCGCGTACAACAACGCCAGCCACTCGACCACGGGACAGTCCCCGTTTTTCGCCAATTATGGGTTCCATTTAACATTTCTACCAGATTTTCTTACAGAGTCCTCAGTTCCAGCGGTCCAGGACGCAGTGACCTTCCTAAGCCGCAACAACCAAATCCTCCAGGAAGCCATAACCAAGGCCCAGGCGGACAGTAAGAAAGCCTTTGACCAAAAGAGGAGGGGAGAGTTGAATCTGCAAATCGGGGATCAGGTATGGCTTTCCTCTTCTAATTTAAAGTTAACCTGTCCCTCTAAGAAGTTGGCACCCAAGTTCCTGGGCCCTTTTCCTGTAAAGAGGAGGATTAATGAGGTGTCCTATGAACTGTCCCTGCCAGACACCATGAAGATACATCCTGTGTTTCATGTCTCTCTATTGAAACCCTCGGTACCCGATCCCTTCCCCAATAGGGAGTCCGGGCCTCCTGAACCTGTCCTAGTGGATGGAAACGAGGAGTACGAGGTAGAAGTTGTTCTAGACTGTAGAAGGCGACAAGGGCAAAGACAGTTTCTAATCAAATGGAAGGGCTTCGGCCCAGAAAGCAATTCTTGGGAACCTGAGGACAATATACATGCTGGAAGACTAATTCGTGCTTTTTTCATTTCACACCCTGAGAAGGATGACCAACTGGGCACCCGGAGGTTGCCCCTTGTGGGGGGGCAATGTCAGGGCTCCACTTGCGACGTACGGTCGAATCGGCGCGCGCGCATGCGCACACGCGCCGCTGATTCGTCCGGGCGTCGAAACGAGGGTACGCGCCGTCGTACTCCTCAGGCGCGCGCGCGTGCGCAGCGAGCGCGGGCACGTGCGTCGCGGGCGCACACGTGACGCGTTAGCGCTGTTTGGCGCCAGTTGGCCTTTAAAAGAATGACAGCTGCACATGTCAAGTGCTGTTCGTCTGCAGTTTGCCCCTTGTTTAACCTGCCTCTGTTGTGTACTCCTGTTTACCTGATCCGGCTTCCACTTGACTCTGCTGCCTTCTCCACTCCTGATTCCGGCCTGTTGACTCTGCTTTGGACTGATACCTGAACGCTGATCTCCTGCCTGTCTGACCTCTCCATTGCCTGTGCCCACTTACCTGCCTGCCAAGTGTATCCAGACCCGGCCTGCCTGACGACCCCTCTGCCTGCTCCCTGCATGCTGCATACTTCCAGAGTTGCTGACGCCATCTCGGGGTCACCCTACATCCGGACCCTGCTCCGCTACCTGCCAGTCTCTGCTGCTTCAACATCCAGGAGATCGCTACTGATCAGCTACGTCTCCCACAGCATCCATTCCAGGCACTCCTACCCCGCTGTGCTCACGGGACCACTGTCTCCACTCCAGTGGGCCCTGAACCAGAGCCGTAAGAGAGGCCCTCTCCCAGCGAAGTCAGGCTCACCACTCAGGTACCTAACAGCTCCTCTATTTTCTTTGAGGAGTCCCCCGAACTCTTTGAGCACAGTGTTGGGTACATGCTCCAGGAGGATGCCCAACGATTCGAAGGCTCGGATGACGATACCCAGCTTGAGGAATCTGGCAGTACAGTTCCACCAGCTGCAGCTTACTGCCAGGTTTGCTCTAGTGGTGAAGAGGGAGGGGATGATGAGGTCACTGACTCCACGTGGGTGCCTCAAGGGAGAGAGGATGAGGAGGAGGACGAGAAGGAGGAGGATGCGGCGTCACATGTCCAACGAGGCAGGATGCCCCCTGGAGGCCAGGTAGAGGCCAGCACAGCAACTGTACAACACCGCAGAGCTCCGCCTGTGCAGGGCGCTGCCTCTGCACGTTATCAGAAAAGTTCTTTGGTGTGGGCCTTTTTTGAGACGAGTGCAGCAGATCGCACCACTGCTATTTGCAATATTTGTCTCAAGCGTATCTCGCGTGGCCAAAACATCAGCCGCTTGGGCACGACAAGCATGACCAGACATATGGCGACCTGCCATGCAGCTCGTTGGCAGGCACACATAAAAGACCCACACCAAAGAACTAAGCGGACCTCTCCTTGCTCCTCCTCAGCTGGGATCTCCATCCCCACTACACCTTCAGTCCTCTCTGAAAGCTGCTCTGAGAGGACTGAAGGTGTAGAATTCGGTGTGTCACAACCAAGTACTTGCAGTACACCGACGTCCGATTGCAGCAGGCAAATTTCCCTGCCCCAGCTGCTGGACCGTAGAAAGAAGTACACTCCCAGCCATCCACATGCCCAGCGGTTGAATGCTAGCCTTGCTAAATTGCTAGCACTTCAACTGCTGCCTTTTCAGTTGGTAGACTCGGCCCCCTTCCGTGAGTTTGTTCAATGTGCGGTTCCTCAGTGGCAGGTTCCCAAACGCCACTTTTTCTCGCGGAAGGCGATTCCGTCTCTCTACCGGCATGTGGAGGGCAATGTCCATGCCTCGCTGGACAGGGCGGTCAGCGGTAAGGTGCATATTACCGCTGACTCATGGTCCAGCAGGCATGGACAGGGACGGTACCTTTCTTTCACGGCCCATTGGGTCACTCTATTGGCAGCTGGGAGGGATGCAGGACAAGGTGCAGTAGTGTTGGAGGTTGTTCCGCCACCACGCCTCCAAAACGCGACTACTGCTACTGGTTGTGACACACCTCTCTCCTCCACCCCCTCCTCTTCTTCTTCCTCCAGTGCTCTGTCCTTGGAACCAGCGGTGCTCCGTAGGCGTACAAGGGGCTACGCAAGTACGCAGGCAAAAAGATGCCATGCCGTGCTTGCGCTGGTGTGTTTGGGGGACAGGAGCCACACTGGGCCAGAGGTTCTGGCAGCTCTGCAGGGGCAGGCCGAGAGGTGGTTGACGCCACGTCAGCTTAAGCCAGGAATGGTCGTTTCTGACAATGGCACCAACCTCCTCTCCGCCCTGCGACAGGGGCAGCTCACCCATGTGCCCTGCATGGCTCACGTCCTCAACCTGGTGGTGCAGCGGTTCTTGGGCAGGTTCCCAGGCTTACAGGATGTCCTGAGGCAGGCCAGGAAAGTCTGTGTGCATTTCCGCCGATCTTATAATGCCAGTGCTCGGCTGACTGAGCTGCAAAAGGAGCTGAACCTGCCCAAGAACCGCCTAATATCTGACATGCCCACCAGGTGGAACTCAACGTTGGCCATGCTGCAGCGACTGCACACGCAGCAGAGGGCCATCAATGAGTACCTTTGCGACTACGGCACCAGGACAGGGTCAGGGGAGCTTGGTTTTTTTTTTCCCCACGTCAGTGGAGCATGATCAGGGATGCATGCACTGTCCTCTCACCATTTGAGGAGGCCACGAGGATGGTGAGCAGTGACAGTGCATGCATCAGTGACACTGTCCCTCTTGTCCACCTGTTGGAGCATACGCTGCGTGGGATAATGGACAGGGCACTTGAGGCAGAACAGAGGCAGGAAGAGGAGGACTTCCTTGCCTCTCAAGGCCCCCTTTATCCGGACAGTGTTCCTTCTGTCCCACCCATCACACAGGAAGAGGATGAGGAGGAGGAGGAGGAGGAGGAGGAGGAGGAGGAGGAGGAGGATTGTGTGAGCATGGAGGTGGAGCCTGGCACTCAGCATCAGCAGCAGCAGTCTTTTAGGGATGATGTACAGTCCCAACAAGCCAGTGGACTTGTACGTGGCTGGGAGGAGGTGGCTGGCGATCATGTCATCCTCAGTGACCCAGAAGACTCCGGACCGAATGCCTCAGCTAACCTACGCTGCATGGCCTCCCTGATCCTGCAAAGCCTGCGGAAGGATCCTCGTGTTCTTCGGATCAAGGAGAGGGACCATTACTGGCTGGCCACTCTCCTTGATCCGCGGTACAAGGGTAAGGTTGCGGACCTTATCTTGCCGTCGCAGAGGGAGCAGAGGATGAGACATCTCAGGGAGGCCTTGCAGAAAGGTCTGTGCAACGCGTTCCCAGAAACTGGGAGGCTACAAACTCCTGGTCCTGGGCGACGAGTTGCTGAGGCTTCGGTCAGTGGCAGAAGGAGCGGTGGGGAAGGTGGACGTCTGACCGATGCGTTCAGACAATTTTTTAGTCCGCAGCCCCAAGGTATGATCGGTTCCAGCAACCATCGCCAGCGTCTGATATACATGGTGCAGGAATACCTTGGGGCAAGGTCAGACTTGGACACCTTTCCCACCGAAAATCCTCTGGCTTACTGGGTCCTGAGGATGGATCACTGGCCAGAGCTTGCACAGTATGCAATTGAGCTACTGGCCTGTCCTGCCTCCAGCGTTCTTTCCGAACGCACATTCAGTGCTGCTGGAGGATTTGTGACTGATCATAGGGTGCGCCTGTCCACCGCCTCGGTTGATCGACTGACATTCATCAAAATGAATCAGTCTTGGATCACCACCAGCTACCAGGCACCTGAGGCGGATATAACCGAATAATTTTTAATGTCACATCCCTTCAAGACTGCCTATGCTGATGCTGAGTGACTGTCCTCTTATGTTCACTGACTATCCTCTTCCTCCTCCTCAATGATCCATGCCACCACACCAGTGCCTAAGGCACAATTTTTCAGCCCCTGTTTAACAGGGGCGTGTACTTACAATTTTTTAAAAAAATGCTTCGCAACACGTGTGACTGCTGTGCTCCAAGTACAGTCTCTGTGAGGGCCGTGTTGCAGTGTTGTGGCACCAGCACCAGTGCCTAAGGCACAATTTTTCAGCCCCTGTTTAACAGGGGCGGGTACTTACAATTTTTTAAAAAAATGCTTCGCAACACGTGTGACTGCTGTGCTCCAAGTACAGTCTCTGTGAGGGCCGTGTTGCAGTGTTGTGGCACCAGCACCAGTGCCTAAGGCACAATTTTCAGCCCCTGTTTAACAGGGGCGTGTACTTACAATTTTAAAAAAAATGCTTCGCAACACGTGTGACTGCTGTGCTCCAAGTACAGTCTCTGTGAGGGCCGTGTTGCAGTGTTTGTGGCACCAGCACCAGTGCCTAAGGCACAATTTTTCAGCCCCTGTTTAACAGGGGCGGGGGGTACTTACAATTTTTTTAAAAAAAAATGCTTCGCAACACGTGTGACTGCTGTGCTCCAAGTACAGTATCTGTGAGGGCCGGGTTGCAGTGTTGTGGCACCAGCACCAGTGCCTAAGGCACAATTTTTTCAGCCCCTGTTTAACAGGGGCGTGTACTTACAATCTTTTAAAAAAAATGCTTCGCAACACGTGTGACTGCTGTGCTCCAAGTACAGTATCTGTGAGGGCCGGGTTGCAGTGTTGTGGCACCAGCACCAGTGCCTAAGGCACAATTTTTCAGCCCCTGTTTAACAGGGGCGTGTACTTACAATTTTTTAAAAAAAATGCTTCGCAACACGTGTGACTGCTGTGCTCCAAGTACAGTATCTGTGAGGGCCGGGTTGCAGTGTTGTGGCACCAGCACCAGTGCCTAAGGCACAATTTTTCAGCCCCTGTTTAACAGGGCGTGTACTTACAATTTTTTAAAAAAATGCTTCGCAACACGTGTGACTGCTGTGCTCCAAGTACAGTATCTGTGAGGGCCGGGTTTGCAGTGTTGTGGCACCAGCACCAGTGCCTAAGGCACAATTTTTCAGCCCCTGTTTAACAGGGGCGTGTACTTACAATTTTTAAAAAAATGCTTCGCAACACGTGTGACTGCTGTGCTCCAAGTACAGTCTCTGTGAGGGCCGTGTTGCAGTGTTGTGGCACCAGCACCAGTGCCTAAGGCACAATTTTTCAGCCCTGTTTAACAGGGGCGGGTAATTACAAATCTTGATCTAATAGTTCACAGCAGGGCCCATTCCTGCGCCCACCAAGAGTAACTATGAGGGCCTGCAGTCTTGTGGCAACACCGTCCACCACCACCGCCAAAGGCCCAATTTTTCTGCCCTGTTCATCAGGTGCTTGCAATTACAAATCTTGATCTAATAACTCACAGCAGGGCCCATTCCTGCGCCCATGCAATTACAAATCTTGATCTATTAACTCACAGCAGGGCCCATTCCTGTGCCCACCAGTCTTGTGGCTACACCAACATCTAATAGGGCAAATTTCTGCAGAGTATATACGCCAGGCCCCTACTTTCAAACATCCAACTTACAAACGACTCCTACTTGCAAATGGAAAGAGAAAACAGGAAGTGAGAGGAAATCTACCCCTAGGAAGGGAAATTCTATCCTGTTAGATTTAATTTGGGAAAAAGGTATCTCCTCTCTACTGATACTTTATCACCAATCCTTGTTTCAATTAAAACCCCACTTTTCCAAAAACATTTGTCATTGGGACGGAAAGTGAGGTGACATGTTCTGAACAGATGTGCAAAGACAGCAAATGTTACAGGGGTGATAACCCCTCCCTATGTTCTCCAAAAAGCTTAAAAATAGATTTTTTTGGGATGGAGCTACACTTCATAATGTACCTGTTCAGATTCTACTTAAGATCAAACCTAAAGCCGCAA
>CM053028.1:60364554-60756967 GCA_028564925.1 Lithobates sylvaticus
TAGACACATTAAGACTAATCTTTTTTGTCTGCCATATTTTAGTCAACTTTTTTTTACACCTCTTTAAGAACACTGCCAGTTTGATGAACAATGAACATAAGCCACCTCACACTCCTGCACATGATTTTCAGTTGATGGAACTCATCACCATAAAAGAATTGCTTTTTTCCTTTGTACATTTTTGTATTTTAATACTTTTTAGAGTGGCATGCCCCCTAGGCTTTAATGGACATAAAAGTGCAGTGTGAGATCCATTAATGTAGGAAACTGCCATGCATATTATTGCTGGAGAACAAAGAGAAGCAACATAAATGGATACAACTAAATTAAATTCTGTACAATGAAAGAATCCAGGATTAGTTACAAGCAACTTATTTTTCCGCATGGTGAAAGCATTATGGCCATAATACAATTTATATAGATGTGGTTGTTTAGAAAGCTGCAAGACAGATATGTTGTTCTCAGAAGTAGTGCTATAATCTGAATTTGTTTTTAATTCAGACTCAAAGTATCATCTTCAATGTTACCCATTTTAGGATCATTGTTTTGTTTTGAGCCTTTAAACGTACCTATGATCAGACTATGGGCATTAAAGTAGGTACTGTATTTATCGGCGTATAACACGCACCGGCGTATATCAAGTTTAGGAGGGCATTTTAAGGAAAAAAAGTTTTAGGAGGGAAGTTTAAGGAAAAAAAAAAAAACTTACATTTAAATGCCCATCAATGCAGCCTTATCAGTGTGCATCTGCAGCCTTGTCCATCATTGCAGAATTATCAGCGTCATTTGCAGCTTGCCCAGTGTCATTTACAGATTGCCCAGTGCCATTTACAGATTGCCCAGCACCATTTGCAGCCTTGCCCAGTGTCATTTGCAGCTTGCCCAGTGTCATTTGCAGCTTGCCCGTGTCATTTGCAGCTTGCCAGTGTCATTTGCAGCTTGCCCGCGTTTAAATTTCCCGCCGCCGAGACAGACCAAGCGAGCACCACCGAAAAATACAGAGCGCCGCCGAAAAATACAAAGGGCCGCCCAAAAAAAAAGAGCCTAATGCTCGGCTCCGCTTGCAGTCCTGCCTCCCTGCTGTTTCTGGAGCGAGCGCTGCCGAAAAAGACAGACCCGACTGTACTGGGTACTCGGCTTGGCTCCACTCGCAGCCCCGCCCAGCAGGGAGGTGGGACTGCGAGTGGAGCTGTTCTTTTTTGTCGGCGCTCTGTCTTTTTCGGCGGCGCTCGCTATACAGTGGGGATCGGCGTATAACACGCACCCACGACTTTCCCACGATTTTAAGGGGGGAAAAAGTGTGTGTTATACGCCGATAAATACGGTACATATTCTTAACAACCTGTAAAAGAGTTTAAAGTGATAGTAAAGTCTCAATTTTTTTCCTATAAAAATAACAAACATGTTATGCACGTGGTTTTGCACAGAGCAGCCCCGATCCTCCACTTCTTGGGTCCCTCTTCGGTGCTCCTGGCCCTCCCTCCTGTTCAGTGCCCCCACGACATGTAGCTTGCTATGGGGGCACCAGAGCTAAGTCACAGCTCCCTGTGTCCATTCAGACACGGAGCCTCAATCTGGCCCCTCCCTCTCTATCCTGATTGGCTAGCTGACTGTGATTGACAGCAGCAGCAGCCAATGGCACAGCTGCTGTGTCTGAGCCAATCAGGGAGGGAGAATCTCGGATGGCTGAAACACTCATGGACATCGCTGGACAGAGAGGGACCTCAGTTAGGGGGGCTGAGGGGGGCTGCTGCGCACAGAAGGCTTTTTATCTTAATGCATAGAATGCATTAAGATAAAAAACCTTCTGCCTTTACAACTCCTTTAACCACTTGCTGACCCAGCCTTTTTCTGACATTTGTTGCTTACAAGATAAAACCAGTATTTTTTGGTAGAAAATTACTTAGAACCCCTAAACATTATATGTATTTTTTTAGCACAGACCCTAGAGAATAAAATGGCGGTCTTTACAATATTTGATATGACACTGTATTTGCGTAACGGTCTTTAAAATTATTTTTTTTTTTAAATACACTTACACTAATGAATAAAATAAAAAAAAACACTAAAGTTACCCCAATTGTTTTGCATAATGGGAAAGATGATGTTACGCCAAGTAAATATGTTATGTTTTAAAAAATGTTTTACAGGTTACAGGTCCTGCACTAGAATTGTTGCTCTTGCTCTAACAATTGCAACGATACCTCACATGTGTGGTGTGAACATTTTGAACATTGTTAGGTTTAGGTATACGTTCGCTTTTGCACGCAAGTACAGAGGGATGAGGAGCTTTAAATCTTGTTTATTCCTATTCATTTAACTTTTTATTTTTTATTTTTACAATGACCCTTTATCATTTTATCACTTGTATTCCTATTACAAGGAATGTAAACATCCCCTGTAATAGAAATAAGCATTATGGGTCATCTTTACTGAGAGATCTGGAGTCAAAAAGACCCCAGATTCCTCATTTAGCCTAAAAGCTTGTTTGGCTGTACTTCTCTTATGGATCACAGGAGTGCAATTCGTTGACCCATTTTCAGCAGAGAGCGGGCTGAATCCACTCTCTGCTGACGTCACAGAAGTCGAACCAGGGGCCGTGTCATCACGACAATGGAATCCGCCAGGACCCTGGACCGACACCCGGCTCAGCCTCTCAGCGAGCTGCCAAGAGACTGAGCCGGCCGCTCTGCCCCCTCCACCTCCACAGCCCAGCTCTCCAGTGAGCGAGGAGGGGGCAGAGCAGAGAGCTGTTGATTGACAGTGTGCAGCTCTCTGCTCAGGGAGCTGTCAGAACCGAGCGATCGGTGGTGTTCAATTGATTGGTTTTCAGTGCAGAGGCGACGGGGGACAGGTGCAGTATCGGACCGATGCTGAATCCACCTAGGTAAGTAAGATTTTGCAAAAAAAAAAACATACTTCTCTTTTAAAACCAAAAGAAAAAAAAAATACATAAAAAAAATTCAATAAAATACATTACTTTAAAGTGGTTGTTAAGCCACTTGCATGACTTTGTATAATTCTCTTTGTTTTCTAAGCCTGTGTGCCTCTGTCTCTGTGTTGTATAAAAAAATGCAGTATATACCTGTATTCAGTGTGCTGCTCGGCGATCACATGACCGGCCTGCTCTATCCTCCCCCCGTCTGACAGCTAGAGCAGGAGGGGCCGAAAATCCCCCACTGACATCACTCGGTCATGTGATTGCCGAGCAGTGCATTAAATATCATCCTTGGTGTCATTGGGAGGAATTGTGCCCCATTGTTGGTGTCATTAGTAGGAATTGTGCCTCAATGTTGGTGTCAATGGGATGAATTGTGCCCCACTGTTGGTGACATTAAGAGGATATGTGTCCCAGCGTTGGTATTCGTGGATGAATTAGTGCCCCAAGGACCGAATAAAAGCAAGCAAAGGGCCGCATATGGCCCCCTGGCTGAAGTTTGGAGACCATTGCTATATACCAACCTTTTTTAACCAGGGTGCCCAGGCAGCTTGGGATGCCTTGGCAAAATGCCTAAAAATTTATCAAAAATGTTATACAAGCCAGAAAGTGGATGAAGCCTGACTTTTAGTTACACAAAGCCACAAGTTTTTATTATGCACCATTATGACTTTCTAGACACTGGCATTCTAACAACCAATTATGTCATCAGTTGATAAGGAGGATGTCTGTCACATCCAGAGCATCCTTGTTTGACCCTCCTCTGCCTCTCACCCTCAGCACTGGGGTCACATTAGCTGAATGATGGAGAGAAATTGAGGGAGAAGAGAAACATTGGAATACTAGTCAGTACCAGTGTGCAAAAGTGTACAGTATTTGCTTTGGAAGAAAATAAATCACCTGTAAGGTTGGGATGTCCTACATGTGTGGATGTTGCTGCATTGTGTAAAACTATTATAATTTTTTTTACATTTTAGAATGGGGTGGCTCGAGACTGTCCATAATTTTAAAGGATGCCTTAAGATTGTCTATAATTTTAAGGGTGCCTTGACTGAAAAAAGGTTCAGAAACACTGGTATACACTGTATATCTGAAAACTGATCAATCCTGATGGCCATTAATTTCTTGAGAGGACAGGAAAGTACAAATATCCCCAAATTACCCCTTTTTGGAAAGTAGACAGTCCAAGGTATTTTGTAAGAAGCATGGTGAGTTGTTTGAAGTTGTAATTTCTTAGTCACAATTTTCTGTAATTTTTTTTTTTTTTACATGTCATTAGCGCAGTACAGTGTTATCATATAACTGATGTGGCTGTGATCAGGGACACCAATGACTGGTGACTGTATCGGAAAAACATTTTATTTTTATAAATTTTTTTATGATTTTTTTTTAACACTGTACTACTCTGGGAAAGCGATCAGTTTTCATTTTTTTACACATTTGATTGCTCCCTGTACCTACCCCAGCAAAGCCAGTGTCAGGGAACAATCCGCATAAGAACTGTTAATGCCCAGCGGAATCGCAGATTGGCAAATAGAAGGTCGCCAATGCTAATTCAGCATTTATGTGGACTGCGGAACTCTCTCCCGGGACATTCAGGTTAGCATCCGAGCTCATTAGCTCCACCCACTTCCCAATTACGTGATGTTCATTTCTATATTATCTTATCAAAGCAGTGTAAATTGTCGTGTATTCAATGTCTGACTGTATTTTTTCTATTCCAGTAAATATTAATTGACATTATCTAACTCTCCTGAGGAAGCCCAAGTTTGGGTGAAACATGTTGAGAAAAAGAGCAATAAATGAAAACTTCATCCCTGTTTAGTGATGTATCGGTTTTAAAAACGTTTTCATAGACATTTGATGTCAAAAGTGCAATATCAAGTTATGTTGTGATTTTCAATAAACCTTTTTTCTATTTAATTTAATTCTTTTTGTATTTTTGCGCCCTAAAAGTCCCATTTCTGTTCATTGAACTAAATTTTGATATTATTTGAAATAGTTCCCAGTGGTCTGTGCAGTGGGATTATATGTAGATGGTGGATTTTGCCTTTTGCCATAATGTTTCGGAAAAAGTGACCCCTAAGTGCGATTTCCATTTATAAATGGTGCTAGCTTTAGTGAAAACAGTATTGTCATGTAATAGAATGTAAAACATAGAGATACCTTTCAGCTTATAAGAATGATCCTTAAAGAAAAGGTACATGTGAGCATTAATGTCGATATCTAAGGGTAAGTTTTACCAAGGAAAGAGTATATATAATATATAAGAAGTGAGTAGTAGAAGTGGTCCGATGGTGCCAAATTATATTGAGAATGGAGATGTTCAAATGAGCGAATGGTATGTATATAAAGGTCCAACGAATGGGTGACGCCTTTAGATTCCCAAACATGTTTTACTTTTTTAATAAATGTACATTTAACACCCTAGCCCCTGATCCTATCATATGTATCCTTGGTTATGTTGAATCCACTCTGTTGGATGCCAACTTAACTTTAGCAGTCACAAGATTACTCTTTATTGCACAAAGCCTAATCTTTTTTAAGATGGGTATTTGCCAATCCACCAACTGTAGATAAGTGGAATCCTGAAACAAATAGAAAAAAACATACGTACCTCATTCGTAACGCCCTGTGCAAATTTGACACTGGTCTAGCTGGATAGATGCAATACTTTTATTGCTTTTGGATGAGAACACTGCATCAACTGTTACTTGCGGGCTAATTATCTGCTAATTTTTTCAAAAATGATACTATACTATGTGTGTTTAGTGCTGTATTTTGGCATTCCTATACTTTTTTTTTCTTTCTGTCCTGTGTGGCAGTTTGTCTGTATGGTACCAAAACTTTTTATCTTTAAAAAAATCTGATTTAAAATATACACTAATGCCGCGTACACACAATCGGAAATTCAGCCACCAAAAGAGCTTTAGGTCGGAAAATGCGACCGTGTGTATGCACCATCGGACTTTTGCTGGCCGAATTCCCGCCAGCAAAAGATTGAGAGCAGATTCCCACTTTTTCGGTCGGAAAAAGTTTTGATCGGAAATTCCGATCGTCTGTACCAATTCCGATGCGCAAAATTCCTACGCTTGCTCGGAAACAATTTGACCCATGCTTGGAAGCATTGAACTTCATTTTCTCGGCTCGTCGTAGTGTTGTACGTCACCACGTTCTTGACGGTCGAAAGTTCAGCGTACTTTTGTGTGACCGTGTGTATGCAAGCCAAGCTTGAGCGGAATTCCGTTGGAAAAACCATCCAAGATTTTTCCGACGGAAAATTTGCTTGTGTGTACGCGGGCATTAGGTGTACTTGAGAGGAGTTGACACCTTCCAAGACTACACAAGTCACACATTTTGCTTTTATACCATATACTTTTACACGTTTTGCTGTTATACTTTACTAAAGGTGAGAACCATTGGCTGAGATAGTCATTAATATATATGAGCATGTACAGTATATAAGTAATAATGTTAAAGAAAGAATAATAAAAAAAGTTGAATAAGAAAATAAAGAAGAACAGAGTAAACTTACTGTTTAGGAAGCCTTGAATGAGTTCCATAATTCTGTGTCCTCTATAATTTTATACAAATAAAGCAGATTATTATTTATACAAAGAACATATGAAGCCATTATCAGATTATATTGATGGGATTTGATTAAAATTGTATCATAATTGAGCTATGTGTTCTGCCTTAGAATTTCTTTTACCCACCCTTCTGTCCATCCATCCACCCAGCCGTCTACCCATTGTGACAGAGTGAGGCCCTGCCATGATGGTGTGAGATTGGAAAAGGGATGTAAGGATGACATAGTTTTCTAAAATTTGCAGTTTAAAAAAAACTCAAGCAAGTTTATTGTAAGTAGAGAAAGTTGTGGTTTAAGCTTTCTCCGGGTTTTGTAATATTGGATCAGGGCCTGGAGTATGAGGGTTCCAAAGTGTTTTGGGTGGGACAGAACCTTCAATCCTGTGTCCGGAGTAGGGGTGACCTACTCAGGGAGACAAGACCCTATGTTCGAGGGGCTTTTTGCCCACAGGGCTGGGAATGTCAGGGCAGCTGTGCGGGTCTGGAGAGACTGAGAAAGCTGTGAGGTGGCCTGCAAATCCAGGGAAGCTAGAGGAAAAGGTGTGAGAACCCGTAGTCTGGGAGACCAGTATTAACAGCAGAGATGCTGCGGAAGTGTACTGTAGCCATGTAGGCTAAAATTTCATTATGTATGGTTACTGGCAAAGAACCAGTTTGGGCAACCAGTTTGTGAACTTTTCCTTTTGAATAAAAGTGGGCTGCTATGCCCTTAAATATAGTTCTGACTGACGTGGACTCACTTTAAAAACGGTCACCATCCCTAAGCTAACAAACCCCCATATCACACCATCCATCTACTTCTGAAACAAATCTGTACACCGGCCCAACCATCTACCTGCCCGCCCATCTATCTGTCGGACCATCCATCCATCCAAAGTTGGGATGGAAAAATTAGTGCTTTAGGCACAGGACTTACATTTTCCAGAGGCTCGTAACTGTTTTCCAGGAACCTATATAATTAATGACACAAAGAAACCAAACATAAATTTTTTGTTCAAGAAAGCTACTCTCCTGCATTTAAGTGTTATGCTTGAAGGTAAAGTCTTGCTGCCCTCTCAGGACCATGGGCAGCCAAATACACTGCAAACAACGAAAACAAGGGAAGGGCGCACCAACATGGCCATCCGGTCTCCTTGCATTATTGGTGTATTCCAGAAGCCCTGGAGGCAACTTTTTACCACTTGCATTGATATGTGTGTATACATAATGCGTTTGTGAGAATAATGCATGTTGGCTTTTATTTTTTAATAAATGTTTATAATGGTATTGCACTAGGTCGTGCGCCCTTTTCTTGTTTTTATCAAAAACTATAAGCATTATTTCCGACAACAGAAACACTATACTGCCATTCATCAGATTTGCACACACACACACATACTTTATATAAAGAATTGTCTTCAGATACACTTTAAGCCAATACCTGTTAATTTTCATACTAATTACTGTACTTATAAGCTTGTCCACAATCCAATATATCGAGTAAAAGTTATGGTGACACGGGTTTAGGAAAACCATAGCAATGCCAGAGGTTTTAACCACTTCAGCTCTGGAAGGTTTAACCCCCTTCATGGCCAGACCATTTTTTGCGATACGGCACTGCGTTACTTTACCTGACAACTTCAGGGGTGTGTGACGCTGTACCCAAATAAAATTTCTGTCCTTTTTAGCCCACAAATAGAGCTTTCTTTTCGTGGTATTTGATAACCTCTGCGGTTTTAATTTTTTGCGCTATATACAAAAAAAGGCTGACAATTTTGAAAATAAAAACAATATTTTTTACTTTTTTGCTATAAAACATTGCCAATAAAAAAATGTAAAAAATCTAATTTCTTCATCAGTTTAGGCCAAGATGTATTCTGCTACATGTTTTTTGGTAAAAAAAAATCCCAATACGTGTACATTGATTGGTTTGCGCAAAAGTTATAGCGTCTACAAACTATGGTATATTATTGTTTTTATTTTTACTAGTAATGGCGGCGATCAGGGACATTGCGGCGGAAAAATCAGTCACTGAACTGACACTTTATACACTTTTTGGGGACCAGTGACACTAATACAGTGATCAGTGCTAAAAAATATACACTGTTGCTGTACTAATGAAACTGGCAGGGAAGGGGTTAACATCAGGGCTGATCAAAGGGTTAAATGTGTTCCCGTGGAGTGATTACTAACAGTGTGGGGGATGCTTTGACTGGGGGAATGTAAAGATTTGTGTTCCTGGGTTCCAACAGGAACACAGGATCAGTACATTCCCCTCTCACAGGGGGAATTCTCCTAAACGATCGGTGGGTCCTGGCGGACATCGCGTCCGCCGGACCCGCTGATTGACTCCCGCTGTGTCCAATCACAGTGGGAGCAGGTCGCCAGTGACTTGCATACCATTACTTACTAGGTACGTGATCTGGCGCAGAGCAACCACCCTCAATCTACAGTGGGCGGTCCACAACTGGTTAGGCAGTCACAGCAACCTTTTTCTTTGTTTTTGCTTTGGCTTTAGGTACAATTTAACGCACAAACATGTCATATTTTTAAAAACGCACATAAATATTAACTAGACTGTTGGAAAATAAAGTATAAATGAGCCCTCACACAGCAAACAGATTTTGTTTTACACAAGAAGAATAAAAGAAGCCGCCTCACACTGATGACCTCAATGCAGGTCAATAATAACCGGTGAAACCTTGTCTTCAACTGATCGATAAACCTTAACTGAGAACAATCCTAAAATATATGGCTGCTTACTGTGCCAAGCATTTATAAAATACCACCGTACTGACAATACCATGTAGACTGGGAAAAATTGTATTGCTACCTGGAGGGAAGGTTAAAACTGTTGTCATGAGGTTATAGAAAACAAACTTATTTTCATTGCCAAAAAAAATGTAGTGCCTATTAACCCCTCCATTTATAAAATAACATAAATACATACACCTGGTCTTGGCAGATGCATCATTAGGCACAGTAGGACTATGCTTACAGTTGGAAGCATCGAAGGGGACATCTTTTTCCTATGTGGTTATCATGTGCATATTTTTACCCATCATCTACAGGGATCTCATAGCCATGTAGCAATTTTCTTTCCAGCAACCTCAGGTTGCAGGAAAGAAAGATGCTTGATTCCCCGTCAACACAGTAAGGTGTTGATGTGGAAATCCCTGCCGTAGAGCCATAGTGTTCTCCTGAGTGTGGGGGCGTCCCCGCTGGGAGAACACAGTGATTTATGCTAGCGGCTATAATAGTGGCTAGCAATAAACATATGTAAAATCTGACAGGTTGATTGATTGAGCGATCATCTTGTGTACATTTAACCTGCCCATACATGGTTTGAATCACAGCTGGTCCCTGCAGACCCATCCAGGATTCAAACCATCTATCACAGTCTTATACTTAGTTAGTTGCCAGCTAAATAAGTAAATAAAAAATACAATATATTATGTGTAGAGGTGATTCTAGCCGACGAATACTGCTTTGGGTGCTGGATAGTGGCTTCAGACCTTACTTTTGTCAGTTCCATACAAAATATGTACTACTACAACTATCACACACATCAGGCCCAGTGGCGGCCCGTCCATAGTAAATAAAATAAAAAATGGCCTTTTAAAAAAAGAAAAATAGAAAAAAAAGGTCCTTTAAGTGCACTGTGTTTGGGTGCCGCACACAGTGCACTATGGGAAGCGCGACATCTATGCAATCACGAAAATTGCAGATGAGATGCTTCATTTGCAGGCTTTTGACTTGCCTTGTGGCGCAATCAATTGCACTGGAATACTTCCACTTGGCGCCCGTAGTATCACTACAGCCGGGTGCTTTGATCGAGATTGGCACCACCCTAGGACATGTGCTTTCTCTCCAAGTTACGACGTCACTTCCGGTTTCCCTGTCCCAGTGATAAACCGGAAGTGATGTCAGCAGCTCCACGGCCCGAGCAGAGCCAAGTAAGTAAGCCCCACCGAATGTTACCTTGGAGGCTCATTACTCTGATTGTCCCCAACAACCCCTAGCAGTACATGAGTGGCCCCATAATTTTAAACAGGATGCACAAACTGCGATAACAGATTATCATTCCCATGGCACCCTTACTGGAGGCTCTGACATGAGGATGTAAAAAAAACCCAGGGGAAATAACATTAAATAGAACCACGTAATGAAGACTGTATACTAAGTTATTGGCAGATAATATAAACAAGGAAAAGTGGGGTTTATATCACATAGCAATATCTATACTGTATATAATGACATGCAAAAATTGTATCACATATGTTGGTCAGTACAGAGTTAGCTTTTTTCACATATAACTGAAAGATATGTTACTCTGGAATTGGATAAATCAACAGATCTTCCCAGCTGCAAATTACAAATCAGTGCTAACAGTGTAATTTTTCATTTTGTTTGCTCCGGTCTGTGAGGCTGCGCTATATACCATGATCTGTGAAGCTGCGCTATATACCATGATCTGTGATGCTGAGCTATTTACTCTGTCCTGTGATGCTGAGCTATATACTCTGTCCTGTGATGCTGGGGCTGTATACTCTGTCCTGTGATGCTGGGGCTGTATACTCTGTCCTGTGATGCTGGGGCTGTATACTCTGTCCTGTGATGCTGGGGCTGTATACTTTGTCCTGTGATGCTGGGGCTATATACTCTGTCCCGTGATGCTGAGCTATATACTCTGTCCTGTGATGCTGGGGCTGTATACTCTGTCCTGTGATTCTGGGGCTATATACTCTGTCCTGTGATGCTGAGCTGTATACTCCTGACACTATGGGTGGAAGCAAGTGGAATATAGGGGACGGAGTGGGTGGATTATATAAGGGGTGGGGCTTATGAGATGTGGGATGGGTCAAAAAGGAAGGGCGGGGTCAGCCACCACTGATCAAGCCAAAAGGTACCAGCAAAACTGCCTCTGAATGAGAGATGAATTGCTTGTGAGCTGGTCTGAGCCAGGAAGGTTTTTGTTTTTTTCCGCATGAACCAAATTTATGCAAGCAAAACAGCAGCACCAAGGACAAAAGCAGAAGAGGAGGTTTTAAATAATATTTTGGTACTGCTGTCTGAGTATCGGCAGAGGCCTCCTGGATCAGTTCCTGGGTATGAAAGGGGTATGAAAAGGGAACACAATAGTGTGAAGGATAAAAGATATTGGAACGTACAATCTAGTACAGTGGTCATCAACCCTGTCCTTGGGGCCCACTAACAGGCCAGGTTTTATGTATTACCTTGGGGAGATGCAGACTAGAATACTGCAATCACTGAGCAGGAAATGATATCACCTGTGATGTATTTCAGTTATCTTGCAAACCTGGCCTGTTAGTGGGCCCTGAGGGCAGGGTTGATGACCACTGATCTAGTACATTACAGATAGAGTATGCTAACAGAGTCTTTACAAACCTCTCTACAATGATGTGGCATTGCTCTGGGCCTGGACTCACAAACATTTAATTTGCAGTGTGAGTATGGAATACTGTGTCATAAAATAAATACAAACCCCTAATCTCTTATTCCTAGCTACTTACATATTTTAGCATCTGTTTAGCAACAGATTTTGCCCTCTCCGGTTTTAGTAAATCAACTCCTATACTTTATGCCATTTTTTCCATAAAATACCCCTTCTTGTACCTCACCTGTACACTTCTGTGAAATTGGACATGCCACCTTTGTCAGTCTGAGGGGACTTTTTATCACTCTTCGCAGGAGCCTTGTAATAGCGATATTTTGAAAGAAAAGAACCTGTGGATTTTTTCAGCAGTCTTGGCTTGAAGGGCTTCTTGACACTTGTAAAACTGGCAGCATGTTTATCCAGAAGATCTCCACTATATGTCTGTTTATCAACATGTAGCTCATATGGTCTAGTGGGATCAGCGTAGGCCAAAACTGGGGCTGTGGTGAGACTTCTCTTCAAGGTCCTGAAAGCCTCTTCACACCTTGAATTCCACTGGTCTTGGACCGACTCACTGGACCTCCTAGGCCCCATTCCATCCTCCTCTCCTTCTGTCTTCAGCAGCTCGTTGAGGGATTTGGCAATGCGGGCGAATCCATCCACAAACCTGCGGTAGTAGGAGCAGAACCCCAAGAAAGACCGAAGTTCTGTAACTGTTGTGGGCCTTGGCCACGAAGTAACTGCCTCCAACTTCTCAGGGTCTGTAGACACTCCCTTTTCAGACACTATGTGTCCCAGATAGTTCACAGAGGACTGATAGAACCGACACTTCTCTGGAGAAAGTTTTAGTCCCTCTTCACTGAGCCTCTTCAGTACTTTCTCCAGCCTGGCTTCATGTTCTTCCAAAGTCTTTCCAAAGACAATGACATCGTCCAGATACACAAGGACTTCTATGAGGTTCATGTCTCCAACTGTCCTTTCCATTAGGCGTTGAAACGTAGCAGGAGCTCCAGATAGGCCCTGGGGCATCCTGTTGAACTCAAAGAATCCCACTGGGGTTATGAAGGCAGTCTTTTCTCTATCCTCTGGATGCATGGGGATTTGATAATACCCACTCTTGAGGTCCATCACACTGAACCACTTTGCTCCAGATAAACTCTGCAAGGCATCTTCTATCCTTGGCGTGGTGTACTGGTCAGGAATGGTCCTCCTGTTGAGAGTTCTGTAGTCAATGCAGAGCCTCAATGACCCATTCTTCTTCCTGACCACCACAATTGGGGAGGCATAGGGGCTTCTGGACTCCCTAATCACTCCCGTTTTCTTCAATTCCGCAAGCTGCTCCCTCAGATCCTCCAGATCTGCTAGCGGGACTCGCCTCACTCTTTCTCTGAATGGCTTGTCCTCTTGCATGCGGATTCGATGGGTGGCACTCTTCGCACACCCCACATCAAACTCATCTTTGGAGAAAATCTTCTCCCATCTGGTCAGCTGGGCCTTGGCTCTCTCTTTCCAAGCTCCAGGTAGGTTTGGGTTTTCCATGGAGAGTTTCTTCCAAACATCTTCTCCATCACCCGTCCCCTTCACTTCTGACCAGCCAACTGGGACAGCAGGACTCACCTGTCCCAGAAGCATCCTGGCAGGGATCTCCACAGGCTGCTCCGTGGGGTTCCTCACACTGACAGGGACTCTTCCTCTTGCCTTCTTCAGGTCCTTCAGTGAAATTACTTCTGGTATCACCTCCAGACCTGAGTGACCCTCCATTGGGTCAGGTTCCAGCATTACAAAGGGGCCAGGCTGCTCCCAAGTAAGTTTCACCGTGGCTCTCATGCAGGTCACCTCTCCAGGCTGTAACACTGCTCCTTCTTTTCCAAGACTCCATACCCTTCCTATCCCCTCACTTGGGGTCTTCTGCTCTAGGACCAACCGCTGATAGGCTGCCTTCAGCATGGGATGGATCTTGGGAGTTGAAAGACTCTCTTTCTTCACCAGGGGGGTCAGAAGCCTTCTGACTAGGTCCGTGTTCGTCCCTATGATCAGGGACGTCTTGCTGGTTCCTGGTGGGCGGGGACACACCACTGCTAAGGTGTCGAACACTTCAGACTTCCCAGCTACGGATGGGTCAAACGTCAGCCGTATGGGTAAGTATCCATCATAGGGGAAACTCTGAGTTCCCAATCCCCTTATCTCCAGCTCTTCTATCTTCTGTATTGGCAGATGACTCAGGTATCTGTCATAGAAGTCCCTGTACAATAGGGTCACTTGGGCTCCAGTGTCCAGGAGGGCCTTCGTGTACACTCCTTCCACTTGGATGGGTACAGTAGGGGATGGACCAACTAGCTCCTCTGGGTAGGGCCTAGTTGATGCTGTCCTCTTCTTTGGACTCTTTGCTTTACCAGCACTTGATTTGCACTTGCTCCTTTCTTGAGCCTGGTATGCATTGATTTTCTCCCTCTTAGTGGGAGTGTGAACCCGTTGAGGGATATTGTTATCTCTCACTTTGAAGAGTTCACGCTTGGGGGTGCTGTGTCTCTCCGGAGGGGTCTTGCCCCCTTTCTCTGGAGTGCACCTTGGTTGAGGATCCCTGGGTTCCTTCCGAGGGGTTTGGTCTCCTCGCTTTCTCTTCCTGTTGTGCTTCTTGGAGCTCACTGAAGGTGATGGGCACCCGGTTGACTCCTTCACCGGGGCCCTTTGGCGTTTCCCGCCGGCTGGCGGCTATCTGTTTTCTTCTTCTTGGGACTGGAACATACAGCTGCAATATGACCAATTCCTCCACAATTAAAACAGATCATCTCACCGTAGTCAGGTGGGGATGCTGGTGCTGAAACAGCTGGAAACAATTCCTTCCTGCCTGTTTCTTTCTTGGGACTGGGCGTCTCTTTCGCCACTAGAGACGTCAGTATCTCCATCATCTGGGACATCTGCAACTTCAGGGCATCTACCTCTGTCTCTCTTTCAGGGGTTAAGGCCGACCTGACCGTGGCCACTGGAAGTTTTGTAGACCCCATCACTTGCTTTTCCCTTTTCTCTTCCAACATGGCCTCTTCTTCTCTGACCATTCGGATGAGGTCAGGGTAGTCCAGGCTCTTCCCATCCTGCCGGGTGCGTAGAATTAGTGCGACAGGGTCCAAGGGTTGGGCTCCCCTCATCACCTGCTGGGCACGGGCTTCATCTACCTTCCCTGGATCTATCCCCTTCTTCAGGATAATCCTATGCAGGATCTTGTCTATGCGTCCCATGTACTCTGACAGCTTCTCCCCTGTCTTCTGGTAACAGTGTTCCAGTTGATAGGTAAGTTCTGTGACTTTTTCTGTCCCACCGAACACACCTTCCAGGATGTCTATGTAGTCCTGGGCAGTGCAATCCTTCTTACTCGTCTTCAGATTGCGTATGGCCTCTAAGGCAGGTCCTTTTAGGCTCTCAACAATCCTTTGCTTCTTTCTGCCTTCTGAGACCTCCCATTCTTCTAGGGCCTGCGTGGCACCATCTAACCACTCTTCAAATCCCTCTTCTCCCGAGGGTACAGGTGTCCTCCCTGAAAACATCCAGAGTTTCCTGTATCCCGACATTGGGTAATCCCCGGGGTCTCTTCTGCACTGAGTCACAATTTCCCCTAGGACAGCACACAGTTCTGCACTCAGAGTAGTCTGTGTGGGTGCGGGACTTTCCGCGCCCTTCTGCTCTTCCTTCTTTGGGGATAGAATGGCTTTCATAGGAGAACCTTCTCCCTTGCGCGGCAGCGCATGCAGCACTTGGTAGGCCTGACCATTCGGTGCCTGTATGCTCTGGCTCCTGAACTGCTCTGGAGTCTCTTCCTTCCATTCTATTAAGGCGTATGTGTACCCAGCATCATTTCTCATGTCCATTATCCATGACTTCTGGCATGGGGATAATGACATTATGAGCTGCTTGACTGCCTCTCTCTGCCATATCCCTGGCAGTTCAATGACTGCTGCTGCGGCTGGGTCAGCGGCCCATGTTGCGGACCACCGTCCCACTTCTATTGGGTCCATGCCGGTAACTTCTGGCGGCTTTTCCCGCTGACTCAGGATCCCGGATTACGAGCCCCCACGTGTAGCGCTACCCCCAGTTAAGAGAGCCGCTGGTTTGTTTTGGGTCCCTGAGTACAGCTCCACCAACCCCCGGCAATTTGGCTCTACCCGCTCTGGCACAGTTAGTAAAGGGGTACGTCCCTATGCACATAAAACTTAGCTTATACTCTAAGTGTAATTGGTATGAACTCACAAGCAGACTGCTGAAATAAGAATAACTGGCTTTACTGTTGTCAGTAAGGAAAAGAAATAGCAACATGCGTTTAAACATATGACTTACAATACTTTAGCAGGTCCCTGCAATATGCACTTTAACATGTACACACATATGACTCAAAATAGCAATGGGGAGACGGAGCGCCCAGTGTGGCGACCGTCTGCTATGCACCCCTGAGGTGCAATAAATCTATCTGCGCCTACCTAACGGACCAGGCCTGATCCCTAGTAATAGAGTTCAGTCCTTGTACTAGTACAGTGTTCTTCACCGGCAATAAATCTGTAGAGGTGGTGCACATGTAGCTTTAAATGGTGTCTTTGTAATCCACAAAAAGTAACATTGCTGCTCTGAGGTAAATTGCGCCTAGGCAGTTCAATAGGCATAAAACGTGTGTGTCAATGCAGGATGAGCCTCTCGGCTCTCTCACCAATCCTTGGGTACCGTCCTCAGCTCCGGTCCCTCCAATGGTGGCTCTGGTCTCTTCAATGGCGGCGTCCGGTCTCCTCAGTCACAGCCCTGAACTCCGGTCATCAGCTCCGTCCGACCGACAGTAAGGGGAAGTCTCCGCTCCGCTGCTGTGGACTCTGAGGGTTGAGAGTCTCACTCCATCGGCTGCAAGGCCCAGGCTTCAGGCCTTCAGCTCCGGTCCGCACAGGTGTCTCTGCTGGCTGTCTTCTCCGCGTCACAAGCTCTGTCAGCAGAGGCAGGCCAGTCCTGTCCGGCCTCAGAAGAGGAAGTGTCCCAAGAGGAAGAGGCGGTGTCTCCTCCTCCTTTTTATAATCTCCCCCAGCAGCCTCCCGGGCGGAAGCAAGCAGCCTGGGAGCCTGGGGAATCATGGGAAATGTAGTCTCTTCCCCTAAAAGGGGTAGAACCCCGCTACACACGTTTTGCTGTTATACTTTACTAAAGGTGAGAACCATTGGCTGAGATAGTCATTAATATATATGAGCATGTACAGTATATAAGTAATAATGTTAAAGAAAGAATAATAAAAAAAGTTGAATAAGAAAATAAAGAAGAACAGAGTAAACTTACTGTTTAGGAAGCCTTGAATGTGTTCCATAATTCTGTGTCCTCTATAATTTTATACAAATAAAGCAGATTATTATTTATACAAAGAACATATGAAGCCATTATCAGATTATATTGATGGGATTTGATTAAAATTGTATCATAATTGAGCTATTTGTTCTGCCTTAGAATTTCTTTTACCCACCCTTCTGTCCATCCATCCACCCAGCCGTCTACCCATTGTGACAGAGTGAGGCCCTGCCATGATGGTGTGAGATTGGAAAAGGGATGTAAGGATGACACAGTTTTCTCAAATTTGCAGTTTAAAAAAACTCAAGCAAGTTTATTGTAAGTAGAGAAAGTTGTGGTTTAAGCTTTCTCCGGGTTTTGTAATATTGGATCAGGGCCTGGAGTATGAGGGTTCCAAAGTGTTTTGGGTGGGACAGAACCTTCAATCCTGTGTCCGGAGTAGGGGTGACCTACTCAGGGAGACAAGACCCTATGTTCGAGGGGCTTTTTGCCCACAGGGCTGGGAATGTCAGGGCAGCTGTGCGGGTCTGGAGAGACTGAGAAAGCTGTGAGGTGGCCTGCAAATCCAGGGAAGCTAGAGGAAAAGGTGTGAGAACCCGTAGTCTGGGAGACCAGTATTAATAGCAGAGATGCTGCGGAAGTGTACTGTAGCCATGTAGGCTAAAATTTCATTATGTATGGTTACTGGCGAAGAACCAGTTTGGGCAACCAGTTTGTGAACTTTTCCTTTTGAATAAAAGTGGGCAGCTGTGCCCTTAAATATAGTTCTGACTGACGTGGACTCACTTTAAAAACGGTCACCATCCCTAAGCTAACAAACCCCCATATCACACCATCCATCTACTTCTGAAACAAATCTGTACACCGGCCCAACCATCTACCTGCCCGCCCATCCATCTGTCGGACCATCCATCCATCCAAAGTTGGGATGGAAAAATTAGTGCTTTAGGCACAGGACTTACATTTTCCAGAGGCTCGTAACTGTTTTCCAGGAACCTATATAATTAATGACACAAAGAAACCAAACATAAATTTTTTGTTCAAGAAAGCTACTCTCCTGCATTTAAGTGTTATGCTTGAAGGTAAAGTCTTGCTGCCCTCTCAGGACCATGGGCAGCCAAATACACTGCAAACAACGAAAACAAGGGAAGGGCGCACCAACATGGCCATCCGGTCTCCTTGCATTATTGGTGTATTCCAGAAGCCCTGGAGGCAACTTTTTACCACATGCATTGATATGTGTGTATACATAATGCGTTTGTGAGAATAATGCATGTTGGCTTTTATTTTTTAATAAATGTTTATAATGGTATTGCACTAGGTCGTGCGCCCTTTTCTTGTTTTTATCAAAAACTATAAGCATTATTTCCGACAACAGAACCACTATACTGCCATTCATCAGATTTGCACACACACACACATACTTTATATAAAGAATTGTCTTCAGATACACTTTAAGCCAATACCTGTTAATTTTCATACTAATTACTGTACTTATAAGCTTGTCCACAATCCAATATATCGAGTAAAAGTTATGGTGACACGGGTTTAGGAAAACCATAGCAATGCCAGAGGTTTTAACGACTTTAGCTCTGGAAGGTTTAACCCCCTTCATGGCCAGGCCATTTTTGCGATACGGCACTGCGTTACTTTACCTGACAACTTCAGGGGTGTGTGACGCTGTACCCAAATAAAATTTCTGTCCTTTTTAGCCCACAAATAGAGCTTTCTTTTCGTGGTATTTGATAACCTCTGCGGTTTTAATTTTTTGCGCTATATACAAAAAAAGGCTGACAATTTTGAAAAAAAAAACAATATTTTTTACTTTTTTGCTATAAAACATTGCCAATAAAAAAATGTAAAAAATCTAATTTCTTCATCAGTTTAGGCCAAGATGTATTCTGCTACATGTTTTTGGTAAAAAAAAATCCCAATACGTGTACATTGATTGGTTTGCGCAAAAGTTATAGCGTCTACAAACTATGGTATATTATTGTTTTTATTTTTACTAGTAATGGCGGCGATCAGGGACATTGCGGCGGAAAAATCAGTCACCGAACTGACACTTTATACACTTTTTGGGGACCAGTGACACTAATACAGTGATCAGTGCTAAAAAATATACACTGTTGCTGTACTAATGAAACTGGCAGGGAAGGGGTTAACATCAGGGCTGATCAAAGGGTTAAATGTGTTCCCGTGGAGTGATTACTAGCAGTGTGGGGGATGCTTTGACTGGGGGAATGTAAAGATTTGTGTTCCTGTGTTCCAACAGGAACACAGGATCAGTACATTCCCCTCTCACAGGGGGAATTCTCCTAAACGATCGGTGGGTCCTGGCGGACATCGCGTCCGCCGGACCCGCTGATTGACTCCCGCTGTGTCCAATCACAGTGGGAGCAGGTCGCCAGTGACTTGCATACCATTACTTACTAGGTACATGATCTGGCGCAGAGCAACCACCCTCAATCTACAGTGGGCGGTCCACAACTGGTTAGGCAGTCACAGCAACCTTTTTCTTTGTTTTTGCTTTGGCTTTAGGTACAATTTAACGCACAAACATGTCATATTTTTAAAAACGCACATAAATATTAACTAGACTGTTGGAAAATAAAGTATAAATGAGCCCTCACACAGCAAACAGATTTTGTTTTACACAAGAAGAATAAAAGAAGCCGCCTCGCACCGATGACCTCAATGCAGGTCAATAATAACCGGTGAAACCTTGTCTTCAACTGATCGATAAACCTTAACTGAGAACAATCCTAAAATATATGGCTGCTTACTGTGCCAAGCATTTATAAAATACCACCGTACTGACAATACCATGTAGACTGGGAAAAATTGTATTGCTACCTGGAGGGAAGGTTAAAACTGTTGTCATGAGGTTATAGAAAACAAACTTATTTTCATTGCCAAAAAAAATGTAGTGCCTATTAACCCCTCCATTGTCAGGGGCTCTTTATAAAATAACATAAATACATACACCTGGTCTTGGCAGATGCATCATTAGGCACAGTAGGACTATGCTTACAGTTGGAAGCATCGAAGGGGACATCTTTTTCCTATGTGGTTATCAGGTGCATATTTTTACCCATCATCTACAGGGATCTCATAGCCATGTAGCAATTTTCTTTCCAGCAACCTCAGGTTGGAGGAAAGAAAGATGCTTGATTCCCCGTCAACACAGTAAGGTGTTGATGTGGAAATCCCTGCCGCAGAGCCATAGTGTTCTCCTGAGGGTGGGGGCGTCCCCGCTGGGAGAACACAGTGATTTATGCTAGCGGCTATAATAGTGGCTAGCAATAAACATATGTAAAATCTGACAGGTTGATTGATTGAGCGATCATCTTGTGTACATTTAACCTGCCCATACATGGTTTGAATCACAGCTGGTCCCTGCAGACCCATCCAGGATTCAAACTATCTATCACAGTCTTATACTTAGTTAGTTGCCAGCTAAATAAGTAAATAAAAAATACAATATATTATGTGTAGAGGTGATTCTAGCCGACGAATACTGCTTTGGGTGCTGGATAGTGGCTTCAGACCTTACTTTTGTCAGTTCCATACAAAATATGTACTACTACAACTATCACACACATCAGGCCCAGTGGCGGCCCGTCCATAGTAAATAAAATAAAAAATGGCCTTTTAAAAAAAGAAAAATAGAAAAAAAAGGTCCTTTAAGTGCACTGTGTTTGGGTGCCGCACACAGTGCACTATGGGAAGCGCGACATCTATGCAATCACGAAAATTGCAGATGAGATGCTTCATTTGCAGGCTTTTGACTTGCCTTGTGGCGCAATCAATTGCACCGGAATACTTCCACTTGGCGCCCGTAGTATCACTACAGCCGGGTGCTTTGATCGAGATTGGCACCACCCTAGGACATGGGTGGTGCTTTCTCTCCAAGTTACGACGTCACTTCCGGTTTCCCTGTGCCAGTGATAAACCGGAAGTGATGTCAGCAGCTCCACGGCCCGAGCAGAGCCAAGTAAGTAAGCCCCACCGAATGTAACCTTGGAGGCTCATTACTCTGATTGTCCCCAACAACCCCTAGCAGTACATGAGTGGTCCCATAATTTTAAACAGGATGCACAAACTGCGATAACAGATTATCATTCCCATGGCACCCTTACTGGAGGCTCTGACATGAGGATGTAAAAAAAACCCAGGGGAAATAACATTAAATAGAACCACGTAATGAAGACTGTATACTAAGTTATTGGCAGATAATATAAACAAGGAAAAGTGGGGTTTATATCACATAGCAATATCTATACTGTATATAATGACATGCAAAAATTGTATCACATATGTTGGTCAGTACAGAGTTAGCTTTTTTCACATATAACTGAAAGATATGTTACTCTGGAATTGGATAAATCAACAGATCTTCCCAGCTGCAAATTACAAATCAGTGCTAACAGTGTAATTTTTCATTTTGTTTGCTCCGGTCTGTGAGGCTGCGCTATATACCATGATCTGTGAAGCTGCGCTATATACCATGATCTGTGATGCTGAGCTATTTACTCTGTCCTGTGATGCTGAGCTATATACTCTGTCCTGTGATGCTGGGGCTGTATACTCTGTCCTGTGATGCTGGGGCTGTATACTCTGTCCTGTGATGCTGGGGCTGTATACTTTGTCCTGTGATGCTGGGGCTATATACTCTGTCCCGTGATGCTGAGCTATATACTCTGTCCTGTGATGCTGGGGCTGTATACTCTGTCCTGTGATTCTGGGGCTACATACTCTGTCCTGTGATTCTGGGGCTATATACTCTGTCCTGTGATGCTGAGCTGTATACTCCTGACACTATGGGTGGAAGCAAGTGGAATATAGGGGACGGAGTGGGTGGATTATATAAGGGGTGGGGCTTATGAGATGTGGGATGGGTCAAAAAGGAAGGGCGGGGTCAGCCACCACTGATCAAGCCAAAAGGTACCAGCAAAACTGCCTCTGAATGAGAGATGAATTGCTTGTGAGCTGGTCTGAGCCAGGAAGGTTTTTGTTTTTTTCCGCATGAACCAAATTTATGCAAGCAAAACAGCAGCACCAAGGACAAAAGCAGAAGAGGAGGTTTTAAATAATATTTTGGTACTGCTGTCTGAGTATCGGCAGAGGCCTCCTGGATCAGTTCCTGGGTATGAAAGGGGTATGAAAAGGGAACACAATAGTGTGAAGGATAAAAGATATTGGAACGTACAATCTAGTACAGTGGTCATCAACCCTGTCCTTGGGGCCCACTAACAGGCCAGGTTTTATGTATTACCTTGGGGAGATGCAGACTAGAATACTGCAATTACTGAGCAGGAAATGATATCACCTGTGATGTATTTCAGTTATCTTGCAAACCTGGCCTGTTAGTGGGCCCTGAGGACAGGGTTGATGACCACTGATCTAGTACATTACAGATAGAGTATGCTAACAGAGTCTTTACAAACCTCTCTACAATGATGTGGCATTGCTCTGGGCCTGGACTCACAAACATTTCATTTGCAGTGTGAGTATGGAATACTGTGTCATAAAATAAATACAAACCCCTAATCTCTTATTCCTAGCTACTTACATATTTTAGCATCTGTTTAGCAACAGATTTTGCCCTCTCCGGTTTTAGTAAATCAACTCCTATACTTTATGCCATTTTTTCCATATAAATACCCCTTCTTGTACCTCACCTGTACACTTCTGTGAAATTGGACATGCCACCTTTGTCAGTCTGAGGGGACTTTTTATCACTCTTCGCAGGAGCCTTGTAATAGCGATATTTTGAAAGAAAAGAACCTGTGGATTTTTTCAGCAATCTTGGCTTGAAGGGCTTCTTGACACTTGTAAAACTGGCAGCATGTTTATCCAGAAGATCTCCACTATATGTCTGTTTCTGAGGGTCTTTATACGTTTTTTTCTTTGGAAGGCTTTGACTTCTGCTGGTCATCACATTATTATAGTGGTGGGTCCCCTTTTCATTCCCTTGCAGGATGTCTCTTGCAGTAAGAACTAGTGATGATTCCTTGTATAAGTTGAAATATTGGCTCATTAAAGACACTGGAAACTCTCTGTCACCATGGTGTACCTGTAAAATATTCGAATGGTAGATTGAAAAGATCCACTTCATAGTCCATTCATTGATGGTCATTGATCTGCATAGTTATTTAGGTTAAAAAGAGACAAATATCAAAATTTACTCCGTATGTGTGTGGGGGGAGTTGGGACTCGTGTGGACCGTAGGGGCCCTTTACATTTCTCAGCTCTCTGGTCTCTGGTTTCATCTGGGTTGAAGCTCTGGGAGCCTTGGTATGTGATGGAAATTTGATTTATATACTGTATATTTGATTTTTGCATCTGTACTTATTAATTGTACTTTCTTTATATAGTTGTACTGTTGCACTTTAATACTTCCTGAAGAAGCCAACTTGGCGAAACATGTAGAATACATAACTGCATTTGGAATCCAGTACAATGTAACAATACAATGTAACAATATTCCTTGCTCAACTACTTAAATGTACTTGTAATTTGTATGTGCTTATTGATTTTACCTTTTCTATGAATAAATAGTACATGTTTTAAATTTACTTTTTGGTGGATTTGCCTGGCACCTTTAAAATCCCATTCCACACTTGCTTGAAAAATATGTATATTTAGAGGGATGTTGTGCTGATACACTATATCTCCAACTACAGAGCTATAGACAAATATCAAACAAGGTAAACTCATTTTTCTAAGGATAGGACACTGACTAACATAAACTTCAATATGTGCCTATCTTTGAATCCTAGAAAAATTTTGACTTGGAGGATTTGGATCTGTAATTGCTCATATATAGGGCTGAAGAGTAAAGTCTGTGCAATAGATCTAGTTTCTGTTAAGGATTAGCCTAAGGTATGGGTGAATAAGAGCACCACATCAAAGGATCTAGTTCTGGAAGTATTTACCGTATTTTTCCGTGTATAAGACGCGGCTTTTTTCTTTAATTGTTACACTGAAATTCGAGCAGCGTCTTATACACGGTCAGTCAGCCTGGGAGAGAGCCGCGCGGGTGCGTAGGATGTCACAGCGGCATCCTCCAATCACAAGCTGTATGACGCCTGCTGCATCTGGAGGTGGAGAGTGCGCAGATGTGATCCGTTCGCTGTGGAGACTGCGCAGATGCGATCCGTTCGCTGTGGAGACTGCGCAGATGCATCAGGGAGCGGAGCGGAGTGATTAGAGCCAAGATGTCACAAAACAAAAGTAAGAGATTGTCATATTCTGCCAACTTCAAACTTAGTGTGGTTAGCTATGCAAAAGAGCATGGGAATAGAGCTGCAGAGAGACAGTTTGGACCCCCCCCCCCCCCCCCCCCACTGAGAGTATGATCAGACAGTGGAGAAAACAGGAAGAACAACTCCTTAAGATGCCAAAAAAGAAGAAGGCCTTAAGGGGAAAACAAGCAAAAACTGTGTTCTGTTTTACCTGTTTAAAATGTTGTTTTCTTTATTTTGGGCTGGAAAAGTGGGGGGCGTCTTATACATGGGGGCGTCTTATACACGGAAAAATACGGTAATTCAGGCTGTACCCCCTTCTTTGGGGCTAAGAATGCTATATAATATGAATGGGTAGTCCTTTAAACCTTCATTTATCAATGTAATTTTCTATCAGTGGTTCACAGATATTTGTCTTTCGAACAAGGTTAGACTTGTCCATTCATGTTACACAGCATTCTAAGCCTTGATGAAGGTGGTAAAGCCTGGCATCTGAAACATATTGGCTTGTTATTGTGCTATAAATTATTGTAGACTCTAGATCCCTTATTGTGTTGCCTCTATTCACATGTTTTTCCTCATCTCGGAGTCCTGCCAGTAAAGACAACCAGTTGGTAAAGAGACATATTAGTGAAAAAAAATCAAGGACTGAAATGCATAGAGGGGATTCAATCTTGCCCAAGGATTACATTTCTTGTCAAGATATAGCTGCACCACTTCTGTCAGAGGGACATCAGTCCTGCATGCCGAGAGCCACTGCCACCTCATTTGTGCCCACCAGTGTCACCTACCAGTGCATATTAGTGCTGCCTATCAATGCCCACCAGTGCCACTTACCAGTGTCACCTATCAATGCCCACCAGTGCCACCTATTAGTGCCCATTCGTGCTGCCAATCAGTGCCCATCAGTGCCACCTATCAGTGCTGCCCATCAGTGTCACCTACCAGTGCCCATCAGTGCCACCTATCAGTCGTGCCTATCAGTGCCCTTCAGTGCTGCCTATCAGTGCCTTTCCGTACCACCTATCAGTGCCCTTTAGTGACACCCATCAGCGCTACCTATCAATGCCCACAAGTTCAGCCTCATCAGTGTCCACCAGTGCCACCTATCAGTGTCTATCAGTGCCGCCTTATTAGTGCCTATCTGTGAAACCTATCAGTGCCCATCAGTGCAGCTTCATCAGCGCAAATCAATGAAGAAAATTACGTGCAGTGCCGCCTATCAGTGCCCTTCAGTGCCACCCATCAGTGCCACTTCTCAGTGCCACCTATAAGTGCCCATCAGTGCTGCCTCAACAGTGCCCACCAGTACCACATATCAGTGCTCATCAATGCCGCCTTATCAGTGCCTATCAGTGCAGCCCATCAGTGCCCATCAGTGCAGCCTCATCAGCGCACATCAATGAAGGAGAAAAATTACCTATTTTCAAAATTTAAGTTTTCAGTCTTTTTTGTTGTTGTATGACCACGCAATTGTCATTCAAAGACGCTGAAAGCTGAAAATTGACCTGAGCAGGAAGGGGCTTAAGTGGCCAGTAAGCAAGTGGTTAAAGTGGAGCTCCACCCTAAAGTGGAACTTCCGCTCATCCGCAAGGCTTCACTTCCTGATTCCCACATTATAGTTGGTGGCGGCAGCACCTGAGAACCGATCGACAGATTTGCTTCGGGTGCCGACATTGCGGGTGCCCTGGACAAGTGAGTGTCCATATTTGAAGTCTTATTATGTTCTTCTCAGGAGCGTCAACCAAAATAATTTTTTTTTTTTTTTTTTAACCATTCTTTTAATTTCTGTTTCCATCATTTATCTTTGCATTAGCATGGCAAAGTTTAATAGTGTCTAGGCATGGTATTTTAGATGACAATTAGATGATTAGTGGATTTAGACAATGGGAAATATTTGGTCCACATAATTGAAAGTTGTAAATTGATTCATCCATTGGTCCAATATCTTATGACATTTTGTCGGACTGCCTCGATGTACATAAATAATATGTACAGTATGTAAACAGTATTTTGAAAGAGATACAGGGGGTCCCCGGGTTACGAACCCATTAGGGACTTTCCTCCTGTTTGTAATTCGGAAATGTTCGTAAGTCGGCCGCGCATGCACAGAACGACAATTACGGACATTTCCGATGTTCCGTTGAATGCCGCTCTGCGCATGCGTGGCAAATTACGGACATTTTCAACATTTTCCATCATTTTCTGAGGCTCCGTCTGGCCAAGCATGCGCAGAGCGGCCGATAGTCCACGCAGAACAGCAGAGGGTCCCCGCAGCGCCTAGTTCGTAAGTAGGAGTGGTTCATAGGTCGAGCGTTCGTAAGTCGGGGGCCCCCTGTAATAGCATTAATGTATGATATCCAAGAATCTTAAGTGGGAGACAAAGAAGTTATCCATTTTTGGCTATACATTTTCAGGCTACTACTTTATTTATTTATTTATTTTCACACCATGTAACTAGCATTGTTAATGCACCTGTCTGTAGTTCTATGGCATGGCATTAGTGTATTGTGAATTATGTTGTGAGGCTGAGTGTTCTCATCAGAAATATAAAAGTAAATATGATGAAATATTATAAAATGAAAATTGCAATTCAGCATGGTCTGTGCAACTCTAGAGGGAAGAAAGAACATCTAACCTTGCCTTGTTCGAGGAAATTGCTTTGTAGACAATGATGAGCTGTAGGATGGATATGCTGAAGTTCCTTCTTGAACTTTTCAATGGCTTGGAGTAACTTCTCTTTGTTCTGCTGATCTCTATCTGTAGAAGAGCATACAAAAACCTGCTCATATATAAATGCCATTGGTCTTAGATTTAATCAGACATTCAGACAGGCACAAAAGAAAGGCTAGGCTACAATAAGATAGGAGGATGAAAAAGAATAAAATAAAATCACAAAAGACAACGTTTTGGATTACTGAGGGGCCGTATTCAATTTAAGGTTCCTTTAACCACCTCACTACAGTGCATTTTCACCCCCTTCCTGACCAAGCCATTTTTCAGCTTTCAGCGCTGACGCACTTTGAATGACAATTGCGCAGTCATACAACACTGTACCCAAATTAAATTGTTATCATTTTTTTCCCCACAAATAGAGCTTTCTTTTGGTGGTATTTGATCACCTCTGCGGTTTTTCTTTTTTGCGCAATAAACAAAAGAAGAGCGACAAATTAAAAAAAAAAACAATATTTTTTGCTTTTTGCTATACTAAATATCCCCAAAAAATATATAAAAAAACATTTTTTTTCCTCAGTTTCGGCCGATACGTATTCTTCTACATATTTTTGGTAAAAAAAAATTGCAATTAGCGATCATTGATTAGTTTGCGCAAAAGTTATAGCGTTTACAAAATAGGGGATAGTTTTATAGCATTTTTATTAATATTTTTTTTTTTACTAGTAATGGCGGTGATCAGCGATTTTTATTGTGACTGCGACATTATGGCGGACACATCGGACATTTTTGACACATTTTTGGCACTATTGTCATTTATACAGCAATCAATGCTATTTAAATGCATTGATTCATGTATAAATGACACTGGCAGTGAAGGGGTTAACCACTAGGGGCGGGGAGGGGTTAATTATGTTCCCTAAGAGTGTTTCTTACTGTGGGGGAAGGGGACTCACAAGGGGAGGAGACCGATCGGTGTTTCTCTGTACAGAGAACACACCATCGGCTCCTCTCCTCTGACAGGACCGTTGATCTGTGTGTTTACACACACAGATCAACGGTCCTGCTGTGTTACCGGGCAATCGCGGGTGCCCAGCGGACATCGCGGCCGCTGGGCACGCGCATCGGGTGCCCAGTGACACGGCGAGAGCGCGCGCGCGCTCCCGGCGGCGCGCGCGCGCTCCCTGCAGTGCACAGAAGGGGAGGACGTCATATAACGCCCTCCCGGAACGAGAGCTGCGCCGCCTGGCCGTCATTTGACGGCCGGCGGTGGCAAATCGGTTAACTTTGCTTTAGCCCTGGGTCACATTGGTGCAATTTGGCATGCAATTTGACATGTCAAATCGCATGCCAAATCGGCAGCAATTGCCGGCAATGGCACCATCCTAATCGTTGCAACTCCGCATTTGTGGCACCACACCGATTTCATAAAGTAGTTTCTGTACTACTTTTATCGATTTCAGGGTGTGATTTCCATTGAAATCTGTGCAGAAACCCACACAGATGTCTCTGAAATCGTCCCCAAAATCGGGACTGACATGCGGGAATGAAATTGTGCGAGTTCAGCTGAACTCACACGATTCCATTCCCGCACTCAGTGTGAACCTAGGCTTAACTCCAGAAAAGCAGGTAAATATAGTTAGGTACAAACATATGAATATACTTGCCTACTAAAGGTTTTGTAATTAGGTTCAGCTTGTGATGTAAGAAACAATGCCAGAAAGAAGTCAGATCCTGGCACTTCCTACAGACTAAAGTCTCGTACACACATTAAGAATATCCTATGAAAGTTTCTCCAAATTTAATTGTATGCGAGTCTGGAATCGAATCGCCTGCCTCGTACACACGTTAAGGCCCCTTTCACACTTGTGCGACTTCAAAGTCGCGCGATTTTGCCGCAATTTCAAGGAATGCCTGTGTAAGTGGCATCAAAATTGGACCAAAGCAGTGCAGGGACTACTTTGAAGTCGGAACGACTTGAAGTCGTACTAATATGAATGGCTGTCATTGGAAATCATGGGGAACGACTTGTCATGCTACTTTGCAGTCCCAAATCGTGGGACAAGTCGTATAAGTGTGAAAGGGGGCCTAAGAATATCGTATGAACGTTCTTCCAAATTAATTGTATGCGCGTCTAGAATCGAATCGCCAGCGTAGTATATATCCGAAAATTCCCGTACGATTTTCCTCACTTCTGGGTTTTGCTGGCTTTGCTGGGAGGCAAAGCCAAAGTCAGCAGCAGAAGCCATTGGCTACTGCTGATGTTAGTCAAATCCTGTAAGGTGGGAGAAGGGGGTGGGGCCGTGCCGCTGTGTACGTCTATGGATGCACACATCCTGGCTCAATAGCGTTCCCACATGAGTGCCCCCTCAGCACATGGCTTGAAAGAGGAGGAAAAAGAGCTCTGGTGGGGGACCCCAGAAGAGGAGGTAAGGGGGTCACTCTAATTCCACACAGCAATTAAGTATAACCTCTTTTTTTATATATAAAAAATAAACCTTTAGAACCACTTAAAGACATAGGTTTTCTTCTCAAAATGTGATCTTCAAATAAAAGATTATCTTGCGAATTGTGATCCTCAGCTTTTTTAGGATCCAGCTAGAAGGCCCAGGGACATCAACCTCACCAAGGCGCATGCACCAGAAGCAAAGGTGGAAGCTGAGTATTTTTTACTTTTTACTCATGATGTTTTATTTAATTTTTAGGTATAAATTATAAAGTTTTATTTGGATGGTGTGTGTGTGAGATACATTTTCATGACAGGCCTACTTTAGTATACAGATTTTGCCCCCAGACTTCATTCAAAAACCATACACCAGCAGTGTTACTAAAATGTAATTATATTGTGAGGAAAACATTTTCACAAATAACTCCCTGAAATCTGATTTCTTGTAGGTTTGTCAGACTTTTGAAAAGTAGAAGAAAATTGATCAACTTAATGACTCACCAATGATCAAGGAGAGGAGATCTGCATGTCTCTAATAAACTAGCCAGATAACAATTACCATCTTGATTAGTAACAAGGATAACAAGGATAATGTCATTGTAACGAGCCCCTGCTCGCTCGGTTCCACTCTCCCGACACTCCTATGTCTCCCGACAGATCGCAACATCTGATGGTTCGGTCATGCGATGCTCCGGGATTCAAACTACAGCTATGTGCTGTTCGAATCCAGTTGTGATGGCTCTGAACAAACACCAGGCAGGCTGTATGTAAGTTCAAACAGGAATATCTTTATTGGATCAACAACACTCTTTTATACACATCAGTTTGAACACCCCGCCCCCAACAACCACTTTCCAATTGGTCAATTGTAAAGTAGACTGTAGCTTTCAATTAGGTCCTCTTCCATGCAAATTAGGACTTGAAACAGGGTCAGCAGGGATTGGTCCGATAGCTTGAATAGGAGGACTGATAAGGTGTAATGACACAGAGAAGCCCCAGGAGGTAATTAAAGTACATAAACAAACGGTCAGACACAGAACAATGCATTCCTTCCAGACAACAGAGACGTCTGGAGTGGGTTAGCCTTAAGACATTGCAGAAGACCCCCCACTGTGTAATAGAATCAAAGGATAACTACATCAGTGTTTCAAGGTTCATGACAATTCTCCCTCCTGGGAAACAGTCCAACAGCCACAGTGGGACCCTAAACGGGTCAACTCGAGGATGTTGGAAAAGAGAAGTAGTCTTAAGGTTCCAGGTCCGTCTGTCGAGATAACCCATCCGCATTCCCGTTTTGGGGCCCTGGCCGATATTGTATGGTGAAATTGTACGGTTGCAAAGCCAGGCTCCACCTTAGTAATCGGCCGTTCTCTCCCGCCACCCGGTTAAGCCATATCAATGGATTGTGGTCTGTCATGACGGTAAAAGAGCGTCCATACACGTAGGGCTGCAATTTCTTTAAAGCCCAGACTAAGGCCAGACACTCTTTTTCCACAGCAGCATATCCAACTTCACGGGGTAACAACTTGCGGCTGAGATACGCCACCGGGTGCTCTTTCCCGTCATCGCCACTTTGACTTAGTACGGCTCCCAGTCCGAACATGGAAGCGTCTGTATGAATGACAAAGCGTTTGTTAGGATCAGGTGCCGCCAGTATGGGAGCTTGCGTTAGGGCGGTTTTTAACTGATGAAACGCTGTCTCGCACTCCGGGGACCACAGGACCTGTCTAGGGAGAGTCTTTTTGGTCAGGTCCGTCAGGGGTTTGGCAATGTCACTATAGTGGGGTACAAACTTCCTGTAGTACCCTGCTGTCCCTAAAAATGCAAGTACCTGGGTTTTGGTTCTGGGAACCGGCCAGTTTAGGACGGCCTCGATTTTTGCAGGTTCTGGCCTCTGCTTCCCACATCCCACTCCATGTCCCAGATATTGCACCTCAGACATCCCGATATTACATTTGTCTGGCTTCAGGGTCAGGCCAGCGGCTCGGATCCTATCTAGCACTATTCCCAGGTGTCTAAGATGTTCCTCCCATGTCTGGCTATAGATTGCGATGTCGTCAAGATATGCGCATGCAAAATCTTGCAGACCATCGAGGAGTTCATCTATCATCCGCTGGAAGGTAGCTGGAGCATTCTTCATCCCGAATGGCATTACCAGAAACTGGTAAAGGCCGAACGGGGTGATGAAGGCCGACTTTGGAATTGCTTCTGCTTCCAAGGGAATCTGCCAGTAGCCCTTACACAAGTCAATAGTCGTCAGATAATGTCCCTGAGCTATTTTGTCCAGCAATTCGTCCACTCGGGGCATAGGGTAGGCATCTGTCACAGTACAGTCATTCAGTCGCCTATAGTCCACACAAAATCGTGTCGTGCCATCCCGTTTTGGGACTAATACTACAGGGGAAGCCCAGGGGCTTGCTGATGGTAACTCACGTAGTAATCCCACTCGTACTCCATTGAACTAAAACTCCAACAACCCCAGCAACAAGTCTGAATTATTAATTACCGGACTCACAGAAGAGGAAATATCTGATATTATACTCGTGCTAAACAACCTCTGATTAAAATTGATCAACAATTTCCATATCTTATAATGTGACATGAAAGCAGTTATGTACAGTATTTAGTCATGACATTTATAAGGAATGATACAAGGGACTTGGTAAGGCAATGATTTTTCTAATGCGTTTTTTAACCCCATTGCTGTGTAAATCAAAAGCGATTTTCTATTAGACTCCATTGGCCAATATTTCCAATTATAATTTGTAGCGCCTGCACTTTATGCAGTGTGCGCTATCAATATAAATCTATTTTTTTCTCAGAACTGTAATGGAATTCTGGGGGTTAATTGTACAGGATTTACATTGGCATCAGTCTAGCTGGGCTGTGCTGAGGTTCTGCCTGGTCATAGGTGCGGTGAGGCACCCATGACAGGCCGAGAACCAAGCCTGGCTCGACGTGTTAGGTACCAATCTTTCCCGGAGCCAATCAGTGGGTGTGTCTGGCCACGCTGCGTAGTCTGGGAAGGGGTATTTAAGGTGCTGAAGTCACGTGTTCAGGTTCGGCTGCTGCTTTGATTCCTGGTTCCGGTCCGGGGCAGCCCCGCGAGTGTCTGCCGTCCCGCAAGCATGGTCACTGACCAGCCCCAGAGGCCCTCATGGTCTGGGGTAGGGATCCGTCTGTTCCTGAGTCTCGTAACTGGCTAGTTCGAGGCCCAGTGACTGAAGGAGGATTCAAAGGTGTCCCGGTGTGCTCTCGGTATTGGAGGGACACGGAAACTCGTACAAGTGACCGGGGGAGGACTCTTCGGAGGAGGGCCAACAAGCTGGCTGCTCAGTAAGAGCCTGGGAGCTGAGTTGTATGGAAACTAAAGAATCCACACTTCCCACAGTATCGTCAAGAAGGCTGAGAGATCCAGGTACTGTGAGAAAGGTTCCTACTTATCTTCAGTTACAATTTGCAAAGTTTTCGTTGGCTGCTAGATCTCTGGCTAGAGGTTTGTCCAGCAGTGAAGTACCCAGCTGCGAGTGGCTACTCTCTGGGTTAATTAGAGACATTCAGTGGATGTCAGCAGTTCAAAGTGCCTGAGTTTTATCTCCTGTGCCCTCAATTCCCACCAGAGACTGTTATTGTTGGATGTTATCCCCTGCAAAATAAAAACCTTGAAAGGGACTTTTATGTGTCAGGATCTGAAGTCACTGGGTACTAACCCTGTGAACCCCTAGACAACAACCGACAAGCCACGAGGAGGTAATTGGTAAGCCCAGAAAGTCGGGGTTATGGCCGCTACAGATTGTTTTAGAATAATAATCATCCATTTAAGGGTAAAACAAATACAAAAGGCACTCCTGAGACGCTACAACTAGAAAGAACTCTGAGTGGTGGAAGTGAAAATGAGGCTTGTGAACTCTACTAAACCCAAGAACCTATGACTGTCTGTTCTTCTCAAAACTCAGGACAGTGCAAGCAGTTTGCCAAACTTTTACTATTATAGTTTTCATGTATCAGAAAATGGGGCACAGTAGAGAATGCAACAATGCGTTGGCAACAAGAACTGGTGGTAGGTTGTAGAACTCCAAAGACATGCTGGTAGGTTAATTGGCTCAGTCCAAAAATTGGCCCTAGTATATGAATGTGAGTTCGGGACCTTGGATCGTGGGCTCCTTGAGGGTAGGGACCGATGTGAGTGTGCGATGTATGTGTGGAGCTCTGCGTAAATTGTCAGCGCTATATGAGTACCTTAAATAAATAATAATATAATAGATGAGCATCTTAATGAGACACAATGTACAGGGATAGGGACGATTGTAGACATGAACCCATACTCACTCAGGTTAAACTGGATGGACTGGTGTCTTTATTCAACCTTACTAACTATGTAACTATTTAACTATGTAACTATGTTCTTATCTGCTGTGGATCAAAACCCATCAAAATCATGCTTTTTAATGAAGAACACAAACAGCACTGATTTGCCAAGTGTGGTAACTGAACGCAGACAATCAGATTTCAGTTTATTGTAGTCCAATGAGTTTAAATATATCTAAAGCCCATGTTTTTTCATCTCCATGTTTTAGAAAGAGAAGGGAGTGATTAAGGCCGGGTTTACACTATAACCCGCTGCGGATCGCACAGGAGTGCTGCACGTCCGTTTCAGGGACAAATCAGGGCCGATTCTATGCCTGAATTCGGCCCTGAACAGAGCCAAAGACGCACAGAATTTTTGTGCAGTACGCTCCACAGCCGCAATGATGATATGTGAACCGGCTCCATAGGGAGCCAGTCACATTCTCCTGCTATGCGAATTGGATGCAGGGCCTAAAACATAGGCCCCGCATAGGTGTGAACAGGGCCTAAAACCCTTGTCAGTTTTTCTGCTGTCTGTCCCATTAGGGTAATTTTCCTTCACGTAGTGGCAGTGAAAATGAGACTTGTGAATTCTACTAAACCCAAGAACCTACAACAGCTTGTCTCAGAACCAAACATAATCCTCGCAAATCTAGGCAACTTGTCAAACTTTGGCTACCTTAAAGAGGAACTGCAGTCTGCTCACATCATTTGTAACAAAAACATCTTTGCCATTCTGAAGCTTTCCTCCAACCATTTTGCATATTATTTTATATATACTGCGATTCTGTACTTGACAAATATGCTGCAGAAATCTCCCTTCACTGAGTCTGGCTGCAATCATTTTAACTGTGGGCAGCTGAAGCTGCTGCCTGTTAACTTCCTGGATTTACACAGACACAACGAGGCACACCTACAGCTCTGCAGCCCTCTCATTGGCCCTCTTATGACTCCCCCCCCTTCCTGGCAAACTCTCACGACAGTGAGAGAGAGCTGTGCTTGATGTCATAAGCCTAGGCTTTATCCAGACAAGAAACAGGAAGTGGGCTGTATAAAATATTTACTGGCAGAAAAAATAAATGTTAGAAAGATGAAAAAATTACTGAAGTTCCGCTTTAACTAGAATACTTATGTATCATAAAATTGGGAATGCAATCATAAATTATCCATAAGAACAAATGTTCGTTGGCGCAATGTTTGGTACATTGCAGTGGGGAAAAAAAAAATGTTATTTTTATTTTTCTGCACCACACTGGATGGCACTGAATGTAAGCGCACATTGCTCTGCAGTGCCACGAATAAAGTGTCACTATGTGACACTTAAAATAAAGAGAAAAAAAAAGAAAAATAAGCATTACACAACTCCCTGTTGGAGCCAACACTGCACTAGCTGCATGGCAAAACGCAGTACCGTGCAGGCTTGTGTGAACCTAGCCTAAAACATTCTAATTAATCTATGTACATAAGTGACACTTGGAAAACTCATAATAGAAGGATTTACCAACACCAAGATGCATTGGTGATCTGACGAATGACACAGATGCAACCAAAGGAAGGCCATGTAGCCCCCAATAGGTGAAACATTTGAATACATTTCTTCTGCTATCCCAACCAGGTTTGTAAGCCTGTACTCACTTCATCAGGGAAATAGTATTCCTGTTGGCCAGTTACGTTTTGTTTTGGTCTACATTTTTATTAGAGTTTTCAAAGATCAATACAATAATATGCTGAAGACAAATAATAGAAGAAAACAAAGAAATATTTTAGCCTTGAAAATGAAGCTGCAGGTTTACTGATATTTTTATACACCAGAGTTTAGCTCTTAGAATTCATGATTTCAGCTCACAATAGTTTAACTGAATAGTCATTAGTCTAACAAATGAAGACTGTTCAATCTCCAAATGGTTTCTGAGCCTTTAATTTTTTTTCTTCCACTCACAATCCATGAAAAAGTTAACGTGCTGTTCTATGAAGTGATTGTGTCCAGGAGACATCGTGACGGAGAGAAAAAGTGAGCACAAAGAGAAGATGTAGTGAGAGATATGTAAATTAATAGAATTGATAGGATTATCTGTAGAGCTTTTTTTTTTTTTTTTTCCCTTTCTGTGGCAGGTTTATAAATTGATATAGTAAATTGGTCTAATTTCTGCCATTAGAATAGTTGCAATATTTGTTTAATGACAATAAATAAAAAAACAGTATCACATCCAATGGCATGCCTTAAAGGGGACCTTTACTAACAAAAATATGGTGGAGGCCATCTTCTGTCTTTGGCTTTAAAGCGGTGTTTCAGCTGAATTTTTTTTTTTTTTTAAGTCAGCAGCTAAAAAAAAAGTAGCTGCTGACTTTTAATAAGTACACTTACCCTCCCAGGGCGCCCGCGATGTCGGCCGCCGAGGCCGACATGTCCCTCAGCGCTCCGGTCTCAGCGCCGCCATCCTCAGTAAGGGAAACAGGCAGTGGAGACTACGGCTTCACGGCCCGTTTCCTACTGGGCATGCGCGAGTCGCGCGGCGCTTTGTGAAAGGGTCGCGCTGTGTTAGGGAACACACAGTTCCCAGAACACAGCGCGCCCCATTACCCAGAAGACAACACGGCGGAGGACAGAAGACTGAAGATCACCGCGGAGTAGGAAGGAGGCAGATTAGGAAGACTGCCTAGCAACAGGGATTTCGGATCAGGTAAAAAAAATGTTTTTTCAGAATATTAATGCTCTTCTTTTTTTTTAGGGTGGCCCTCCACTTTAACTTTGAAGCACTGACCTGGAACAAGTATGCAGATCAAGAAAGTCATAGAGTGAAGTCCTACCTCCTAATCTGTATACTTGTTGTGGTTCATGGACTTAGAAACTATGGCAGCCACTGGAGACATGCTACTGGAGACTGGTTGAGGAACTGAAGAAAAGAGGTTAGAAATGGCAGCCTCCAGACTTCCTGACATCAGGATTTTTTTTATAATAATTCTCGTCAGACTTCTAAAAATATTATTCAGTCTTTTAGGGAACCAAATGCATATAGAAAATGATGCCATTGGAATCCGTGGCCACTGGATAACCATGCAAGTCGAGGAACTACAGAGGAAAGGTTAGTAACGGCAGCCTCCACACTTCCTGACTATGCAGTTTATTTAAAGAAGTTTAATAACAGGCCTACCCCAGGGTGGGTTCCTCTGGGCTACCCCAGTCACTTTGTACAGGGTCACTGCCATACACCTGGGGTACCTTTACTTGAGCCAAGCCCATGACCCAGTAGATGACAAACATGAACAAACTCTAGTAAACTCTCTTGGTGTTTTCATCATCATCACTTGTTGCATTTTGGAGGGACATGCAGAGCCAATGCCCTCTCCAGCTGCCCAGAGTATCACCGATACCTCACTTCCAGTAACAGTTTGGGGTCATAGTGCACCTAGTATGGACTCCATGCGTGCACTTCACTTAATTCTTTGTTTTCTGTACCTGTGTACAGGTTGAGGGCCTTGGCGGTGCAGATCTGCTCCTGTAGCTATGGGAGACGAATCACTGCTGGAGGAGTGCCAATAATATTTCCCTAGCTCTCGCCTGCCGTATGTACGTGCTTAATGACAGGCTGCTGGAGAATCCTTCATTACCCTTGGTAACCAATATGTTTAGTGACCTGAGCTGTAACTATATGTGCTGGTAACTTGCATTGCACTCCTTTAGTAGCTTCAGATAAGGCAAAACCAAAGTTTAAAAACTTTACTTGAAAAATACAGGATGATGAGAACCACAAGATAACAGTTCAATATAAAGTGCAGTCAATTCCTTAACATTCCTAGTCCCTAACTACAGGCTTGTGGCTGCCCTAGCATACCTGTACAAGATAAGGTTCATTACTGGCAGAGTCCACGAACAGGAAAGTCCATTAAGCCAATGCTCCAATACTTTGGTGGCTTCATGGAGGACTGCAGGTCCCAGCAATCCTCCTACATCTTGCTGGTTGTCTGAGGAGTATGCACTGCTGTTGAGGTTGGCATTAAAGTGAAATGCTTTGACTTGAATGCACAAAGCATAGGTCCATATTAAAGCGTACCTATCATTCCCCCCTTTGGCTTTTATCCAACTGTCCCTGATCCAGGGAGATATTGCTCCCAAACTATGCAGCTGCTTTTCCATTCAATCTTATGGTCAGTTCATACTCTGCCATTCAGAGTACCACCTCTTCATGGGTTTTAACGGAGAATGCACAGCACACACATGAGATTTTTGACAAGCAGCTCTGTGGGTGATATCTCCCTGGATAGGGGACAGCTGAGTATAAGACTGGAAGAAGGGCTAGGGACAGTCAGGGCATCCTACAATATATGACCTATACACTTTAGGATTTCAGTAATTAATATTATTTGTTGCTTTACGCTGTCTCAGCTTTTGTCTCTGTCTCACCCACATCCCATAGTTATGCCAACGAGATTCAGTATTGTTGCATTAAATTCAGGACAGGTGTAAGTATACAGATCCTCATTTTCCATTGCTATGTATGATATATGAAGATTTACCTTGCTAACAAGGCAATAACTTCCCTTTAAGTGGAATCTGCCGGTATTATGCTCTCTCATTACAAGCTTATAAATAATAAGAGCTGATAGGCAGCACGATGGCACTCTGCCCAGATCTGCCTCTGTTTCGCCATACATATGTTTGAACAATACACATGGTGTGTAATTACCAGGTAAATCACACTCAGTTTTCAAGCCAGTGATGACCTGATGTTCTCCTGGCTATCTTCATTATCTGCTACAGCTGGAGGTCCAATTATGGCTAGGAAAATTACCCACAATGCTCTAATATCTAATATCACCCTGCAATGTTCCCTAATGGTAATGCCTTTCTTGCTGAGTGTTTGATTTATCAACTAGATTTGTTCTTAGGGAGAAAAGAGGTAAAATGCTCTCTAAAAAGCACATCTGTGTGCTCTTTGCTTGTTAAGGAACTTTGTCTTTCAAAGAACAAGATTACAGATTACTTTTTCAAACTGCTGCCCTTCCCGTAGATCGATGTGGAGACAGCCCATAGGAAAAGTCATAAAACACTTTTTTATGATTTAAGTTATTATCAGCAAAAATAATTTAACCACTTCAGCCCCGGACCAATTGGCAGCCAAATGACCAGGCCCCTTTTTGCGATTCGGCACTGCGTCGCTTTAACTGACAATTGCGCGGTCGTGCGACGTGGCTCCCAAACAAAATTGGCGTCCTTTTTTTCCCACAAATATAGCTTTCTTTTGGTGGTATTTGATCGCCCCTGCGGTTTTTATTTTTTGCGCTATAAACAAAAATAGAGCGACAATTTTGAAAACAATGCAATATTTTTTGCTTTTTGCTATAATAAATATCCCCAAAAAATATAAAAAAAAACATTTTTTTTTTTTCCTCAGTTTAGGCTGATACGTATTCTTCTACATATTTTTGGTAAAAAAAATCGCAATTAGCGATTATTGATTGGTTTGTGTAAAAGTTATAGCATTTACAAAATAGGGGATAGTTTTATACCATTTTTATTAATATTTTTTTTTTTACTAGTAATGGTGGCGATCAGCGATTTTTATTGTGACTGCGACATTATGGCGGACACATCGGACATTTGGACACATTTTTGGGACCATTGTCATTTATACAGCAATCAATGCTATTTAAATGCATTGATTCCTGTATAAATGACAGTTGTAGTGAAAGAGTTAACCACTAGGGGGAGGGGAGGGTTATGGGCTGTGACGTGTGTTGTGTTTTTTACATTAGGGGGCGGGGCTGACATCTGACGTCATTTATCGGCTTTCCCGATGACCGGGAACAGCCAATCAATGACAGGCAGAGTAGGAAGCGGGGGGAGAGGTTTGTTTACACATACCTCTCCCCGTTCTTCAGCTCCGTGACCCGATTGCGGGACACCAGCGGCGATCGGGTCCGCTGGTCCCGCGGCCGTGGTCACGGAGCTCCCGACCGGGTCACGAGGTACGTGATTTTGCCTGCCCGTGCCATTCTGCTGACGTATATATGCAGTGGGTGGTCGGGAAGCGGTTAAGGAAAAAAATATGCATTTGAGGCATTTATTTTGTAATAACAAGAATTTTAAAGTAAATTTTAGTATGATTTTCATGGCGATTACTTGATTTTAGCACTGACATCCAGTCATAAGCTGACCTTAGTGCAAGGATCAAATGTTTTAGCGCAGATATTTGTGCACAGGGGCGGGCTGGGCAGGGGGGCAGGGATGCAAATGCCCCCTGGGCCGCTCTGATTCCCCAGAAAAAGGCTGATGTGCTGCCAGCGGTGAACATCGCATGTGTTACTGCTGGTGCCATTGATAGGGCTGTACAACCCCATCAGGTGGCAGCTTTATAGTCCATGTCTACACCCCCCCCCCCCCCACATACCACCAGTCGCCGCTGTCACAGGATCCACAAGGCAGCGGCGCTGACAGTGACAGGCTAGGTGAAGGGAAAGCCTTCAGCTGCGGGGGATTTCCTCCCCCTCCCTCTCCTCTTCACACAGACACTGCCTTTCGTCCGCTCTCTTCCTTTGCTCATTGGCCATGGTCAGAGCCAATGAGAGGGAGGAGTCAGAGCAGGAGAGGATCATGGGACATGTAGTCCCGAGTACCAGGAAAAAAAATGGTGATTGCCTGTGAATGGACTGTAGCCTGCAACATGCACAGGGGGAAGGGAGAGAACACCAGGAGGCTGCAAAGAACATCGAGGGAGATAAGAGGGCATCATGAGGTGGTGAGTTGGAGGGAGCCTGAGAGGGAAGAATTATTTCACTTTTCCCTGCTGGGAAGACACTGCAGCTGAGCAAGGTGGTGACCCTTTCCCGGAAGCAGCAACACTGTCAGCCACAGGTTACTTGTTGCAGACCCCCCTTATCTTCTGTGTGGGGCAACAATACAAATGTGGCAGCCCATGCATTGTGGGCACCGCCCCCCCCCCCCAAATCCCTGCTGCCGCCACTCATCCATGCGCACGACCCCTTTCAGGATGTCGGGTGCATGGATTCCAATGTTTTTTTTTTTTTTTTTTTTTTTAAGCACCTGACTAGAGCCAGAGGCTCCATTAGGTTTTCGAAATAGGGTGGACTTGGGGCACAGAGAGTGTGCCCTGATCCCACCCAATTGTGGAGCGGGGTCTCTCTCTGTGTAGGGAAATGTGGAGCGGGGTCTCTCTCTGTGTAGGGAAATGTGGAGTGGAGTCTCTCTCTGTTCAGGGAAATGTGGAGCGGGGTCTCTCTCTGTGTAGGGGAATGTGGAGTGGGGTCTCTCTCTGTTCAGGGAAATGTGGAGCGGGGTCTCTCTCTGTGTAGGGGAAGGGAAATGTGGAGTGGGGTCTCTCTCTGTGCAGGGAAATGTGGAGCGGGGTCTCTCTCTGTGTAGGGAATGTGGAGTGGGGTCTCTCTCTGTGCAGGGAAATGTGGAGCGGGGTCTCTCTCTGTGTAGGGAAATGTGGAGCGGGGTCTCTCTCTGTGTGGGGAAATGTGGAGCGGGGTCTCTCTCTCTGTGTAGGGGAATGTGGAGTGGGGTCTCTCTCTGTGTAGGGGAATGTGGAGTGGGGTCTCTCTCTGTGCAGGGAAATGTGGAGCGGGGTCTCTCTCTGTGTAGGGAAATGTGGAGCGTGGTCTCTCTCTGTGTAGGGGAATGTGGAGTGGGGTCTCTCTCTGTGTAGGGGAATGTGGAGTGGGGTCTCTCTCTGTGCAGGGAAATGTGGAGTGGGGTCTCTCTCTGTGCAGGGAAATGTGGAGCGGGGTCTCTCTCTGTGCAGGGAAATGTGGAGCGTGGTCTCTCTCTGTGCAGGGAAGTGTGGAGCGGGGTCTCTCTCTGTGTAGGGAAATGTGGAGCGGGGTCTCTCTCTGTGTAGGGGAATGTGGAGTGGGGTCTCTCTCTGTGTAGGGGAATGTGGAGCGGGGTCTCTGTGCAGGGAAATGTGGAGCGGGGGTCTCTGTGCAGGGAAATGTGGAGCGGGGTCTCTCTCTGTGCAGGGAAATGTGGAGCGGTGTCTTTCTCTCTGTGGCATATTGACCCGGCCGGCCGAGACCCATTTGTTCCACTACTGGGCTCTATCACCTGCACTGGTTGCTAGGATAGCCTGGCATCTAGCAACCAGCGATGTCACAATCCAAAGGAGGAAAGCGAGGCTGAGGCCGCAGGATTTAAAGCAGAGGAGGATCTTATGCCTCCTCCAACGCCTATTACGGTTTGGCTCCACCCACCTCCTCCCTCCATCTTCTCCTGTGCGTCGCCATGCACCTCAGAGCCTGCCTGATGGAAGGGAACTGTCCCTGACTGTGCCAGGACCACCTCTACAGAGTCAACCTGCTTGAGGTGAGGTTGGGAGCAGTGAATGAATTACTGTATAACATATGTGTAATGTGGAGCATGTGTGTCATGGGAGCATGAGCTGGCAGCAGAGGAGGTGGTCACATCCTTAGATCTTAGCCAGGGGTCATGCTGGGACTTGCACCCCAAAAGTGAAGGACTACAGGTCCCAGCATAAACCCCTCAGAGCTCAGAATGTGTCACACACCCCTGCCCCCCCCCCCCAACTAGTGAAGGACTGCAGGTCCCACTGCCCCAGCTTAAACCCCTCAGAACGTGTCCCCCTGGCCCTTAAACTAGTGAAGGACTACATGTCATAGCATGAACCCATGGGATCTAAGGGGCCATATCCTTAAATCTCAGGGGTTCATGCTGGGGCTTGTTTTAATCCTTCACTTTTGAGGATATGACCCCCAAAGTGAAGGACTACAGGTCCCAGCATGAACCCCTCAGCGCTCAGGATGTGTCACACACCCCCCCCCCCCCACTAGTGAAGAATTACAGGTCACAGCATGAATCCGTGAGATCTAAGGGGGTCACATCCTTAGATCTCAGGTCTTCATGCTAGGACTTGTACTCCGTAACTAATTGGGGGGGGGGTCTCATCCTTAGACCTTAGATCTCAGGCGTTAATGCTTGGACTTGTAGTCCTTCAATAATTGCAGGGGGGGGGGTCAGGTCCTCAGCTCTGAGGGATTCATACAGAGACTTGTTTGCACTTTAGATCCTGGAGGCCATGGTGGTACAAGTCCCACAAGGGCCCTGGAGGGCCACATTGTCCTCCCTGCCACTACCCCACCTTTGTGATAATGTAAAACCTTAGAATGTTTTCCCTTATCTATCACTTTGCCACCACTGGCTCTATGGGCCACTTGACTGGACTTGCCCCCCAGGCCTAAGGCTGCCAGCCCTCCCCTGTTTGTGCATGACTCTGCCTAAATTTTCGGCACCTACAGTAATAGGTAAACATGGTTGAAAAGGGTTAAGCCAATGTTAGGGCTTAGGTTAAAGTAGATCTAAACATAACTGGATGACATTTTGTTTGGTAATGCACACTGTACCATAAAAAAATGGGCCTGGTATTTTCCATAGAATTATGTTTTACAGTCTTTTTACCTGATTTTCTTCTTAGCGCTGTTGCTATCCTCCACCCTTTTTCAGGCACTCCTTGTCTACATAAACCTACCACAGAAGGGCATGCATATTATTGCTCTAGAGATGAACAATGACCCAGCACACAGTTCATTAGAGTACAAAAAAGTGGGAGTGTGGCGTTTGGGTTAGAGATAAATTCAGAGGACACCTGAGCTCATCTCCACCCTGGACCAGCTTCCAGTGACTATGGTGGACCTTGTCTAAGCAACATCTGTCAGCATGACAGTGCAGACTATGGTGTGCAGTGTGCTAAAAGAAAATTCAGGATGTATCGCTTACCCCTGAAGGAGCTGCTGATGTATGGTTCCCTATTTTAAATTTTAAACGACCCTTCAGGAAGTATCGCACCCTCTGACATACTAAGGCTGAAGGAAAAGCTGTTTGTTACGACTTCATGCCCAGCAGAGAAAATGCAAAAACAACAATAACAAACAATGGTGAACAGAGGTATCAAAAGGCCCTGACCTAAATATAGGATATTTATACACATAGGGACTATAAAGTCAAAGTATTTGCTCATTGTTCTCCTGGCCAGTAGTATACCAGTAGGTGGCCTGCGTTGGGGTCCAAGAATAAGTTGGACTGCTCCTAACAGAGTTTTTGTAAACTTTAATGTAAAAAAACGAAATATTCCTCAAAACAAATCCTTTGGGATCCCAGAAAGGGGTGGCCCTGTCTCTTTAAATAGGAGTAAAGCATAGATGGTGGCCAGAGGCCTCTCACTACTCTGAAGCCCGTCATAAGGTCCTCCTTCTCATGGGTGTACAGAACAGTGTATACATGAGCAGAATGACTATTGTGGTCTCTGAGGGAGATGGCAACATCTCTAAATACTGTAGCAGCAACTCTTGGTAAAATGGCAGATGTTATGGGTACAGATGCAATCTCTTGCAGCTTGCTGGGCCTTGCAGTCTTGTGGCAACACAGATCTGTATGCCGCATCTTAAATGAGATCCCACCTGGGCAAGAAAACAGTAAGCAGTTTCTCACCGACCATGGTGGGCACGCTATCACCTGCCGCCTCATGTGTCCTTCTGGCAGCAGTGGTCTCAGAAGCAACAGTTCAGTCCCGATCCAGTAACACAATGAAGCACTGGCACTCAGCAGCGTCACCTGCCTCAGCAGCCCAGCTCTTGACTAGGGTAGGTAAGAGCTCACTTAAGACTGCCCCTACCTATGTCTGCCCCAATTACCCCCCTTTACTTATCAGGAATGACCACGCAAAACATAAGTGGATTTAAACTGGCTGAACACGCCCTTTTATTAAACATACCCTTTCTTTATAAAACATAACATAACCATACAAAACTTATCCGGCTATCAAGATTCAAGGTCCCTGATGGCGCCACATTGCCATTGTTTTGTGTCTGAGGCACCAGATAGCTGAGTTGTTACCCCAACCAGCTGAGAGCCTAAACCAGCTGACCTCAGACACTCACCGGTCTTAACATCAATATGAATTGTACCATACACACTTGAGGACTCAATACCTCAGATGGATGCCCACCGTTTTCCAACTAACCATAAATAGACCTCCGTCAAGGACCCCAACCGCCAAACAGTACAACCGTAAAATCAATAATAAGAAGGGTGGGTGGGAGGGATGCTCTTCCGACGATTTTCTCTCAGCAAGTGATCTGGGACCTCCCCTTCCAGACAACTGAACTCCTGGCCCCTCCCCATCACACCGTCCTCTGGGCCAATAAGGTAAGTGCAAAGACTGACAATGCTAACATTACAATAGATTAACCCCTGCCGACTGGTTCCTCTTATCACCCTGTCATGTATGCCCTTTACTGATTCATTTCCTCCTCTGCTTCGGGCATGTATTTCTCTCTGGCTTTCTCCACACAAGATTGTTCAGCAATGTGTCTTTATAGCACTTTCCCTTCTTTGCAGTACTCTGCTCTCCTCTAGGGTTTTGTAGTCCCACATAGCTTTGCTTGATCAATGACTGCTTTTCTGGGTACTACATTGTCCAGCAGCTCCGCATTTCCTGGGCTATTGGGCTGGCTTTCCAAGCTGCCCTGCAGCCAATCGCCCTCCTGCTCTCTGCTGTGGGCAGGACTCTCCTCTAGTAGCTGTGGGTGCAGCCTTTCAGTTTCTCTCCCTCTCCTCTCTCCTTGCAAGGCTGAGGAGAGGGAGAGAAGCTGCACTTGTTTGTTGTTGTGTGACAGCCCAGGGCCGTGCAGCCTCAGCAGGTTAGCGTGACAGGCTCAACTACAACTATATTCTCATTCACTGTTATGGCCAATTCATTTTAAATAGTCAGCCTAATGCAGCATGATGCAATGGCATGGTGATATGTCTGCAACACAGACACAGTAGCATTAAAACACTTTATAGTATTGAAAGTGTAGCACGGCCCCCTAAGGGGCTGCTTGAATTTACCTGCTCATCTGCACTGTCATGACCTGCTGAACATTCCAACCCACCTGATACTCTGGGTTCAGTCATCTTTGCACCACCTTAAAGCAATACGTCAGACAACTCGGTGCATTTATATTCTGATAATGTTTACTAGGACAGTTCAAAGAAGATATTGTCACAAAGAGATCTGCTGAGTTTTGGGCAACAGCGCCAACTCAGCAAAGGAATTCTTCCGAATAACACAAGTCAAGTGTCAAGATATTTGCAGGTAAACAGTCTAGTATATACACATGTACAGTGGAGTAATGCTTGCACATGAAAGGATAAACAAAGTTACATGGTTATACTGACAAATTTCGAAAAGGCGAACCCTCGGCTAGCCTATAAACCTTTAACTCTAATGAGAGGTCAGGCTTAATGGCAATGGTATAAGGACCCTTGTAGCAATAATGACAGCAATTTCCCCATTGCAGATCTGATGGTCTTCACTGGCAGTAGGAGCTCATTAATTGTATCCAATAAGATGTAATAGCGAGCAATAAGGTTTATTGAAATGGTGGAAGCTAAAGGTGTCTATGCACAGTGTTAAAGATGGGTTCAGTAAAGTACTCCCAAGGTAAAGATATCTGTGCAAAGTGTTCCAGTGAACCCATGAGAAAAGGATTTGACCAACCACCAGGGCGATTTAAAGCCCTTCGGACAGCAGCTCCTGTAGAAACACACTAGCAGCGGATCCGCTGTATCGATCTCCCAATGCGAAGCTCACAACACAGGTTGGCGGGCGACCTGACAAACAGCAAGCAGTGCTAGGCCCTTCTTGGAATGGAATGTGACACACTGCGTAGTAGGCCACGACCTCTCTCTCCATGCACTGAGAGATCCGTCTCGCGTCAGGCCCAGGAGGAAGAGAGCGCAGGGCTTTGGCTTTTTATATAGTTCCTCCCAGCAATCTCTGCGATGGTAGCAAAGATCCCTGGTATATGTAGTCTAGTTACAGAGTCATGCAAAGAAATTATCAGTCTTATTATCAGGAACTACTCATCCCACAACCCCTTTGGCTTTGCTCACAAACATAATGTCAGTTGATAACACTGGGCACTAGAGGGATTTGTGATGCATAGAAATACCAAGGGATCACTGTACTTCATAATTGTCATCCACATTGCTACATCAGGAAGACTAAAACCTCCAATATATTTTATTGCTACAAATCTCCCCATTGAACCAGGAGCAGGAAGTGAATGGAAATCTCCTTGATGGAGCACCAGAAGCAATTAAACCCCAACTGAGGACCTAATATCTCCCTACTAACAAAGGGGTTTGCCTGGAAATACACTTTAATTCAATTCTAATGCCACCCCCATGCACCATGCACCTACAGTGCCTTGAAAAAGTAAAATCTAGTGGAACCAATTGCCTTCAGAAGTCATCTAATTAGTAAATAGAGTCCACCTGTGTGTAATTTAATCTCAGTATAAATAAAGCTGTTCTGTGAAGCCCTCAGAGGTTTGTTAGAAAACCTTAGTGAACTAACAGCATCATGAAGGCTTATAGGTTATAAAAAAATATACCTAGCTTTGAACATCTAATGGAGCACTGTACAATCCATAATCCGAAAATGGAAAGAGAATGGCACAACTGCAAGCCTACCAAGACATGGCCGTCCACCTAAACTGACAGACCGGGCAAGGAGGACATTAATCAGAGAAGCAGCCAAGAGGCCCATGGTAACTCCGGAGGAGCTACAGAGATCCACAGCTCAGGTGGGAAAATCTGTCCACAGGACAACTACAGTGGTGTGAAAAAGTGTTTGCCCCCTTCCTCATTTCCTGTTCCTTTGCATGTTTGTCACACTTAAGTGTTTCGGAACATCAAACCAATTTAAACAATAGTCAAGGACAACACAAGTAAACACAAAATGCAATTTGTAAATGAAGGTGTTTATTATTAAAGGTGAAAAAAAATCCAAACCATCATGGCCCTGTGTGAAAAAGTTATTGCCCCCTAAACCTAATAACTGGTTGGGCCACCCTTAGCAGCAACAACTGCAACCAAGCGTTTGCGATAACGTGCAATGAGGCTTTTACAGCGTCCTGGAGGAATTTTGGCCCACTCATCTTTGCAGAATTGTCCTAATTCAGTTACATTAGAGGGTTTTCGAGCATGAACAGCCTTTTTAAGGTCATACCACAACATCTCAATAGGATTCAGGTCAGGACTTTGGCTAGGCCACTCCAAAGTCTTCATTTTGTTTTTCTTCAGCCATTCGGTGGTGGACTTGCTGGTGTGTTTAGGATCATTGTCCTGCTGCAGAACCCAAGTTCGTTTCAGCTTGAGTACACGAACAGATGGTCGGACATTCTCCTTCAGGATCTCTTGGTAGACAGCAGAATTCATAGTTCCTTTTATCACGGCAAGTCTTCCAGGTCCTGAAGCAGCAAAACAGCCCCAGACCATCACACTACCACCACCATATTTTACTGTTGGTATAATGTTCTTTTTCTGAAATGCAGTGTTCCTTCTACGCCAGATATACTTGGACACACACCTTCCAAAGAGTTCCACTTTTGTCTCATCGGTCCACAGAATGTTGTCCCAAAAGTCTTGGGGATCATCAAGATGTGTTGTGGAGAAATTGAGACGAGCTTTGATGTTCTTTTTGTTCAGCAGTGGTTTTCTCCTCGGAACTCTGCCATGCAGGCCATTTTTGCCCAGTCTTTTTCTGATGGTGGAGGCATGAACGCTGACCTTAACTGAGGCAGTGAGGCCTGCAGTTCCTTGGACGTTGTTGTGGGGTCTTTTGTGACCTCTTGGATGAGTCGTCGCTGCGCTCTTGGGGTAATTTTGGGCGGCCGGCCACTCCTGGGAAGGTTCACCACTGTTCCATGTCTTCGCCATTTGTGGATAATGGCTCTCACTGTGGTTCGCTGGATTCCCAAAACTTTGGAAATGGCTTTATAACCCTTTCCAGACTGATAGATCTCAATTACTTTCTTTCTCAATTGTTCCTGAATTTCTTTGGGTCTCGGCATGATGTGTAGCTTTTAAGGATCTTCTGGTGGACCTTACTGTGTCAAGCAGCTCCTATTTAAGTGATGTCTTGATTGTGAACAGGTGTGGCAATAATCAAGCCTGGGTGTGGCTAGAGAAATTGAACTCAGGTGTGGACAACCACAGTTATAGTATGTTTTAACAAGGGGGGCAATCACTTTTTCACACAGGGCCATGATGGTTTGGATTTTTTTTCACCTTTAATAATAAACACCTTCATTTACAAATTGCATTTTGTGTTTACTTGTGTTGTCCTTGACTATTGTTTAAATTGGTTTGATGTTCCGAAACACTTAAGTGTGACAAACATGCAAAGGAACAGGAAATGAGGAAGGGGGCAAACACTTTTTCACACCACTATATTAGTTTTACACTCCACAAATCGGTCCTTTATCGAAGAGTGGCAAGAAGTAAGCCATTGTTGAAAGAAAGCCATAAGAAGTCCCGTTTGCAGTTTGCGAGAAGCCATGTGGGGGACACAGCAAACACGTGGAAGAAGGTGCTCTGGTCAGATGAGACCAAAAGTTTGGCCCAAAAGCAAAATGCCATGTGTGGCGGAAAACAAACACTGCACATCACCCTGAACACACCATCCCCACCATGAAACATGGTGGTGTCAGCATCATGTTGTGGAAATGCTTTTCTTTAGCAGGGACAGGGAAGCTGGTCATAGTTGATGGGAAGATGGATAGAGCCAAATACAGGGCAATCTTAAAAGAAAACCTGTTAGAGTCTGCAAAAGACTTGAGACTGGGGCGGAGGTTCACCTTCCAGCAGGACAAGGACCCTAAACATACAGCCAGAGCTACAATGGAATGGATTAGATCAAAGCATACTCATGTGTTAGAATAGCCCAGTCAAAGTCCAGACATAAATCCAATTGAGAATCTGTGGCAAGACTTGAAAATTGCTGTTCACAGATTCTCTCCATCAAATCTGACAGAGCTTGAGCTATTTTAAAAAAAAGAATGTGCAAAAACTTCACTCTCTAGATGCGCAAAGCTGGTAGAAACAAACCCAAAAAGACATGCAGTTGCAAATGCAGTGAAAGGTGGTTCTACAAAATATTGACTCGGGGGGCTGAATATAAAACCATTTATCATTTTCCTTCCACTTCACAATTATGTGACACTTTGTGTTGGTCAAGCACATAGAATTCCAATAAAATACATTTCTGTTTTTGGTTGTAACATGGCAAAATGTGGAAATTTGAAGGGGTACGAATACTTTTTCAAGCACTGTACCTACAATGTACCACAAGTCACAGATATGAGCCATATGTTGTGGTACGGTTTCTTTGAAAAAAAATAAAAATCAGGTGCTTTTTTTTTGCTAACCCCTACCCTTAACACAGCATGTCTTAATACACTATAACATGTTACATTAACACAATGCATAGTCAGGCCCCTAAGGATAACAGTAATGCTTTGTTTAAACTCCAACCCATTATTTGAGTGCTCGCCTAAAACAAATTCATTTCTAGGCAGATCTTGCTCTATTTTTATAGATATAAATAACTACAAGATTTAAATTGGAAAAAAAATACACTGCATATGACTTACCACCAACCTTTGAAAGCTTGCTGAATGTGTTATGAATTAAGAACGTAAAGTGCACATGACCAAAGCTGACAGGTGGGGATCTAATTGAGCTTTGAATGATGCCAACAGTCAACTCCCTTTCTCAGATATTTTCAATTTACTGTACAGATATAACATTGATGTGTTTCCATGCTGAGATTATATATTGTATCATGGAGTTTTATCTTTGACCAGAGATAATATGATACAAAAAATAACACAACGGAGTGATGAGAACAACATAGTTACTAAAGAAAAGAATGATTTATGTTATGGCAATGTTTCTTGGTGATGTTACCCTTGAGATATTGTTGTTGGATGTTCACTGAGTGCAGAGACCTGTAAGTAATAGAAACTGCTCTGCATATATCTTTTAATGATTTGACTGAAGTCTCGTTGATTATTAAGGATTTCTTCACATTCTGCACGTTTTCAAGGCTTTTGCAACATCTAATTAAAAGGTAAATTCACTCTAAATGGATATTTCAGTCAATAAATGAGTCTTGTACAGGAACCCTTTTGCAGCAGAAGAAGTAAGTCCAAGTGAAACAGAATCAGAGCCAGGAATGATGGTGGGTACACTCACTGCCCCTATAAAAAGCAACCCGTGGTACAACCTAATTTTAGACTTCCTTATATGTATCATATCCAACTATTTGATATGAAACTCACATTAGTTTCTTCAATATGTGGAACAAGGTGCCTGTGCTTTAGGATGGACTGTAGGTTCTCCTAGCATTGTAGAAAACTGGTAGGAAGGTTGATCTCACCTGGGGGTCACAATACTAATAAGATCTGTTGGGGTGGTGACTCTGAGTAGACATACCTCACCATTTTGAAATTGGTCATAAAAACATTATATAGCCACCTGCTTCCCTGTTCAGACTTGCAATCACAGCCTCCATCAGAGGGAAGTCTTCCTGTACTAACCTCCTTTGTGATATCATATGACCGTATGTAAAGAGTCACAAAGGCTGTGAAATGTGCAAATGTGAAAAGGTGTGTTCCAATAAACTCTGTCCTTAAGGAACACCCAGCTGCACTATGCTCATCACTTAATGTGGCACCATGGCACGCTTTGAGTGGTATACTTTCTTTAGCAAACACAGACATCTGCCCAACCATGAAATGGCTAGTTCATTGTGTTTGCCAAAGGTTCCCAGTCCACTGCTGCTGGTAGGGGGTCCAAAGGTACAATGGTGGAGGGTGTGCTGATATTACTAATGTTACTGGGAGACCAGGGGATTTCATTTACATCTGGGTATCAGTATACCTGCCCAATGCAGTTCAAATTTTGATTTGGGTTTCGACACTAACCAAATCTGCTCACTAAAGTCCCTGGCTCTGATCTTGCTTAATTTAGTATCAATCCTCCTGCTACAGGAGAGTTGCTAATACAAGAGAAGTGTTTTCTCACCCCTCTTCTTATAATCCTTAGGCTACTTTCACACTGGGGCGTTGAGCGCGCTGGCGGTAAAGCAGTGCTTTATTTAGCAGCGCTTTACCGTCGTTTTAGCGGCAATATTCGACTGCTAGCGGGGCAGTTTTAACCCCCGCTAGTGGCCGAAAAAGGGTTAAAACCGCCCGCGAAGTGGCACTTTGCAGGCGGGTTTGCAGCGCTGGCCCATTGTTTTCTATGGGAAGGGGCGCTTTAGGAGCGGTAAATACACCGCTCCTACAGCGCTCCAAAAATGCGGCTTGCAGGACTTTTTTGACCGCACTGCTCCAGTGTGAAAGCCCTCAGGGCTTTCACATTGGAGTGCATTGAGCGGCTCTTTCAGGACGCTTTGCAGGCGCTATTTTTAGCACTTTAGTGCCTGCAAAGCGACTCAGTGTGAAAGCAGCCTTATGGTAAAAACTCAAAGTCCATCAATTGGAAGACCATAGCTGGGGGCTCATCGGTTAGATGGGCCAAAGACTTCCACTTGATTATTGGGTCTCAGCCACCAATAGACTAGCAGGAGTAGAGACAGTGATATGAAGCCGAAAAGAAGTGGAAACCAGGAGGTGTGGGCTGTGATCTCTCCTGCTCTAGATTCTCTCTGACAACTAAGGATGTGTGTTGACAGAATATGTTGTATGCAGGGCATGGAAAGTCTTCTTGGAAGAGTGGAGGCTATTATAGGTGCAAAGGGGGGAAACTCCTTAAAAATGTCAACGCTTTTGGAATGGAGTGGCACAAAAGCTCTTACACAGTAGGTGTGATGCCCCAAGCATCCACAAAAGTTTGGCCTTATAGTGTAGTGTCAGGATTGTAATTTTTTTTTAAATGATTTGCCTATAGTTTGTTTAGAGGACCATATTACTATACAGTAATTGAATCCCCTACAATACTGTCACTCTCAGTTTTCATTTCTGTGATAGCAGGAAGATCAGGTGCTTGTCTGACTTCAAATGGTTGTTAGCTACTAGCTCTGTTCACTATGTATTCACACAGTTAAAAACTTAGATTTGTTAAACCTTGCTCACTTAATCTCTGTGTGACTGACATATTTTATTCCCCTGATGTGTTGTTCAAGCGAACGCTTTCATTTTATAATAAATTCTTTGTTCCTGTCACTCTCGTCAGACATCAGCCGGGAAGACTTGCTGAATAATGTACCGCACTTTGCCATTTTTATTATATTCTCATCATATTACAAGCAGATGTAAAGCGAGGAATGTTACATTTTCTGCATCTTTCTGCCACTCTCCAATAATACACAAATAGAACTCACACTTGCCTCTCCCCTCTCTTCCTTCCTCTGCTTTTCTCCTCTCCTCTGCCTTCTCCGTTTTCTCTCCCTCTCTCCTTTCATCTCCTCTCCTCCTCTTTCTTCCTCCCCTTTCCCTTCCTCACCTATCCTCTTCCTACCTTTCTGAATTAATCTTCACTTATCTCCTCCTCTTCCTTCATTTTCTTTCCCTTTCTGCATTAATCTTTCTTGCTTCTTCTCTCTTCCTCACCTCTCCTCTCCCATTTTCTCTTCTTCACCTTCTCCTCACTCCTCTCCCTTCCCCTTCACTATTTTATCTCATCTCCTATCCTCACCCTCATCTTCTCTATTCCTCTACTCTCTTCTTCTTTCCTCCTTTCACTTTTTCTCCCTGTCTCTACTCCTCTCATTTTCTACCTCTCCTTTCTCCCACACACCCCCTACCTTTTCTTTTCCCATTACTTTACTTCTTCCCCTATAACAAAATGAGCAATTTGTGAACCTTTTCTTCCCTGACAGTAATCCTTAAAATCTGGCATTGCACTCCAGTCTGCAAGGTCAAATATTCTTTATTACCAGCCCTAAAGCAAGCTAATAAAAAGGAGTCCACCAGATTTTCTGATAATAAAGTAATTTCGTTTAAAAATCCAGAAGATGTAATGATAAATGTCACTGAAGTAAATATGGGACCTCTGCTGGTGCCCTCACTATAGGTGGTGAGGATGGATGGAGTCCGGGTTCTCCCAGTGAGTAAATACTGACTCATAAGGGTCCTTTCTTAGTTTACAGGCAGTAGGTGAATTGGTCAGATTGATGGGGAATGGAAATATTTATTGGACCTTTGGGTATACGAGGTCTAAGCCCCCGTTAACACGGTCGGAAATTCCGACGGAAAATGTCCGATCAGACCATGTTGTCGGAAAATCCGCCCGTGTGTGCGCTCCATTGGACTTTTTCCGTCGGAATTTCTGACGGAAAAAATTTGAGATCCTGCTCTCAAATTTTCCGACACCAAAATCCAATCGGACTTTTTCCGATCGTGTGTAGAGAATTCCGACGGACAAAGTGCTACGCATGCTCAGATCAAATTACGAGACCAAAGCTATTGGCTACTAGCCTCTACGTAGTTCCGTCGTACGCAACGAACGTCACCACGTTCAGAATGATCGTATTTTCCGACAACTTTGTCCAACCGTGTGTATGCAACACCAGTGTCGGACAAAATCCGTCGGAAAAAATCAAACGGATTTTGTGGTCAGAATTTCCGACCGTGTGTACGGGGGCTGACACAAAAAAATAAAAAAAAATGAACCCTCTAGCTTGGGAACCAAGAGTGGGAGGGGAGAGACAAATAGATGGTTATAGTACACTCTGTAACCTTGTACAGTGAGACAAGGCTCTACTTAGTACAAGTGACTGCGTTTTCCAATATAGATATAGTATAGTACCAAAAGTGTTGGGACGCCTGCCTTTACACACACACATGAACTTTAATGGCATCCCAGTCTTAGTTTATAGGGTTCAATATTGAGTTGGCCCACCCTTTGCAGCTATAACAGCTTCAACTCTTCTGGGAAGGCTGTCCACAAGGTTTAAGAGTGCGTCAATGTGAATGTTTGACTATTCTTCCAGAAGCACATTTGTGAGGTCAGGCACTGATGTGGATGAGAAGGCCTTGCTAGCAGTCTCCTCTCCAATTCATCCCAAAGGTGTTCTATAGGGGTTAAGGTCAGGCCAGTCAAGTTCCTCCACCCCAAACTCGCTCATCCATGTCTTTATGGAGCTTGTTTGTGCACTGGTGTGTAGTCATGTTGGAACAGGAAGGGACCATCCCCAAACTGTTCGCACAAAATTGTCCAAAATGTCTTGGTATGCTGACATGGATGAGCGAGTTTTGGGGTGGAGGAACTTGACTGGCCTGCACAGTGATAAACCTGTTCCAACAGCAATTACCTGAGCAGTAAAATCATTCTCCTGGAAACTGGATTCGGATGTCCACTGAACGAGGGGCGATTCGAATGGATGGGTAGAGGCAGAGGAAAGTGGCAACAGCAGAGGATGTGGTGAGAGTACTTTTTACCCAGTATTTAAATCAGCTGTGATGCCTTGCTCCTGTTTTGCCTCCCCATCTCCTCTCTCCCCCGCCCTGCCATGGAGACATATGTGCACTGCTTCTTGGAAGAAATGCCTGTGCTAGACTGCTCCTTGCATATCCCTCTATCAATAATCTACTCTCCGTATCTCAGCTGATTAACAATACCAGCCATTAATCTATACTTAAGGGATTTATATCTTTACTATATTTCTCTGGACTGCATTTCAATTTACCCTGTATATGAGTATTAGACAATAGACATGTGCGATTAGTTTCGTATGAATCAAAAATTCGTACGAATTTCCGGAAATTTCCGGAAATTAGTACATTCGTACGAATCCGAAATAAGAATTTTTATGCATACGAATTCTGTACGGAATACGAAATTTAGTTTACGAATTTCGGATCCAAATTAACAGAAATGTGACTGGTGTTTTGTTCGCCAATCACTCAGAGGAAGTCAGCACAGCACAGGGATGGTGGGAACCCCTCATAATGATAAATTCATCATAACCAACTTTCGTTATTTTAAAGAAAAGTTTACGAAAATTTGTATTTCGTATGAATCCAGATTAAATTTCGTACACGAATTACGAAATACAATTTTCTTTTTTATACGAAGCGGAACGAAACGAAACAAATTTTTTGACGGCGCCCATGTCTAATGAGTATATGGTGGTCAGTTGTTGATTACCTTGCTAAAAACACCACAAACACCTAATTTTGCCACCTGATCATTTATATTCAATTAGTAATCAGATGCTACTTTGGCTAGGGAATAATTAATTTATCCAGAGGACTTTTTTCCTGTCAAACCCTCTATTGGAGATTTTTGATGATCATCCTGTGCATATGAGTGTGAGTGTGTGGTGCATACGCAGCTGCGTCCCCCATTTTTTAATATGACAATATGTCTTTTTTTTTTTTAACAAGAAGGACAATATGTCTTTTTAAATTTATCTGTGTGGTACATACCAGGTTTCCTCTGTCTTATTAAATTGCCGTTGTGTGTCTCTTTCTACGTAATAAACTATTAAATCAGTGTCCTAATTGGCCCTCTTGGGAGAACATTCTTCTCTCCCCTTTTTTTGGCATGCACAGAGTCCTGACCTTAAGCCGATAGAAAACCGTTGGGAAGAATTAGAGCGGAGACTGCGAGCCAGGCCTTCTCCTCTAACATCAGTTCCTGACCTCACAAATGCACTTCTGAAAGAATGGTCAAAAATTCCCATAGACACTCCTAAACCTTGTGGACAGCCTTCCCAGAAGAGTGGAAGCTTTTATATCTGCAAAGGGTGGGCCAACTCAATTTTTTACCCTACGGACTAAGATTTGGATGCCAATAAAGTTCATGTGCATGTGAAGGCAGGCGTGCCAATACTTTTGGTAATATAGTGTATTTTCATACCCTGATTTAGGAAATGTTAGAATGCAAGATTGAACAGCAAGTTCAAGGAATTGTGTTTGGACCTTTTGCAATGCTTTGAGGATGAACCATATTTGTTAAATTCAGTAATTACTTGTGATGAAACTTTATATATGATATTTATGTATGATATGTATATTTATGTATGATCTGGAAACCAAGTGACAATCAACGCAGTGGAGGTCAGCATCATCTCCAAGATTAAAAAGAATACATGGATCATTCAAGGCCAAGTTGATTGTTTTCTTCAATATCCAGGGTATTGTGATGGCAGAGTCGGTCACCAGTGGCCAGACGGCAAATCAGCAGTGTTACATTGAAGTCTTGAGGAAATTGCATAAATGCGTGAGTAGGGGACAACCACAATTGTGAAGAAACAGATGGATTTTGTACCAGCTCGATTTTTAGGTAATAGCAACATCACTTTGCTTAAGCACCCACCCTATTCCCCAGAGCTAGCTCCCTGCGATATCTACCTCTTCCCAAAGATCAAAGCACTACTAAAAGGAACCCATTTTTTTTGTCGGTAGAAGATGTGAAAGCAAAATGACAGACATCCGTAACAGCCTTTCAGAAAATGATCTGCGGAATTGTTTTGAACGTTGGCATCATCGTATACAGCTGTATGCCAACCCAGAAGGGAACTGTTTTGAAGGTGATCATTGTTTACTTTCCTTTTTTTGTTAAATATAAAGGGTACAGGTACAGTCTCTTTTTGTGTTGGACCTCAAATCTCCTTGATCCAAGTAACATTTTGGATTGATTTATCAATTTCATACAATATTGCCTAAATAATGTAAGCAAATAAAAAAATATTAAAATTTTATTTGTAGGCATCGTATATTGCTGAATGTTGATTATGCCTGGTTAGAAATTGGCAGGCTGTACAAGCCTCCAGTAGATGTGACCTATGCTTGTTTAAGGATAATCTAGCCACACTCAAATCCCTCTACACACAGAGAGCTGATTAATACAATGTGAATAATATTAATACATTATAGTAAGCGCTTTTCTGTGATTATAATTGTCCTTGAAGAACGGGGGAAATGCTGTTGTGTTCATTTTATTATCCCCTTCCCGCCGAGCGTAGACAGATGTGCGGCCTCGGCTTTCGGGGGTTATACCGGGATGATGCCCGCAGCTGCAGGCGTTCTTTTAGAGCGGGTGATCGGCTTTCCAGGGATAACAACCGATGCGGGTAAAAGCCGCTCAGCTGTTATCCCGAAGGAGAGGGAGGGGACTTCCCCCCCTCCCGCCGCCTCCTGACGCTCTGAACGGGCCTCCCGTCCCACCGGGAGACCCGATCCACGATCCGCCACTTCCAGTGGCTAGGGACAGACTGGCATGAAGCTGGAAACGGCTTCATTCCAGTCTCCTGATTGTAAACACGGAAGCGACGTCACAACGTCGCTTCCTGTTTACTCGGCTGCCAATGGCGCTGGTTTAAAAGAAATATACAGTATTCAGAATCGCCGAAAACGGCAATCTGAATACTTTGAAGTGCAAAGGAGGGATTGGAGGTCTTTTAGATCCCAGATCCCTCCATAAAGAGAACCTGTCACCACCTATTACTGTCACAAGGGATGTTTACATTCCTTGTGACAGCAATAAAAGTGATCAAAAACACATTTTAATAATATAAAAATAAATAAGAATCACTTTAATCATAGCCAAATGGCTAACACTACACACCGAAATGCGTAAGCCCTGTATTATGTTGTACCACACCTGGATTATTAAATTTATTTGTTGCGGAAGATCGAGCAGCTTTCTTTCATCTACAACCTTTTAAATGTAATCTTCACCTTAAGGATATGAACAGAATTATTTTCCTGTTAATTTCCTTTTGATTAATATATGATATAGATTTCTTTTTTTTTTTAAAAAGCCAAAATATTGCAATGGTATACTTTATTATATATTGTAAAGTGAGTTTGACTCCACAAGGAACCCATCTTCACCAAAAAAAAAATCATTGCATTAATACAAAATGTTAATAGGGCGATATTTGCATTGAAATATATAATTGTGAAAGTTTGATGGTAAAGTACAGACTTATAAAAACTTCTGGAACCTAAAAACGTCTGTGTTGCTTAATTCATAGCAACCAATCTAAAAGTGTTGGCTTTCCATACACTTTATCAGACAGATCTGAGCTTTGCACTGCTTTGCCAGACAGCACAGTCAGGGTGTTAACCTGGCTTTTCTCTACTGGAGTTAAAATGTATGAAAAGCCAAAACTTTGTTTTAGTTTTGATTGAGGAAAGAAGGGCTGGTAATCCAATTTTTCTGCTTTCTGTGAATTCACTCTCTATTTGTTCTAGTGACCAATGTTATAAAACAGAAAGTTATGAGAAACCCAAAATTTTGCAGTTGTCACTAGAGCAAGAGGCAGTGATGGCTGATTCTCCATTTTGGGGGGCAAACAACCCCCCCCTACCAGGTCCATACTTTCCCCATCCAGGTCGCAGGCGGCATTGCGGGCGGCTTCTCTGGCTTCTCCTCCTGGCCAATCTGGTCTTAAGTCGCACTGTCCTGGTTGGCAGGGAGGAGAAGCAGTAAGACAATAGAGAATGTTGATCGCTAATGTCACAACTGGGTGGGCTCCGGGCGCAGTGCTCTGTGCCCGGAGCCCAAACTTTTTTAACCCAATTAGAGCCTCAGGCTCTGATCATGTGCTTAAAAAATAAAATAAAAAAATTGGACAAATCTATGCGTCCAGCACCCTGCATGGAGATTAGGGGAGCAGGGAGATTAGGGGGGGGGGGGGGTGGCGCCCCCACGCCCCTTATGGACTGGCTGTCACTAAACTCTGAATGCTATGTATTCTTAAAGGGGTTGTAAAGGTTCGTTTTTTATTTTCTAAATAGGTACCTTTAATCTATTGCATTGTTGGTTCACTTACCTTTTCCTTCAATTTCCCATCTAAATGTTTTTTTTCTTTGTCTGAATTTCTCACTTCCTGTTTCTCCTCAGTAAACTTCACACCATCATCCAAGCGGTGTTTAGTCAGCCAGAACAGCTTACTGAGGAGGAACAGGAAGTGAGAAATTCAGACAAAGAAAACAAAGAAAAAAAACATTTAGAAGGGAAATCAAAGGAAAAGGTAAGTGAACCAACAATGCACTAGCTTAAAGGAACCTATTTAGAAAATAAAAATTGAACCTTTACAACCCCTTTAACTAAAAACTCAGCCTCCTCCAAATCTCCATATTCATTTTTTTTTTCACTTCCATGACCTGTTTTTTGACTAACCACATTCACCTCACTCAAAGTCCCACGACGAACCCCTTGTATATATGTATTTTATGTAGGAATGTAGTCACCCTCTCTTGCTCACTTCTGAGATGGACTATGGGAGGTGTAGAATAGATAGAGCAGTGCACATGACTGCTACTAACCTGCACGGGTTGTTCCAAACAAAGGAAAGTGAGAGGAAAAGGGGGAGGACACTACAATGAGGCAGAAAAATACAGTAGAAGCAATTTCATAAAAAAAATTAATTACGGGACCATTAACCCCTTCCCAACCACGCTATAGCTGAAAGATGGCTACACCACAACTCTTCAGTTCTGGAAGGACATCTATGAACATCCTCCCAAGGGCGCACATTGGGCATGCTCCAAAGGACACAGTGGATCACAGATCGTGGTAAAGGGCCAATCACATTGGCTTTTTACCATGTGATCAGCTGTGTCCAATTTTTTCCTCACATGCTGTTTCTGTGTGAGTAAGGCCCCTTTCACACTGGGGTGCTTTGCAGGCGCTACAGCGCTAAAAATAGCACCTGCAAAGTGCCCTGAAACAGCCGCTGCTGTGTCTCCAGTGTGAAAGCCCGAGGGCTGTGTATACACCGCTCCTAAACCGCTCCTGCCCATTGAAATCAATGGGGCAGTTTGGCTATACTGCCGGCAAAGCATGGCTACAGGGCGGTTTTAACTCTTTTTCGGCCGCTAGCGGGGGTTAAAACTGCCCCGCTAGTGGCCGAATAGCGCCGCTAAAATGAAGTGAAGTAAAGTGGCGCTAAAAAAGCGCCATTTTACCGCCAGCGCTGCTCCCGCCCCAGTGTGAAAGGGGCCTAAAGGAGAGCCCATAACTGGCAAGTCTAGCTAAAAATTGGCCTAGGCAGGAAGAGGGTGAAAGTGAATGGATGTGTATGGATTATATTTGAAAAAGGATATGGTTTAGTGTCACTTTAGGTCATCCAATGGGGACATCAGTGGATAAGATGTGACCTTGAAGATATTTCATCTCACCAGTTGTGACACGGAGGGAAGGGAAAACAAACCCAAACCCAACAAATAAGCTTGCAGAGTTTGAAACCTTCAACACTCTATCCGAAACGAAAGAAAAAAGTATTAGCTATACTTGCACTTTAAGCAATACAGTTATCTACCTGCCCCTTGCCTGTGATTGGACAGTGCAATAGGAGCAGCAGACTGATAAGGTCATCAGTCACCTCTCTCCTTCTGTCAGCATGTTTCTCATCAGTGTAGCAAGATCCCAGGCCTCCTTTAGTCTAATGAGAACCTCCAGGGCCAAGAGTTGCTGACATCCTTCTGGATGGAGTGGGTTGTAAGGCATAGTGGGTGCAATGCAAGATAGATTCATGGGTGCCAGACACTTTTTGACTGCAAAGAGATTTTATTTCTCTTGAACAGAACTTTGGGAGAGAGGGTTAAGGCCAGGACACCCTTAAGTAGTTGCAATGTTAATTATCAGACTCTGAGACTTCCATGGGTAGACAGCCATGCAGGGAAAGGCATCCAGCAAGACACCACATCTGCATGTGTAGGAATGCTGTCTCTTATGGCAACAGTCTTAAAACAGTTCCTAACACAAGTTGTACACACGGTCCCTGGCTTGACACACAAGGCTGCTCTGCTAGCATCACCTCCGCTGGCTGGGTCCCTGGCTTGACACCCGCTGAAGTTTCCCAATTCTTCACCGTCCCCAGTTGGTGAGAATTCTGCTCTGGTACTTGCTTCAGCTACTCACTGTGGTCCTTGGTAATAAGGTGGTTGGTCCCTTAGTGGCAACAGGTTCCCCTCTACCTCCGACCGTGACAGGTTCTCCTGGCCGCCAGAACCGCCACTTCTGGTTGGACTGCAAGCCACAGTCCCAAACCCTATGCTGCGCTCTTGCTTCTGGATAGGTCCTCAGACAGCCTAGCAGCCAGATGTGCCCGGGGTAGGCCCAAACTCCAGGATAGCAACCAAAGCAGTACAACACACGTCCACCCAGACAGCTGTCCAGGTGGCACAGAACCCTGATCACCTGGCTCCACCTAAATATATAGGTTCTCCCAGCAGGCCAAGGGACTTAAGAAAACTCCTGCCCATTGGCTGAGATACCCCATATACTTCTAATCTGTCCTTGATTTGCCCTGGTCTTTTCTAATGTCACCAGGTACCCAGCCACCTAGCGGCAGAAGAGAGAAGTGCACCAATTCCAGATATAGGGTGAAATCAATTGATCCCTAACAATGAGCCCAGGTAACTACACCTGGCAGGCAAATTTAGGTGAAACCCTGCCTAAACATCAGGGTGCTACATCAGCATGTAACAGAGCCTGGGTGGCTCACAATACTGCCCCTTCCTCTCTAAGTCTGAGTGCTGCTTTACAAGAGGATAATATTTAGGGCTCTTTCACACGGGGTGGATCAGTGCAGATCCGCCCCGTGGATAGCCGCTTGCTCAGCGGGGATCGCCGGAGCGATCTCCGCTGAGCAGGAAGATGACAGGTCCGTCCCTGCACACAGTGCAGGGACGGACCTGTCAGAGCGCCGCTCTCCCCTATGGGAGATCGGGTGACGACGGACCGTAGCATCCGTCATCATCCGATTCGCTCTGCAGACGGATGAAAAAATTGGGTTTTCCTCCATCTGCAGAAACGGAGCATAGCGGGCACGGACGAGAGCGGGTGTCAGCGGATGCTCATCCGCTGACACCCGCTATCCCATAGGGATACAAGTATGTCCGTTTTTCATCCGAAAACGGATGGATGAAAAACGGACATACGGTCCGTCCGTGTGAAAGAGCCCTAAAGCCCCATACACACGCGCGGATTATCCGAGGACCAGGTGGTTTTGCGTACACACGGTCGGACAAAGTTGTCGGAAAATCCGATCATTCTGAACGTGGTGACGTTTGTTGCCTATGACGGGACTACGTAGAGGCTAGTAGCCAATAGCTTTGGTCTTGTAATGTGATCCGAGCATGCGTAGCACTTTGTCCGTCGGAATTCGCTACACACGATCGGATTTGGTGTGATCGGACTTTGTTGTCAAAAAATCTATCCAGCAGGAGATAGGACTTTGTCCGTCAGACAATCCGATGGAAACTGTCTGATGGTGCCTACACACGGTCGGAATTTCCGACAACATTGTCTGATAGGACAGAATCCATCGAAAAATCCGACCGTGTGTATGGGGCTTAAGACGGTTTCAGGTACTTTAATTAGTTGCATTAAAAAACAACTGTATTTTTGTTTAAATAAATGCATACTAGTGTTAAAGTATAGTTCTAATCATATTTTTTGGTGCACTAGATGGCACTGCATGTCACTGCACAGCCGCACAATGAACCATGCTGTTGTGCAGTGACATGAAAGACACTTTCAATAAAGGTAAAAAAAAAGAAGGTAAAAAAAGAAAGAAAAAAAAAAGTAAATACACTGAAATGCACATCACGCTGCTCCCTGCCAGAGCTTACATTAGCCTGCACAGTGAAAGCATTTTAGGAAACAGCCTGCCTTGTATTTATTTTTTACCTTTTTGTTCTCTTTCATCTACCTGTGCATTTTTAACAGATTAATAGAACATTTTATTCTAGCAGAGCTTAATTACTGGCTTGGCAAACTTTGCATTAGAGTAAATGTGAATTATCCATTAAAATGAAAGAATTAGAAGGGGAGGGATTGGTACTTCAATAATCAAATATTGCGTCAATAGGTGGGTGAAGACTCATTCCAACATGTTATGAATGTCTATATGCTTTTGGAAAGGCTCATGTAAATGAAAAGACATGATTGTTTTTTAATAAAAGGCAAAAAATTTGAATTTTGCAGATTTATCAAACAATTAACTGATAACTGTGTATACCTCGCAACTTTCTGAAAGAGAGACACCTTTCAAAACAATGTAGGCAAAAGATACACTCTTGCCATGCCCCCAGTTATATGTGTAGAGGGGGTAGCCCTATAGTTCAGATTCCCCATTTTAGTGATAGGCCCCTTGCATGAGTGGGAGGTGAGTGGGATTTCTAATGCCACGTACACACGATCGGACATTCTAACAACAATATCAATGGATTTTTTCCGACAGATGTTGGCTGAAACTTGTCTTGCATACACACGGTCACACAAATCTTGTCGGCAATTCCGAAAGTCAAGAACGCAGTGACATACAACACGTACGACGAGCCAAGAAAAATTAAGTTCAATAGCCAGTGCTGCTCTCTGCTTGATTACGAGCTTTCGTGGCACTTTGTGCGTTGGAATTGTGTACACACGATCGGAATTTCCGACAACGGATTTTGTTGTCGGAAAATTTGAGAACCAGATCTCATATTTTGTGTGATGGAATTTCTAACAACAAGCTCTGATCGCACATTTTACATCGGAAAGTCCGACCGTGTGTACGCGGCATTAGTGTAGCAAACCCCACAGGAGCCACTGGTTAAGACTGTCTCTTTCTCCAAACTTGGTGCACACACAGCCAGGCTCACAGCATTTGCCTCCTCGCTGACTCCAATAAACAGTCTAGGGGTGTTTTTTTAGTGCTTTTATTGCTGAATTAAACTTTGATGGGATTAAGGGGAGCATGGAATACCCCGAAAATACTGAACTGACTTCTTTGAAGACTCTTCTCTCCAAACTGATCTGACAAGAAAAATCTCCCACAGAATTCTCCACTGGCACTTCCTTTTGAAGAACTGAAAACTACACACAGTCACCAGGGCACAAACTTAGGTCAGTACTCCCATTGCCACAGGATCATCAGTTCCCTGCTTCCGATATCCGCCAGGCACTCTTCAGTGAGGGAGACTCACAATGCCATAGAACAGCTAGACACTCTCCCCCCAGCTTCCACCAGGTACTCCTCAGTGGTCCTCCAGACCATAAACTTCTAGATCAGACTTTAGAAATGTGCCCCCCAGCATTTACTCAAGCTGTGACCTCGATGGCCTCCAGGCATTGTTTCCAGCAGTCTTGGGGACTTCTCTTGCAGGACTGGATCCAGGACCCACACATTCTGCTTACGGCCTCAGCCTATTTGTGGACTCTCTAGCCACCTTCTGGACACCCCTCCCCAGGGATTGGCTGGATCTCCATTAATATTCAGGCTGCCTTTCTCTTCTTCCTTCCACTGTGATTCTAGAATTCTCCAGAATGCAGGGGAAAGTAATCAGATCAGCAGCTTGTGAAATATTGAGCAAAATAAAACAAATCATCCACTGCTCCACTGATTGCAGAGGAACTAAACTAAATTTACCTAGAAATTTACATCAACTGGGAGGGTGCTACATAAGGTAGGTAATATTTGGAGTAGAGGAGAGTCTGAGGGCACCACATGTATGATGTAGTGTCCCCTCTGAGTGGAACCTGGATTGGAGTTGGACCTCTGGTTGGAGAGAGCAGATGGGAAATAATGATATGGCAATTTTTTTTTCTACAGTTTAATGAGTACCCGGAGAATCCCTCTGGTAGCACCTGACAATGAGATAATTATGTGAAACTGAAAATAACCTTATGGAACTGTACCATATTTTTGGATAGAGGATAGAATTTTTCTCTCAAATGAACACATTTCTAACAGTGTATGTGGTTTTCGTTCAGCAACGTCCATTCGTCAAAATCAAAATTTTGAAGTACTTTCGAAGGACAAGTACTTCAAAAGTCAAAAGAAAGTCATTGACTGCACTGAGAATTTTTGAACGAATGTTCATTAGAAAATCTACTAGTGAATGGCCACCTTAAAGGGTAAGGGAAAAAAATAGTAACAAAAACTTAATATAACATATACAATTGTTACAGAAGTCATATGGTAATTGAATGTTATTAAAAATCCCCTTTCCTTTTCAATCTGCAATGTTGTAATTTTCTGTTAAATGTAATACAATATGGTAATCTGGAGACATTCCATACACCGCCGGTGTACGGTACACCTCCAGATATGCAATTCCATGCTTGTGTGATAGTTATGGTAATTTATTTCTGTATACAGCAGTGTTAATTTCGTCAACTAAAACATTTTCGTCGACTAAATTAATACAATTTTAGTTGACTATAATACGACTAAAACTAAAATGTAATTTTAGTCAAAAGACTATAATACGACTAAAACTAAAATGTAATTTTAGTCAAAAGAGTATGACTAAAATTAAATTAAAATTTGACATCAAAATGAACATATTAGATCTTTCACTCCAGCAGTATATAATGAGTTTTGGAAATTGTAGTGAAATGCTTAAATAATGCATTACAATTTAACTATACCCATTTGATTTTAGAGATTGTAGTGGAGATTGAATCGACTAAATACGACTAAAACTAAAACAATTGCAGAAGACTAAAATGGGACTAAAACTAAAATGCCATTTTAGTCAAAAGACTAAGACTAAAGCTAAATCGAAGTTTGCTGCCAAAATGAACAGTGGTATACAGAAGCCTTTGCATACGATAATGTGATCAGGTTCAACTGACCTGCTACACTATAAATTCTGTGTGAGTTTTAAAAAAAAAGTTCCAGTTCTCATACAAGCTGTTGTCAGCTAGTCTTGTGTGGTCCGCTATAATATCTGGTTCCTATGTCCAGACTGGAGGAAGCTGTATACTGCCGGAAGCATCAATGCTGGGTGCTGGACGGTTCCGTCACAGGTAGGAATCTGCAACTAATTTTCTTACAATCCCTGCCATCACCCAGAGGGGAATGTATTTTCTCTGCAAAAGTGGAATTACTCTTTAGGCTGAATAGAGGTACAGAGTGGTGGCTATTTGAATCACTGGTCCGCCATTTAAAAAAAAAAAAAAAAAAAAATATATATATATATATATATATATATATATATATCAATCATTTGCTCATGTGGGGCCTAGTACAGGAATTGGTTGAACAAATTGTCATTAGTGGGACCTACATATTGACCAGGAAGAAATAATATGCAAAAAATTATTGGTTAACCGCTTGTCGACCACCCGCCGTCGATCGATGGTGGCAGAATGGCACTTCTGTGAGAATCGCCATAGCTGTACGGCAGGCGCTTTAAGAAGTATAGGGCGTCTGCCACGTGACTTAGGTACCTGGGCATGTGGCCGGCAGCCGCGATGTCACTGTGCACTGCCAATCACAAGTGTCTGAGGCATTTCCTGTCCTCCTGCTTTACATGCATCTGTTGTGAGGGCAGGGAAATGCCTTGACCACTTATTAGTAGTGTGCAGTAACAGCCTCCTGGCAGGATAGCTCAGGTGGGTTTGGAGTAGAATCCGAACATACTTAGTTGTCACAGAAAGTGTGTGAACAAGGACCTTCATGGCAGGACCATCAGGTATCATTTCAATGAAAATTTTAATAATTAAAATTAGATTAATATATTAAAGCTTTGAAGTGGTTTTAGAGGTTAAAGTTTTTTTTCTACCTTCATGCATTCTTCTGTGTGCTGCTCCCCCCCACAGCCCCCCTAATACTCACCTGAGCCCCTCTTTATCCAGCATTGTGCACGGGAGCCTTGGCTGTCTCAGGTCTTTCTCTCCTCATTGGCTGAGAAACAACAGCGTGAGCCATTGGCTCCCACGGCTGTCAATCATAGCCAGCGAGCAAATGAGGAGAAAGCGGGCCCGAGCCACAGCTCTATGTGTCTTATGGACACATAACGGGGTTCAGGAGCGAGCATGCACTAATTCCCCTATAGAAAGTGGCTCGCTATTGGGGGCACTGATCAAGTGGTAGGAGCCAGGAGCGCCGGGGACCCCGAAAAGTAGGAGGCTCGGAGCTGCTATGTGCAAAACCATTGCACAGAGCAAGTAAATATAGAATGTTTTTTTTTTTTTAAACAAACCTTTAATGTCAGTTTAAGGATTGGGTTTACATCTACTTTACATATTTTCCTAGATTTTCTTTCTTTCTTTTTAGAACTAAAACCCTCCAAACCTTTAGTAATAACAGACACGGAGTAAATCTTTCATGAACAAAGCAAAACAGTTCCCTTCCTGTTCATTTATTGTGTCAAGTAGTTTATAAAACAGCATTAATTATAAAGACAGAATTACCCTGCTGAATATTGCATAAAAGTCACATACCAATGCGGCTCCAGTCACTCATATACACGTCATGTTATGGGAAATGTAATATCATTTACAGACCCAAAATGATACATTTTATTTTAATTGGCTTGCCACAACAGCAGAGCTCAATTACCTTTTACTTTGGTTTGCCAATAATGCAAATGTTTAGCACAGTGATGTAATTAGTGAGAACAGAATTAATTAGGGCATTGTCAGAGATAATGGTTTAGCTGACAAAATTGGACTTATGTAACCAATTCATGATCAGGGGCTTAGTAATTCTGTCTCACTTGGCCATTTTTATGTTTTAAAGTCATGAATGCGTACATTATATTGCAACATAACTCTTTGCTTTTGCAGTGCTGCCTGAAAAAATTGTAAATTTGAACAGAAAATTATTTCTTGTACCTTTATTTACTGAAAGTCCCTTATTAGAAGCCTGTGAACAGGTTCTGAACACCGTCCTCTGTTATGCTCAGACTGGAGGGTGTTAATGCCCCTTTGGGGGCTCATTTACACTTGTGTTGGTTCTCTGAAGGACATTCCATAGTGGATTGCTTTCAGATGGCATTTGACAGGGGACCTCCTCAATGTCTGTTTTAATCCCTAAAAGCCTGCATAGCTGAGCACGGTTGGGGCTTAGCCACATTTACTTGAGTAACCTGTGGACAGCAGGGATCATCTTTTTCTGTGCTGCAAGGCATCAAGGCCACGGCATGTGTATACCCCTGTACGGCTGCTTTTGTTAGGGGGAGTGGTTGGGGGACGATAAAAAGGCAGCTCAACTGCATGTTTTTTCGGCGAGTCTAAAGAGACCTCAAATTTCAACAGAAATTCAAGTCATGGGTGGCCTTGCAAACACCACCCAGCTTGACAAAAGTTGATTTGAAAAACAACCGAACTGGGCGGATAATTACTGGTTGAACAGTGACTGCATCCTAACATATGCGCTCACTCTTTATCAGTGCCACTGTATTAAGGTGACCACAGGTGCCACAGCTGCCTGAATCCAATAGCTGGCAGTGGAGATTCCTCTATGCATGCTGTTTAGCATGGCTTTACTGTTCTTGCGACACCAATTCTGGTGGGGATTCCTCCTCCCATTGACACCAAAATTGTGGGGTGAGAAGATAATTCTTCCACTTGCATGAGCCCCAGGATATTTTTTCCTCCCACTAACCATACTGTTCTTCCCAATGACCAGCAATGTAAGGGGCACTATGTTACATATGCCTGAGCACTGCTTTACATGTGCTGTTTTGTACACTGCATACCCCTGACCATTGTAGGCATGTACATTACATACCCCTGATCAATGTGTTTTTTTTTTTTCTCTTTCAGGCTGGGTTCACACTGATGTGGTGCGGGAACCACAGCAATTCCTGTGCAGTTCCTGCACCGCATCAGAATCGCAGGCAGTTCACACTGTTCTCTGCGAACCACCTGCATGTTTTTTGTGCGGATCCAGTGCAAATTGAGCCATTCATAATGTACTGTATGGTATGGCTCAATTCGCACCACACTGAATTTGCATGCTAATTGTACAGGAGTCCAGTGCAATTCATGTGATGCGGCAGACCGCATCAGTGTGAACCCAGCCTCAGTTTCGGCTGGCTAAGTAGTCCTCAACTCATTTAATCCACTTTTTCTTTAAGGTAGGCTGAAGAAAATTGACAACTGCTATCCAAACGTGTCTCCGTTGCTCCTCCATAGGGTAGAGCCACCATAAGATAGAAAGAAGTGTGTTACTGGCAGGTTCTCTAAGTGAGAATAGATATAAAAGCCTAATGCCTAAAACTAATATCTCCCCCACATTTTGGTAAACTGCAATATATTATATATTTCTTTTAGCATTTAGATACACTTCATGAAAGCTTTGGATATTGACCACCAATGTACAGTAATAGGTTTTAGAACATAACATGAAATCTCCTCAAAGTCTTAGACAATTTCCAATAGAAACATATATCCTCTTTGGAAAACTTTTTCAAAATTCCGACCTAATTTGGACCTGAAACAGTGAACGGGATGCCCTCTGCTGTGCACCAAAGCCGCACATAGTGTGAACCCAGCCTAAGACAAGTGTATCTCCCAACAGGGGACACAGACAGCCAAATTAACTTGGCAGGGGTCCTAATATTTCCACTCTAATCAAAAGTAGAAAAAAAAGTTTTGGCTTCAAATACAGAATTATAAACTGCCACTGACCACAAAAGTAGACAACAGTACACATGTGCTATAGTTATGCATGTCACCGGGCCAATAAAAATTGAACTTATTGGCAATGTTATTTATAATGAAAAGACTGTAGACCCAGTGTTTGTCTCAGTTTCATATGGTGACTTTTATGGTATTAAAAGTTTTGAAGATTATCTTTGGAATTTTGAATGTTTAAAAAGGATACCTTGGTTGGGGACACCATCAAAATGTGCCAATTGGGCCAAACCATTTCTAATTATACTCTTGGTTAAAACTGCTTTTGGGTGTGTATTGCCATCTGTCTCTGTCCCCGTGAACCTGTTTCCATTATATTTTGTCCTTGTGTAGTCAGAGAAAATCTCACCAAATGGGTCCATGGCAACAATAAAAGGTCTAGTTTGAACTATTCTTCAACGTTTCCAAAGCTAAGAAAATGTTTGGCTGCCTAAAGGCTCTAGAGTCTGCATAGATACATAGTGACAGTGCATGTCAATTGCCTTTGGCGAGCAGTAGAAATATTCACCTTTCATGATACAATAATCTCCATATGCAGGTTATACTGAAGAATTCTTTCATTGTACCTTAAGTAGTCTAAACACACTGGGGGAGGCTTTTCTCTCACCAGCTAATGAAAGCTTTATCAATGTCTTGTTTTGTGCTCTCTCAGGAGGAGAAGAAAAGTAAAACCTGTCACTTTGTACAACGAATGGCGATCAAAGTATTACTGGCTTCAAGTAAAGCAAGCTTCTGCTGTCAAAGATTCAAATAAATGATGACCTTGGTTGGTGCACATAGTCCCCAGGCAGTGCCATAATTACTACAGCAATATTTTCAAGACAAAAACCATACACTGAATTCATGGATGGCTGACAGGGGTGATTGGAATTCCACACATAAATCAGGGACACATTAAGGGCATGGGTGATGGGCTTTGGGCTTGAATTGAAGGCATCAGTGTGACACCAGTTGAGAAGTTTCTAAAATCACTCGAGTACCGTTGACTGCAGCTGACCTTAGACTTGAATTTGACCTGCTTCCAGTGGATTTTGCATTCTCATAAGCTTGTATACAAATCTAAAGCCCATCTGATGCAAACAAAAGCCCTTCAACACAAGCCCCACAAAGCTTTTTTTATAAAGAACAGGATTGTTTTGTAAGGTTGGCATGCAAGATATTAATGACTCAACGCTTTCAGGAACTAAAAGCAGGAAAAATACAACCTTTCTCAGGTATTCATGACCTCTGGCCTATCCTAAATAATTACCATATATCTTACAAGTTTGAGACACTTTTATTGTGCAGAGTATTGCAATAAGTGCTGGAAGCTTCTTGGATGCAGTAAGACGGCTTTACTTTCATGGAGAAATATATTACATGTCTTACAGCATGGCGAAACATGAACAGGAAGCAGAAATATACAAGTACATGCACTGAGATAGATAATACATCCTTTTATATCATAGAAAACATGAACTATAATACTACAGCGCCACCTGATGCATAGAAATGTATAATGCATATATTATATATATATATATATATATATATATATATATATATATATATATATATATATATATAGTTCAGTTTATTAACAACTTTACATTACATGTTATTCTTCCAACAACTTTCAACCAGGCTTTTTTTTTTTTAAAACAATTGAAGAGGCCAGGACCTATTTATCTGTGAACTGAGGTACTTTCATAGCTCATTAAAAATACATAGGCTGCCTAATGCAATACACCTCAGTGCACAATACTGTGTTTATTAAATTGTACTGGGCTAACACTTACCCATAAAGTGATTGTAAACCCTTACATATACCCAGTGAAGTGACTGGCCTCAGGTGACACACAGAGATGAAACAAATCCTCCTACATAAGTTGTACATGTTTACCGGCCGCCCTCCCTTCTCTACATCAGTTCAAAGTTCAGAATTTATAAACTTGTCTGAGCTGTCAGAAAATAAGGGGGTGGAGAGCTGAAGTTACAGTCTGCAGGGCTCATTGAGAAGAGCTATGAGAGCTGATTGGAAGGAATGGACACACCCCCTTCACAGCACACAGGAACAGTGCTGAGGCTGTCAATTAGCTGGAGGCCCCTGTCACCTTTTTTCTTTTGGTGTCAGAAAAACTTGCCAGAAGTGATTCATTCTGATAGCAGAGGAATGAAGCAGCAGACATTAATCACACAGTTCTTAAATGAGACACTATAGAGGGATATGCTTTGTTCACATTTCATGTCTAATGCCGCGTACACACGAAGGGACTTTTCCCGCCGGACCTAGTCCGGCGGACAATACGCCGGACTTTCCAGCTGGCTTCGGCGGACTAAAAAGCGAACGGACTTGACCACACACGATCACGGCGGTTCACGCGATGACGTACAGCACGTACGATGGGACTAGAAAAAGAAAAATACTAGAAAAATACTTGCTACTGAGCATGCGTCCTTTTTGGTCCGTCGGACCATACTACAGACGGCCGTATTGTCCGCCGGACTGCCAAGTCCAGCGGATAGTTTTAAAACAAAACTTAAAACTTTAGTCCGCCGGATTTTTGGAAAAAAAGTCCGTCGGAGGCCCACACACGAGGGGATTATCCGGTGGACTTGGTCCAGCGGACAATCCCGCGGGATAATCCCTTCGTGTGTACGCGGCATTAGGGTTACAGCCACTTTAACTATGTACTCCAGGTGTTCCAAAATGCCCTTGCCCCTGTGCACAAAGCCAGCTTCACAACGACATGGTTTGATGAGTTGTTGTAGAGAAACTCAAGTGCCTTGCTCAGAACCCTAGCCTCAACCTTATTTAACACCTTTGAACAGAATTGGAACACTGATTGCTAGCCAGGTCTTCCCAACCAACAATGCTTTGTTTCCTAAAAGGGATAATTTCCCACAAACACACACATACACACACTCCAGAATCTTGTGTAAAGACTTTTCTTTGCTCCAGCAGGCTTCCTCAGTGCTGCAAGACTAGTCCCCCAAAATCACTTCTCTTTGCTACCTGACCGATTGCAACTCTCTGACATCATCCCATACAATGGAGGACCACCAGTCCTGCATTGTATGTGAGATTGCCAAGGGTGTGCCTACATCCCAAGATGTCAGTGAGCAGAGGAAAGTGTCAACTGCTGGTGAGTGGGAAAGTATATATAATAAAGTATTTCACTTTATTCATCTTCCCCTAGGCAAAGCAAGCAGTTACGCGTTATCTACTTGTAACAAACGTTTGCATAAATATAGAAATTCTTGGTTTGCATATACTGCAACCATGGGTGTGCACCCCAAATGTATTAAAACATGGATGGTGTTAGTAGGACAGTGGATGGTGTCAGAGCAGAGGACTTGACATTAGGGCAGAGGTTGGTGGCAGTAGGGCAGTGAACAGTGTCAAAAGTTTTTAATTTTTATTATTTTTTTTTTTTTTTTTTACAATACTTTTATGGGGGGGGGGGGGGCTTTGGTGAAATATCAGCAGGGGGAAATCTGTGTTGCACAGGGTAATTAAGGTGTGCCCAGGCACACCCCCTGTGCACGCTTAGGACTGCGTGGTGGTAATTAAACTTACTTAGTGCCTTATGTGCATTAATTTAGCCTCAGAACCTGTGTAATTCATATGTCCTGGATTAAAGGGATGAGGTGGCAACCGTAATGGTAAGTCAGTAGTGGATAAAGCTTAGCTGCACCGAGACCATAGGCAATACTGGTGACTAGTCCATTGCACTCTGCTTGCCTTATTTTGAGGACAGCTTCTAGAGTTCAGCTCCTTTGTGTTCAAATCTAAAATTTCGTACATACATTGTTTTATTTGTACTCCATAAGCTATTCGCCATATAATGTATTTATTTCAGGTCACATTGCCTCATAAAGTAATGAAGCTACTGGATTAGTAAGACAGCAATGTAAGTAGCATTCTCTGAAGTCAATTGCAGACGCCATACTTCTTTAGCGCCATATTCATACTCTTACACTTTAGCGTTAGGAATTTCTGGCTGGGGGTTTTAGCCAGAAATGTGGTTACTTTAGCAAAAGGGGCCTGTAGCACATTCCAATTTCTTTTTTATTGCTGTTTCCCTGTTGAGGAGGTTTACCCTCACATCTTGTCCCCAGTGGCACCAGTTGCCGTCTTAGTACCCTCCTAGTTCAGATTAGGCTGCTAGGTAAATTTAGTTAGCTCATCTGTAAACAGTGGAGCAGGGGTTGATTACTTAGGCCTGTTCAGTGTCTCACAGGCTGGTGTTCTGCTACTCCCCCTGCCTTCTAGAAACTTCTGAAAGTATAATGCGAGGAAGAGCAGGACAGGCATCCTGAATATTTATAGAGCTCAGGCCAATCCCTGGGGAGGTATGCTCAGAAGGTGGAAGAAGGGACCATAAATATTCTGAGGACTAACAGCCACGTGGGTGATTTCTTAGCCCCCCCCCCCCCTACAGGGGGAGACCCCTGTTCTGGGGCAGAAACAGACAGACAGACAGGAAGCCAGAGGAGCCTTTGAAGACATCAAGATACCAGCTAGGCTTTGCGGGGGGCCCACCAAAGAGATCTTTGACAAGAGACTGAGCAGAGCTAGAAGAGACTTGGTGGGAAACCAACCATTCTGGGACTGAGTGAGTAACTGATCCTGCTATACAGAGGAGAAGTGACTGTGTGGGGATTTGTCCTGCTAAGCAAGTGTAGCATCTAGTGTGCTAGATTAGGCATTGTATATAGTTTTTTTGTTGGTAAAGTGTAGGTAAATTTGGCTTGGCTGCAAGCGAAGCCTGTGTTTTACCTGGGTCAGGGTGAGTGACTCAGTGAGGCTGGTATGACTTACAGGCAGCATCGCTGATACTTCCCCCTACTTCTAGAAACTTGGAGAAGGTTTTAGAAGAATGGGAGTGGAGGTGAGGAGGAGCTGCCTGGATGTCAGAGAACTCACATGGCTAATGCCCGTCTCCGTGCAGCAGTGGCTAATTCCCATTCCCCTAATGCCAATGGGCATTGTCAGAGAACTCACATTGCTAATGCCCGTCTCCGTGCAGCAGTGGCTAATTCCCATTCCACTAATGCCAATGAACGTGTGCGCGCACTCTTAGGAACATTTGTGCACACTCGCGCATTCGCGCCCCCCAATCCCAGCGCATGGCGCCCTATATAAACAGAGTCTCTGCCTGATACCAGTGCTGGATTGTCTTCAGCTTGTTCCTGTGTTCCTGATTGCTGTTTTGACCTGTTACCTTGCTCCTGACAAACCCGGCTTCCTTGACCATTCTCCTGGATCACCCCTGCCTGTTATCTACCTCTATCGATTATACAGACCTCGGCTTAGATTCTCTACTACGGCTCCGCTTATTGATTCTGTACCTTGCTGCCAGCCCATTGCCAACCTCTGCCTGTCCTTGACTACAAACTCGCCTTCCGTTTATGTATCTTGTTGCCAGACAGTTGCCAACCTTTGCCTGTTTCTGACGTTGCAGTTGTTCCTGAGTACATACTTACCTGCCTGGCTCCCTCTGAACAGTTCTGGTGATCAGTCTTCACGCCTTCCTCCGAGAGGATCCTGTATCTCCAAGCTCCAGCCTTCAGCCTGCAGGCACCTGCACCCTTTCGCTGCCCAAGCACTCCCTGTCCCCACTACCAGGGGTGTTGGGACCAGAACCGTGCAAGAGGCCACCCTCAGCATTTCGGACTCTGCTGTAAGGTACGTGACACTGGAGTATTCATGAGGGCCCTGACCAATGTAATGTAAAGTACTGTAAACTATATACTGTGTGCATTATACTTATCTATGCAGCAGGTGGCACTGTAGTATTATAGTGTTATAGTGTGTATTCTATGATATGACAGGATGTACCATCTATCTAAGTTCAGTGCACTTGTTTGTGGTTAGTTCCTGTTTCATGTTTCTCATGCTGTAAGACATGTTCTTTAATCCTCCATTAAAGCAAAGCTTTTGCTCCAAACAAGACACTTCCAGCGTATTATTTCAATACCCTGCTAACAGGTTATGGGCCCAGCAGCACCCAGGCATGCCCAGCGCACCCAGGCACTGGAAAGAATTATACAGTAAGTCAGTGAGTACTGTAAACAAACTACTGAAAATGGCAAGTGGTTCAGATGTGAAGTTTTACAATTGCAAAGCTGAACAATGCCAATTACCAGCTGTGGAAGTTTAAACTAGAAATGCTTCTGAACAAGGATGACTTGTGGCAAGTGCTCAATACAGACAGACCAACAAATGGAGAGATGGAGGAATGGGACAGAAAAGACAGACAGGCAAAGGCTACTATAAGCTTGCTAGTGGAAGATGACCAGCTTATCCACATAAGAACAGAGAAAACGGGCAAAGGTATGTGGACTTCATTACAAAAGCTGCATGAGCATTCAAGTCTAAACAGCAAGTGCTTTCTACTAAGAAAGTTGTATAAGAAGAAGGCCAGCATATGTGTGACCACGTGAATGGTATGTTAGAGATCATAGAGCAGCTACGCACCATCGGAAAGAACATAAAAGATAACCATACTGTTGCCCTGCTGCAGCCTTCCAGAGACATATACTGCTCTTATTAATGCTTTAGAAACCAGACCCGAGAAGGAGCTGACACTGGAATATGTCAAAGGCAAATTAATTGATGAATATTACAGAAGGAAAGAAAATATGCACCATGATGACAAAGCTCTTAAGATGTACAAAGGCACAAAGGAAGAGCCTGTTTTTGCTGTAAAAAGACATGTCACTTAAAAAAGGACTGTTCTATCTGGAAAGCCAAGCAGCGAAAGCTAGAGCTATCCACAAAAGAAAGAGTGATAGAAATCACAAAGGAAACTGCAGACACATCATGGAGTGGCACCTTTAAAGTGACACAGAGTGGCAAGCTACACCGCTAGTGCATAGACTCAGGTGCGACAAGCCACATGACTAGCAATGAGACCAAACATTGATTGCAGTGCAAAAGACAAAAGTTTTCCTAGCAAACGGGAAAAGTATCACCTCAAAGTAAAGGCTAGGGCTTCGTGAACTGCATTACACCACAAGGCAGAGTATCCTTGTAAAGAAAGTGCTGTATGTTCAGGAACTATAAGGAAGCCTTCTATCAGTGAAAAGTCTTGCAAACAACGGTCTCCCAGTAAAAGCGGGGGTTCCGTTTTTTTTTTTTTTTTAAAGTCAGCAGCTACAAATACTGCAGCTGCTGGCTTTTAAAATATGGACACTTACCCCTCCAGCGCGCCCGCGATGTCGGCACCCGAAGCCGGTCTATCGATGAATGCAGAGATGAATGCAGAGCCCGTCTGGGAGGACTGTGGAAGAGTAGCCAGGAGGGCTAGTGAAAGGGGCAGCTGCAGCCAGGTGGGCTGGCAGTGCCTGAAGAGGTGGTGCTGGGATCTGTAGCCACAAAAAGGACAACTGGGCACTATCACTTTTTCTATAAATCAAAGGGGCACGTGCTCCCTGCCTGTAAAGGGCTTTTGCTGGATCTACCTTGTTAGATTCACTAAACAGTGTCACAGCTAGGCCTGAGAGTTCTGCAAGCAAGCTGTGTGCAGGAGGCAGAGGGGGAGTGTATATGTGGACTGTATATAGTTGTGTCCCTGAAGAGTTCTTTTGCTGAAAAGTCAAGTGGGCACCCCCTAATACCCCTATCCCCATTCAAGTTTATTCCCCTCAATATAACAAAAAAAGCAAAGCACTGGACTGTTCTTGAACTTGGAGTGCCTGTGGAAATTCTGTGTGCCTGGCTGTGCAGGGTGGGGATTCTCTTTATACTTGCGGCTCCTTAAGGGGTGTGCTACACAAGTGCAGTGCAGCGAGGAGTATGTGATACTGCTTAAAAGTCTGCCAATACAGTCAAGAGTTGTGCAAGACAGCCAGGAGAGTACAGTGCAGCCAGAGGTTGTGCAATACAGCCTGCGTGTTTGTACAGAGCAGGTAGAAGCCTAGCAGTCCTCACGTTGTGTATTCTTTCAGTTCTGGAGTATCCAATGCTCCCCATCACTACCCAAGTTACTGTTTTTATAAAAACCCAAAAGGAAAATGCCATGTGCCTGGCTGTGTATGCTGTGCCGGCAGGGGGGGGGGGGGGGGGGGGGTAGGCCCAAAGTCAGTGGCTCCTGTGGGGATAGTGCTACACTGTGGTTCTAGGGGGATTGCTTTTTCCTCAGCAAAAGTGGAGTTCCACTTTAACATTTTTTCTGACCTATCTTTGGCTGTTCCCATGTGACATATACAATGATCTTACCATGTCTCAGAGCCTACAGCTATGTGAGGACTGCCAAATGCTGCAGGGTCATCATTATATACCTCAGAGTGACAAAGTCTGGATACAGCCTAAGTGTCAACAGGAAGAAGTGTGATAAAGTGCAAGCCAAAGACCATCACTGCAAGGCAGAGTGCTGGAACGCATGAGGAACAAAATAGCGCAAGGCCATCAATGATAATTCAATTCAATTCAACACTTATTATCAGAATCAGGAAAAGCAATCGGAAACTAGAGTGAGGAAAATGTTTTTTTTTTTTTGTTTTTTTTTACCCTTGTGAAAAACATGTGTAGAACTAAAGGGAAAGAATGCCCAAACTATATTCCTTAAAGCTGAGGTTCAGAAAAAGAGCAACAAATATAGAATCTGTTTTACCTGCCAAATTATTAGTAACACTAATGCCTCGTAGACGGGGCTAGCGAAGGCAGTGAATGCCGCCGCACCAGCCCCGTCACCTGGTATGGATTTAAAGGGAATCCCCACACCGAAAAAAACGGCGTGGGGGTCCCCCCCAAATATATCTCAGACCCTTATCCGAGCACGCAGCCCGGCAGGCCAGGAAAGGGGTGGGGACGAGCGAGCGCCCCCCCTCCTGAGCCGTACCAGGCCGCGTGCCCTCAACATGGGGGGTGCCCTGGGGAAAGGGGGGCCGTTCGCCCCCCCACCACAAAGCACCTTGTCCCCATGTTGATGAGGACAAGGGCCTCTTCCCGACAACCCTGGCCGTTGGTTGCCGGGGTCTGCGGGCGGGGCGCTTATCGGAATCCGGGAGCCCCCTTTAATAAGGGGGCCCCCAGATCCCGGCCCCCCACCCTATGTGCATGAGTATGGGGTACGATGTAACCCTACCCATTCACCTAAGGTGTAAAGTGTAAATAAAAAAAACACACAATTTTTTAAAAAATATTTTATTGCACTGCTCCGGGGGTCTTCTTGCCGGACTCCTCCGCTCATTTACCTAGCTCTTTTACAGAGCAGAGGAGCCCAGCTACCTTCTTCGTCGTCGCCGTCTGGGGGTCTCGATCCGCCTTCGGGGGTCTTCCGGGGTTTCTTCTTCTTCTTCTTCTTCCTCCTCCGGGACTGTGACATCATAGGGGGGCGGGGTCACTATGTGACATGAGCATGTGACCCTGCCCCCTTGTCCCTATATAAGTCCCAGCACAGAGCGGCTCTGGCATTCCGGCCAGAGAGAGCGACGAGTCAACATCGGAAGAAGAAGAAGAGGAAGAAGAAGAGGAAGAAGAAGAGGAAGAAGGTGGCGGCGCAGAAAGCGACGACAGCGGCAAGAACAGAAGAGACCCCGGAAGACCCCGGAAGACCCCCGAAGGCGGATCGAGACCCCCAGACGACGGCGGCGACGACGAAGAAGGTAGCTGGGCTCCTCTGCTCGGTAAAAGACCTAGGTAAATGAGCGGAGGAGTCCGGCGAGAAGACCCCCCCAAGACGGAAGAAGACCCCCGGAGCAGTGCAATAAAATATTTTTAAAAAATTGTGTGTTTTTTTTTTTTTACATTTTACACCTTAGGTGAATGGGTAGGGGTATATCGTACCCCATACTCATTCACATAGGGTGGGGGGCCGGGATCTGGGGGCCCCCTTAATAAAGAGGGCTCCCGGATTCCGATAAGCCCCCCGCCCGTAGACCCCGACAACCAACGGCCAGGGTTGTCGGGAAGAGGCCCTTGTCCTCATCAACATGGGGACAAGGTGCTTTGGGGTGGGGGGGCTGCACGGCCCCCCTTTCCCCAGGGCACCCCCCATGTTGAGGGCACGCGACCTGGTACGGCTCAGGAGGGGGGGGCGCTCGCTCGTCCCCACCCCTTTCCTGGCCGGCCGGGCTGCATGTTCGGATAAGGGTCTGAGATCGATTTGGGGGGGACCCCCACGCCGTTTTTTCGGCGTGGGGATTCCCTTTAAATCCATGCCAGGTGACGGGGCTAGCGCGGCGGCATTCACTGCCTTCGCTAGTCCCGTCTACCTGAAGTCACGTGCTAAATGAACGGACTTTCCGATGATCGGCAAGTCCGTTCATTTCCAAAAGTCCGGCGGACTAGCATACTAACGGCGGGATTGTCCGCCGGACTGCCAAGTTCAGCGGACAATTTTAAAACAAAACTTAAAACCTAGTCCGCCGGACTTTTGGCGCCAAAAAGTCCACCGGCGCCCACACGGGGGGATTGTCCGGCGGACTTTAGTCCGGCGGACATTCCCGCGGGATAGTCCGCTAGTGTATACGCGGCATCACAGGTCTTGTCCCTCCCCCAGTCTGTGACTGGACACTGAAAGGAGAAGCAGCAGAATGATGATTTCTCTGTCATTCTGTTCTCTCCCATTATCATCATCGATGCAGTGCCTTGAAAAAGTATTCGTACCCCTTGACATTTTCACATTTTGTCATGTTACAACCAAAAACATAACTGTATTTTATTGGGATTTTATGTGATAGACCAACACAAAGTGGCACATAATTGTGAAGTGGAAGTAAAATGATAAATGGTTTTCAAAAGTTTTTTCAAATAAATATCTGAAAATTGTGGCGTGCATTCAGCCCCCTTTACTCTGATACCCCTAACTAAAATCTAGTGGAACCAATTGTCTTCAGAAGTCACCTAATTAGTAAATATAGTCCACATGTGTGTAATTTTATCTCAGTAGATAGCTGGCCATACACCTATAGATTATATGCAAATTTTCTATGGTTAGATGGAAAAAGCGCAACAGATTTCTCCATGTATACTAAACTGTGTGGATGGAGGAATCTCCCACTGGGCCAAGCTTCAGTATCTTGCTATTCAGCCCCGCTGGCTCTCAAACTAAACAATGCCTGCACCCAATCAGAATGTTCAGGTATTGTGAGAGCCAGCAGGGCCTTCTAGCAAGATATGGAAGCTTGGGCCAGTGGGAGATTCTTCCATCCACACAGTTCAGCGTAGATGGAGGAATCTGTTCCACTTTTTCCATCTGACCATAGAAAATCTGCAGATAATCTATAGGTGTATGGCCACTCTTACTCTTTGAATGCAAAGAGTAAATTTGAGTCTCCTATACTGCTGCATCAATAAAAACACACAGCCCCATAGTCTAAAATGAAAAGACACTCTCCAGTTCCTCCTTCCGCCTCCCCCTTCTCTTTCTCCAACCTAACATAGTGACTGGAAACTTTTCACTGTGAACTCTTTCCTGTGTAGACCAGAGGTTCAGGGAAGCAAAACAGAGAGCAGGAGCCAGCAGCACTAAAAGTTGTTAACTGCAAGTGCTGGGGGTAAAACATTTTAACAAGTAGTTTACTGTCACCTCTACACCAAGAACTGAGAGATCAAAGACCACTAATCGCTTAGTTCTCGGTCTTCAGTGAGGAGAGAGACGGTGATTGGACTCTCTGCTCTGTCCCTCCAGTGCTCACTAGAGGGCTGGGCTGTGCAGGGGGCAGGAGTTCTGGCTCAGGCTCTCAGCGGCATGCAGAGGCTGAGCCAGCAGCCTGTCAGGCATCTGGGCAGATCCTGCCATTAAAGTCGGGATCCTTTCAGAGCCTGGACCGTCTGCGTGATATCATCTGACAGTGGGCTTTAGCTGAATACGGTTTACAGGAATGCAGAATGAAATGCACTCCTGTGATCCACAGGGGAAGTGTAGCCATAAGAGCTTTGCTCTTACTTCTCCTTTAAGGTTGTATTCAGGAATATATTAATATTTGTCTCTTCTTTCTGCCTGGAGTTCAGTTTTAAAGTGGATGCAAACCCGAATTTTTTTTTTTGTCTGGCACAATATAGAGTATGGGATTTCAGATTAGCTGTGCCCAGTCTTGCCACAAAGAGTTAATCCAGCTCTGAGCAATCCTCATATCTTTTTTCAGTGAAATAAAACTGTGAAAACTTTGTCAGTTTTTCCCCCTTTGCTGTGATTGACAGGTGATTTACTTATCTCGTGCACTAGCCTAAGACATGCATTATTTTTTAATTTCCTCCCACTACTTTCTTCAGCAGTTCTGCAAGGATTGGCTGTTCCACACCTCAGCATGATTTGGCATGCTGAAGTCATGTGGTGACTTTTCTGGGTTTTGACTGGATGTTAGTGATCATAGGAGAAGTTCAGTGTAAGAAATACACAGGAGAAAATGCATGTTGATTAGGGGAGTGTAGAGGTGGGCTGAGAGTCTACTGACATCACAACACTGAGCCCTGGAAAACAGACCCACCCACAAAATATGCAGTTTTTTGGGTCTCAGACAGAGGGGAGATATTTGACAGATAAGTATACATGCAGGAGGGATGTATATCCTTCTAGATAACCAATATTGCAGTAGTTTAGAAAGGACGAGAGTGGGTTTACATCCACTTTAACCGCTTCAATACCCGGCCATAGTCATATGACGCCCACAAGGTGGATCTACCATCCTGGGTGGGCGTCATATGACGTCCTCAGATTCCCGGCCGCCGGCGGCGCGCGCGCGCCCGCGGCATCGCTCGGGACCCGGTGCGAGTGCCCGGCGGCCGCGATGTCCGCCGGGCACCCGCGATTGCCCGTTAAAACAACGGGACCGGGCGGGACCGTGAAGCTGTGTGTGTAAACACACAGCTCCACGTCCTGTCAGCGGGGAGGAGACCGATCATGTGATCCCAGTACAGAGGATCACATGATCGGTCTCCTCCCCTTAAGTCCCCTCCCCCTACAGTTAGAATCACTCCTATTAGGGACACACATTAACCCCTCCAGCGCCCTCTAGTGTTAACCCCTTCCCTGTCATTTACACAGTAATCATTGCAATTTTATAGCAACGATCGCTGTGTAAATGTGAATGGTTCCAAAAATGTGTCAAAAGTGTCCGAAGTGTCCGCCGCAATGTCGCAGTCAAAAAAAAAAATCGCAGATCCCCGCCATTACTAGTAAAAAAAAAAAAAAAAAAATTCAATAAATCTATCCCTTTTTGTAGACGCTATAACTTTTGCGCAAACATCAATATACGCTTATTGCAATTTTTTTACCAAAAATATGTAGAAGAATCGTATCGGCCTAAACTGAGGAAAAAAATATTTTTTTTTAAAAAAATTGGACATTTATTATAGCAAAAAGTTATTGTGTTTTTTTTAAAAATTGTCGCTCTTCTTTTGTTTATAGCGCAAAAAATAAAAACCAAAAATACCACCAAAAGAAAGCTATTTGTGGGAAAAAAAGGACGTGTTTGGGTGTAACGTCGCACGACCGTGCAATTGTTAGTTAAAGCGACGCAAAAAGTGCTCTGGTAAGGAAGGGTGTTTAAAAGCCCTGTATTGAAGTGGTTAAGGTACCTATTTCTGACAGGTTGACTATAGTGGGGTAATACTGAAACACTCACCCCCAAAAACGATACATATATGGACACACATTTGTTTGTCTAAATATAATCGAAATATGGTTTTAGCTCATGAAACGGTTGTCAATGCTCTTTTTGGGCTTATTCACACTTGCTCCATTCGGATTGTTCTTCAGAAAGCATTTGACAATTGCTTTAACCCCTGGAACCCAGCACTAGCTGGCTGCAACTGCATGCATTGCAGATTGGCCCTATTCATTTGAATATGCTTGCCGAAAGCAACAGAGGGTATAATTCTTGCTGCGGCCGCGAAGCACGGCATGTGTACACCCACAGCTGCTGCCTCTGCAGCTTAAGAGGGAGCAGATGGGTGGCATTATAAACATGGCTTAACTGAAGTGATTTACCACCCCTCAACCACTAGTGTGAACAAGTCCTTTGGCTGACATGTCCACTTTACGTATACAAGAAAGTCAATATGTAATCCTGTAAATTATTAGCGCAGTCTATTATTATCCCACCATCATCCTTCGTTAGCTTATGAAATATACATCACATGCTGTTTCACTGTCATGTTGTGCGTCTTATGATCATTTCAGTGTTTTTCTTCCTTCTGCTGAACATGGAATTGATGGAGATTTTCTGACAAGGGAAGTTCTGAAGAGGTTGTAAACAGTCCTACATAATGATGTCCATTTCCACAGTTCACAAACCCGACAAACAAACAGCCGACACAGCTGACACCTCTGCCGGGCTAAAAATAGAGAGCACATTGATCCAGAGTATAAAACATTCATAAGAGCAAGACAGACCTGGGCCATCTCTGCACATCCAGCCCAATGTTCTCTCCTTCTAAAGCGTCCATTTCCATGGCAGGTGTCTCAATCGGACTTATTAACATATTTATACAGGATTTATACAGCAATGACAGTTTGCACAGCACTTTTGCAATATAAAGGGAGACAGTACAGTTAGAATAAAATTCAATACAAGAGGGTTAGGAGGGTCCTGTTCGTGAGAGGTTGCAATCCAATATATCTATGATTAAAACATAAAACATCAATACGTGACCATTTACAGAAAAGCTGCATTACATACAAGTGATGACCAAATTTGGTTCTCTCTTTTAAGCCTCAAAGCAAAATAGAGGCACAGCTGTACCAAAGGAAACCTGTCATACTTGACTTCAGGCTGCCATTGTCCATCACCTTTATATAACCAAAAGTATTGGGGTGCCTGCCTTTACACCCACATAAACTTTATTGGCATCCCCAATTTCAAAGATTGTATCTGTGGGAATTTATGTACATTTAGCCAAAAGAAGAGCGTTTGTAAATTCAGGTACTGATTTGGACAAAAAGACCTGATTGGCCATAGTCATTCAAATTTATCCCAATAGGCTCTGTTCAGACTGAATGAATGAATGATTGATTTGTATAGCGCTGCAACTGCGAACTGAATCGCCTCAAGTTTCTTCACATCAAACCATGTTTTTATGAAGCTGGCTTTCTCTACGGGGACACAGAAAATGGCAGTCATTTAAATTGTTTCTAAATGTTTTAAATGTCTAGTATTAATTTGAAACACCTGAACTCAAAAATGTGGAGGGGGTCCACATACTTTTAGTCATATAGTGTAGGTTAGATTTTGGTCATATAGTGTATATACTGAGCAGTCCTCCCCAGTGCTGACTAAGGATGAGCTCCAGCGTGTTCGCATGGTCCACATGCAGAGCCCGCCAGTAAGTCGGTGCAGCGCTGCGCTAATCACAGGCAGTGAGACATTGTCCCGATGCGCGGCTGCAGAGATCGGGCAATGTCTCACTGCCTGTGATTATCGCAGCGCTGCGCCGACTTCCTGGCGGGCTCGGCACGTGGACCATACGAACACGCCTGAGCTCATCCCTAGTGCTGACCTTATTTTAGGAAGACAATTAATGGCTTTAATAGGCTAGTGATCCTTACTGGCCAAATTATGCAAAAATAATGGCTAGCTTTTCCATGTGCTTTACATTTGGCTTTGTTTGCTTTAAACTGTCCAGTAAAATCTAGTGTAGCGGTACCCCCATGGGGGCTGCTGATTTTGTTCATTGCCTTTTGCCATACTGCTCCGCTTCCAATTCCCCATGCAATTACACAACACCAAACAGTCAATATTCTGAAATTTATAATTCTTTATTCTGGGTATAGATCGGTGGGCTGTTCAATAGGGGATATGAGATGCCCCATCCAACCCCATTTTTAGGTCAAAGGGTATTAATCCGTAGCCGTGGCTTGGTTAATTAAGTCCTTTATAGCGATCCTTTTCCTGGTTCCAATTCTCTCTTAGGTAGCACTCCCAATAAGGATATATAAACATTACTCTGAATAATGCTGTGGGTATTAAACTCAAAGTCACAGGCCACACTGCCTATTTCCATGACTTGTGTTGTAAAACTTCCCTCAATCCTGGAAAGTGTGATCCTTGGATACACAGCATAAAGTTCCTGAGTAGCTCTACTGGGTTTGCACTCCCGTTGCACTCTCCCAATCAACAGTCCATGTTCTCCACTTAGCTCCTACTTCCTCCTTCCACGCTGCCCGCCCATCCCCGCATGGGACATCCGGTATTCCTCCAGTGCTACATACTGACTTCTCCTCCAGTGGCCAGACTTCGGCCTCTCTGGACTCGCCTCTGGCTTTCCGGCTCTGGGATCTCTGAACTCCCGGGCCTTCAGCCTCAGAACTCTAACTCCGAATTCTCCATCACAGAATCAGAACGCCCCAGAGCATGTGACACCCCCCCGCCTTTTATGAGAGACCTCCCATTGACCATATGAATTAACCATTGGTCAATCCTCTCACATGGGGTTTCCTGCCACTCAGGTCTCAGCCCATCCTCTCTTTCCAGCAAAATCCACTGTCAAGTAGAGGAGGTATCCCTGAGCCCAAGTGTAGGCGGCCACAACCCCTTCTATTCTGACACTCCCAATCCCTGAATAAACAACCAGGCCTAGCAAGAAGCAAGGCCCTGGCTACATTTACCTATCTCTATAACTTATACTGTCAGAAAACATCACTAAGCACCTACCTAAAAGTAGAGGGCGCTACACTAGTAAACAACTTGGGGAGTCTGATGTACTAGAGAGAAGGCCCCTTAGTTACCCAAATTATTTCATAAAATGTTCTGCATAAGAGACAGATCCCCTATAAGGATCCTTGACTGTTTAGGGTTGTGACATACAAATGATTCTATTTGTGTTGGTAATATCATAAAACTATGCCCCTGGTGCTGGTAGTACCAGTACAATCAGAACAGGGATGAGAAGGTAAGTATAATATAGCCTGGACAAGGGATAACAGTTATGGCTGTGCTTGCAGTAACAGTATATTATAGATGACCCTTGAGCTTTTGATGAAGACACCTACTGGCAAGGTGCCACCATAAATAAAAATAAATTGCGGTAAATACACCTGTCAATCAAACATGGACATAATTCCATATTTTCCACCTTCCTGTCTAGTCATACCACCCATGTCGTGAGACTCTTCTGCTGACTGCTACAAAGAGTAATGAAAAATAAGAAACTCTTTAGGAGAGGCTCATGCTTCAAATCTACTCTTCAAAACTGCAGTGTCAGGAAAATGAAGAACACGATAACATGAAAAATGCATTAAATCACATTATTTTCCTGCATGCGTGCCCTTATGTTTCCTTTTGTAATTTCAGGTGTGGATAGCACGCTTACATAGAATGCTTACCAAGCGATAAGGAAAGAAGTCATATAGATTCCACAGTTTTCTGTTGTCACATAGAATTTTCTATGAAGGCTTGTTAGTTAGGCTTTATTCATATGAATCTGACAGTTACTAGTATATGAAACTATAGTATAATTTCTTTAAGTTTTTTTCTTTTTAAAATTTAAAGTAGATCTACAGCTAATTACTGAAATCTCAGGCAAAACTGGACTGGGGATTCACTGCACAACCAGACTGAGGAAAACTTCTTTGTAAGTTTAATAATTGGTCTTGGATACAACCCTTACACACTTACTTTTTATTTGAAGAGTGTGCCATTTAATAAACTAAAGCTGGTCATGCACATTTTTTTTACAACCACACATATTAAAAAATCCCCCCTGCTGGGTCATGGTATACTGACAGCAGCACCCATCCTGGAAATATGTAAACCATGGTGCAACCTTGAGGCTGGTTTCACACATCCGGATGCGGGTCCGTGTCTGGGGTCCAGTGCGTGACTGTTCACTGGTTCAGGTGCGATTCAGGTCCAAATTTTTGCCTGACTTCGCACCTGAACCAGACCCAAACACGCACTGGGCCCTTTTTCAATCCGGACCGCGGCCACCCCAGACATGTGTGAACCGGCTCCATTGAGACCCTGTCACAGCTGCCTGTAATGCAACTTGGATGTGGGAAAATACGCATGCAATTCTTATATGTGTGAACCCAGCCTGAGTTTGTGCCCATGTTGGAAATTTGCGTTCTGATGGTCAGACAGTTATGCCAGTTTGTCAGAGATACTTTGAGTTATGACATGCGAGCATATCAAGTTTTTTTGTGGGTACAATACTTTTATATAATAGAGCTTCATTGAGGAATTTACACTACACTAATGCGCTTGTAAGGGAGGTTTGACTGGTTGCTCATCATGTCCTCCATGCTTCCCCCTCTCGTTGGACACCAAGCAAGGGTCACATGAGAGGTTCCCCCTTGGGGTGGGTTCTGTGGACTCAAGGCGGTCTTAAGGCAGTCTCCTAAGCCACATGTGTGCAGTACCCACGACAAGGAGTTCCTTCTTAAGCTTCTTCATCTCATGTCCTACACACTTGTACTGATGTACTGTATGTGTTGCAGTCAGAGGGACAGGCTGAGCCACTGCCCACTCCACTAATCAGTGTACCTCTGTTTACACACACAGATCCACGTCCCGACTCTGTTACCGGGCACGCGCATCGTGTCCTCGGTGCATGCTCTCCACAATGCCGGGACGTCATATGATGCCCACCCGGAGGGAGGAACGGTTCCTGCCGCCGTCATTTTACAATACGGCCGTAGGGAACTGGTTAAAGGAGCACTTTACATGGATTCACTGGATTTGAACATTGGGACTTACTTATGGACTATTTATTATTTCCTTTGATTCTTCAATTTTATCACTGTTTAAGGTCTTAATAAATTTTGGTCTTAAAGCAATACTTTGTATAATTATTTGACTTTAGCGCAGCACTTTTTTATACATAGCCAAAAAAACACAGATGGAGGTACTAACCCTTCCATGCTTTAACCAAAGTTAAAACAATTTGGTTGGAGACACAAAACATCCAGGATGAAAGATTAAACTTTCCCAGAGAAATATGTAATGTAAAAGTTCAGTAACAATCTAAAAAGACACTTACATTTAACACTGCTTGACAAGCTCTTTGGTGCGGAGGTATCAACAGTGGCTGAAAGCAGAGAAGACATAACATTAAAATAATAGAATTTTTAGATAAATCTGAAGCCTAAGCAATGTGAGAAGATACAGAAAGAACAGGATTGAGTACATGATTGAATGTAAAATATATACGTGAAGTTCTGTCTGTAAATTGTCAGAGATATATAAATACCTGTAATAATAAAATAGATATAACAAATTGAGTACGGCTGGCCAATAAAAGCCTGAAAACTGCAAGAGATGTTCCCAAAGTATAAACATTACACATTATAATTGGACTTTCTCTGGTGGTCTGAGGTGCTCGATATTTAGAGAAGATTTTAGAACTGTTTTGGGTTCCCGCAGTGTGCTAAAATTGGTTTTGAAAGTAATTTCTTATTATATCATTATTTTTTTTTTTCTATTTGTGTAAAGAGAATAGGAGCATGGCAAATCTAATGTAAATCCGGTAAGTCTTTATTGCTTATGACAAAAAGTCAAAGAAAAAGTCAAGCCTCATAACTCCCCTTTCATGAAATAATGGACAACAAAGTTTAATATAAAAGGATATAACCTAAACTGATTTGGGTCATTGGTCAGCCATAGATGCCTGTAATGGCTGCTTGACCAGCGACCCAAATCAGTTTACGTTAAATCCTTTTATATTGCATTCTGTTGTCCAATAATCCTTAATTTACTGTCAGCATCAAAGCCCTGAATAAGGGGGAGTTTTGAGCCCTTGAAAAGCATTGACTACTTCTTTTGACTTGGAAAATGTTATATGCAATAGTGTCATTACATTACAATTACCTCACCGGCGCATGCGCTCTGAAGGGGCAGCATACCGTCCCGTTCCTTCAGAGCCCTGCCATAAACCATGCCTCCCGTGACATCGTGGCTCAAGACCAGAGCCAGTGTACCAGGAAAGGAAGACCAGGGGAAGATGGAAGCCCTGTCAGCGTAATTCTTGGCTCTGAGGAAGAGGACAAGTCGCTCGAAACACGTCAGCCTGTCCGACTCATATTGTCCCTCTATGTGATGTGACATATTGTGACTATGTGATGTGACATATTTTGGACTTGAAGCTGATGTATTATGACAAGCTTTGATGTACCTGTTAGTTTGTGAGTACCGTATATACTCGAGTATAAGACGAGTTTTTCAGCACATTTTTTTGTGCTGAAAATGCCCCCCTGGGCTTATACTCCAGTCAAGCACATTTCTGCAGCAGAGAACATCATTTTCCGACCCGACTTTTGGGCCCCGTATCTCAGGGCCACTTGGTGCTACGAATCCCATATTTGGATATGTTATAGTCATATTAAAGTGACCCTGAGATACAGGGCCCCAAAATCGTTCAACTGTGTCCATCTGCAGCAATGTCATTTCGGGACCCTTTGGGTCAGAGACCCCAAATTTTGGCTGCAGCTAGGGGGCATTTAAGGAACCCTTAACTACCAAGTTTGAAGTTTGGGGGACCTATGGCTGCAAATGGGCACAGTGAGGCATGCAAATAGGCACAGTGACGCTGCAAATGGGCATTGTTGACCATCTTTTCCACTAATGCCGCGTATACACGGTCGGAATTCTCGGCGGAAAAAGCTCTGATGGTTTTCACGTCGGAATTCCGACGGAATTTTGCTCAAACTGTCTTGCCTACACACGGTCACACCAAATTCCGACGGTCAGTAACACAGCGGCATAAAACACGTTCGACTGCACTATAAAAGGGAAGTTTAATGCTTCTGACCATGCGTTGAATTGTTTCCGAGCATGCGTCAGAATTTTGCGTGTCGGAATTGCATACACACGATCGGAAAATCCGATAGAAAGGTTTTCCGTCGGAAAAATTGAGAACAGGTTCTCAATCCAAAGTCCGTCGGAAATTCCGACAGAAAAAGACCGATGGGCATACACACGGTCGGAAAATCCGTTGAAAAGCTCCCATCGGACTGTTTCCATCGGAAATTTCGACCGCGTGTACGCGGCATTACAGTAGCTGCGCATTTCTCACCCTAGTCTTATACTCAAGTCTATACGTTTTCCCAGTTTTTTGTGGCAAAATTAGGTGCCTCGGCTTATATTCGGGTCGGCTTATACTCGAGTATATACGGTTTATTACCTAGTATTACTTTTTAACAATAAAATATATTTTGTGGATAATGCACTAGGCTGTTTTTTCTAAAAAGTGTCTCATAATGTGTTAGTACTCAATGCATACTAGTAGATGTTGCCATTGCCTTGCAAGGGATTTATTTTTTTTTATGTCAATATGTTTTTATGTTTACTACCACTTTAATGTAAGAGCTCATGCACACTGCAGCTCAAAAATAAAGCTGTTTTTTTTACAGGCCTTTGAGCTATTATTTCAGTTTGAAGAAGCTTGTGCTTTTTTGTGCTCTTATGCACATTTTTATTGAGCTTCTTCAAGCTCCTTTGAGTTTTTTTGAGCATAATAATTTTTTTTCACAAACAGCTGGAACAAACGTTTTTGCGCGCTTTAAAGCTTCTTTGAGCTTTGTTTGAGCTCCTTTAAGCTTTTTTTGAGCTCTTTGGGGCACTAGCTCTTCTCAAAAACATGAGTTTGTTGGGGGTTTTTTTTTTATGCCTATATTAGCATATGCCTGAAAACGCCTGAAAAAGCCATAGTGTGCATGGACACATTGGCTAACATGGAGGGGAGTTTCCAGGCAGAGAAAATAAGAGCTCAAAAAATCACAAAAGCCTGTAGGAGCCACTTCTTTGAGCTCCTTTGAGCTGAATTGTGCATGAGCCCTAAGTGCACATTTGGCTTTTACTATTATGTAAATAAAACAACAGGATTACCCTAAGTGGGGATTTTCTTAAAGTGGTTTCTAAAAGTCTAATTTTGTTTTACCTCCATGCATTCTAGGAGTGCCAGAAGGGGACCTGAGAAGAGGAGGATCCGGGTTGCTCTGTGCAAAACCACTACACAGAGCAGGTAAGTATAACATGTTTGTTATTTTTCTTTTAAACACTTGCCTTTAATATTACTGAAAGTGGTTGTAAACTCTCCCCCACAACTTTGTCACATGTAAATCAGTATAAAAATCCCTAATGAACACTGCTTGTAGATATCTCCTTACTTGCTTAATATTGTTGTAATCCTTTTTGTTCTTTAGAATGACATCACTGAGCATGCCCAGATCTCCCCTGATTTACGGCAAACTCTCTATGTGCTTATCTATCTGTTATCAGGACTTCCTACGGCACACAACACTGAAATCCCAGGAGACTGCATAATCACTCAGAGCTTCCTACTACACCCCATGTGACCATGTGACATCACATGCAGTGTAAACCTGGCCATCGGACAGCATTACTGCAGTCTTATAAGACTGACACAGGCAAACACTAGAAAATCGGCACAAGTAAATACTATGAAATAAAACAGTCAGCTATGAAAAGGGAAGCAGGGTTGCCATAGAGACTGATTACTGAAAATTGCTGACTACTGGGAGACACCAGCTGGTGGACACTGGAATTACAACCCTTCTCCCAGGGAACCACAGTGCCACCAGCAGGTGATCAGGCCCATGTGAATGAGGCCTAAAAGTGGCCATATTTAAGGCACATTATGCAAGCATTGTTCACTGTTGTCAGCACCATTAAACCCACCCTGAAGAATGCCATGCAGCTGTTGCACTGTCCCCGACACCTCCAGGTCACGAGCAATGATTGGGAGCAGGTAGGATGGACTCCTGATCCTATGACCAGGAAGCGTTAAGACGGGCCAGCAAGAGGCGGCCATAAGGAGTTAACATTGTCCATTTCTGATTCCTGTATGTTTATTACCACCAGCTATGAAGCCAGTCAAACCAATGCTGTAGACCTGGCAGCTGTTACATTATTGTTACATTGAATTTGCACCTGTTCATTATTTAATCTGTTTTGCCATTATAGAAATAATGTACACAGTTTCTTCCTATATTTAGAGCAGAATGTGTTTATTAGGAAAATCCTATTTTTGCACAGTATACATAACATTGAAGCACCATCTGGGAATTGGTAAAAAAAAAGAAAAAAAAAATACCACACTTGGCACTAAGCCATTTTTCTTCGTATCCAGTATTTCTGCCAATCTTATTTAATTACCGTCACATACAGGAAAGTGGGTTGAGAGGTTCAGAATTCCATATTGGTCGTCATGTACTGTTGTAGCCTAGAATTTAATAAAGCCTTATGGGAAATGGTTACAGCTACCAGCTATTGGTATTACAGAGTGTCTCACCCCCGTTCAGTATTGTTTCTTATTTCTGCTTATTTAACTATACAATATTTCCAAGTATTTAAAGGAAAGCTGGAATGAATATTCGGCAGGTACATATTTTTATAGCACTGGTCACTGTTTTGGTGTCACTGGTCACCAAAAAGGGTCAGATTTGTCCGCCGCAATGTCGCAGTCCCGCTAAAAATCGCAGATCGCTGCCATTACTAGTAAAAATAATAATAATAAAAAAAGTCCCTAAATCGTTCCCCTATTTTGTAGATGCTATAACTTTTGCGCAAACCAATCAATATACACCTATTGCCATTTATTTTACCAAAAATATGTAGCAGAATATATATCGACCTAAACTGATGAATACATTTGTTTTTATATGTATATATTTTGGATATATATTATAGCAGAAAGTAAAAATATTGTGTTTTTTTTTTTTTCAAAATTGTTGCTCTTTTTTTGTTTATAGCGCAAAAAAAAAAAGCAGAGGTGATCAAATACCACCAAAAGAAAGCTCTATTTGTGGGGAAAAAAAATTTTTTTTGGGTACAATGTCGCACGCCCGCGCAATTGTCAGTTAAAGTGCCACAGTGCTGTATTGCAGAAAATGGCCTGGTCATTAAGGGGGTAAATCCTTCCGGGGCTGAAGTGGTTAAACTGACTTCATCTGCAGATCAAAGTTCACCCCTATGATCTGTAGCTGAATAAACAGAAAGATACAAAAAGAAACACTTCTTTTTATTTTTCTGTTCCAGTTGATAAACATTGCCCAGTTTTTAGTTTTTTGACAGCTCCAATTGCCGGGACTTTGTTTACAATTCAGCTGTAAACAGGAGAGCCCCACTGACAGCTGAATGAGTCATTGGTTGTTAAGGACACGGCGGCGGCCCCGCTCCTTAACAACCGATAATTGATAGCTTTTTTTTTTCTTCTTACATTTCAGCTGTCAGCGGGGAATCCTGCTGACAGCTGAAAGAACCGAGCCTGAAAGTATCGGTTTCAGGTATCGGAGCATTTGCACAAGTTCCAATGTGCAAATGCTTAGTATAGACACTGATACCAGTATCAGTGTTTGTGCGACCCTAATTATAATCCTCCCTTGCTCTATTCAAAATGAAAAAAAGGCTTTGCTTAGAATTCTACTTTAACCAGTTCACGACCACCCTATAAGCAGTTTTAGTGCTACAGGGCGGCCACTGTGCGCAGAATCACGTATATATATATATATATATATATATATATATATATATATATATATATATATATATATATACACACACATATACATACATACATACATATGTAATACCGCACATTCGGGTAGAGGGTGCGAATGCATAATCACAGCGGGAGCCGATCAGTGGGTACCTTGGACTCTATGTCCACCGACACACGCAGATTATTCATTACAGAGGCAGAACGGCCGTCTGTCTATGTAAACAAGGCAGATTGCTGTTCTGTCAATAGGGAAGGCATGGATCTTGTGTTTCTGCAAAGCAGAGACATGGATCTATGCCTTCCCCTAGTAAAAGCACCCCCCCACAGTACACAAACACTGGCTAGGAACACATTTAACCCTTCGATTACCCGTGATGTTAACCCCTTCCCAACCAGTGTCATTAGTACAGTGACAGTGCATATTTTTAGCACTGATCACTGTATTGGTGTCACTGTTTCCCAAAAAAATGTCAAAAGTGTCAGTGTTCGACTTCTCCACCGCAATATCGCAGCCCCGCTATAAGTCGCTGAACGCTGCCATTACTAGTAAAAAAATGATAATTATAAAATAATAATAATTATAAAATAATAATTATAAAAAAAATAAGAAATTCCATAAATATAACTATGTCATAGTTTGCAGACGCTATAACTTTTGCGCAAACCAATCAATATGCGATTATTGGGATTTTTTAGAATACATATTGGCCTAAATTGATGAATAAATTCGATTTTTTTAAATTTTTTTATTCGATATGTTTTATAACAGAAAGTAAATATTGTTTCTTTTCAAAATTGTCAGTCTTTTTTTTGTTTATTGTGCAAAAAAAAAAAAAAAAAAAACAAAAATTATCAAATACCACCAAAAGAAAGCTTTATTTGTGGGAAAAATTACATTTTAATTGGGTACAGTGTCGCACGACCGCGCAATTGTCAATTAAAGTAACGCAGTGCTGTATCGCAAAAATTGGCCTGGTCGTGAAGGGGGGGGGGGGGGTAAATCTTCTGGAGCTGAAGTGGTTAAGGTAAAAAAAAATAAAAAAAGTTTCGGCTTTATAACCACTTTAACAGCAAATTACATTTTGAAACACTCTTGAAATGACGTTCGTCAAATCATGGAATAGGCTGAGAATTACATTCATACAAATATTCATTTCTAAAATCTATTAGTGTATGGCCAGTTTAAAGAGTTTAATTTCATGAATGTATCAGAGACGATGTTAGCGGCATCCTGACGGAATGGGGTTAAGCCGCCACCACAGTGTGAAGATGACACAACATTACAATATTTAAACATAAGAGCTTGGCATAACGATTAGCATAGAAAAGTCATCTGCATAATTGCAGAGAAAACACGCTCGCCACAAAACACGGTCGTGCCTCACGGCGGCCAAATCCCATTAGGAAAATCAAGAGACAAGAAATCATGCAGACAGTTCGAAGGGTCAAAGCAAGCAGAGGAAATAAAAACGCAAGGCCAACAATAAACAGATCACAGGCTGGAGTACACACTGAGGATTTCACTGCAATAAATAACCAGACAAAAGAATTGCCAGACAAGGACTTGGATCTAATATCACTTAAAGTGGACCTCTTGTTAACCTAACAAAAAACGTATAAAAAATTTGCAGTGAGAATGCCTGAGCATTCACCCAGCCATGGCTAATAATCCCCATAATGTGTCGAAATGTTTTATTTCCTGTGTTCCTCAGCACCATTATCAGGAAAATACAGCCTTATGGCCAATAGATGGCGCTGACAATTATAGTAAATAGGTTAGACCAGAGTTTCTCAACTCCAGTCCTCAAGGCGTCCGCAAAAGGGTCATGTTTTCAGGCTTCCCATTATTTTGCACAGGTGATTTGATCAGTTTCACTGCCTTAGTAATTACCACAGCCGTTTCTTCTGAGGAAAATCCTAAAAAACGTGACCTGTTGGGGCGCCTTGAGGACTGAAGTTGAGAAACACCGGGTTAGACACATTATGGGAATTTTTCCACCATGACTGTGGTGCAGTCAATTTTTTTCATAGGTACAGTATGTGACTCAAAAAATGCATCAAAAACGCAAGAGCCGTGCATTTTTTATGTGTTCTTGCTGCGTTTTGATGCGTTTCAATAGGGAGGTGCATTTTTGGTGCATTTTTAATCAAATAATCTACCAAATATGCACCAAAAATGCAGCAAGCAGGACATCGCTTCAAAAGTTGCCGATAATGGCCGACAATAAATTCATATTGTTACAAAGAAACTCATCCAAGCTCTACCGCTGTATAGTGCAAGTATATGAGCAGAGTGCCGGCACTCTGGCTGAAAAAAATTGCTGTTCAGAACAAATCTAAGCCGACAGCTCGACAGCTTCTTCATTAGAAAACCTTTATTACAGCAATAGCAAAATCCATAGATGCTAACGCGTTTCGGCCAAAGCCTTCCTCATAGATCATGTTATTGGCCGAAATGCTAGTTCTATGGATTTTTCTATTGCTGTAATATTTTCTTCCCAGAAGCACCTATAGGACTTGAAGTGTGTTAGTCCCATCACACAGAGATCATATATTTTGTTCCCAGAGGCACTATAGGACTTGAAGTGTGTTTGTCCATCACACAGACCTACATTTTCTGAAGCACCTATAGGACTTGAAGTGTGTTAGTCCATCACACAGAGATCATATATTTTGTTCCCAGAAGCACCTATAGGACTTGAAGTGTGTTAGTCCCATATTTTCTTCCCAGAAGCACCCATAGGACTTGAAGTGTGTTAGTCCCATCACACAGAGATCATATATTTTCTTCCCAGAAGCACCTTTGAAGTGTGTTAGTCCATCACACAGAGATCATATATTTTGTTCCCAGAAGCACCTATAGGACTTGAAGTGTGTTAGTCCATCACACAGAGATCATATATTTTCTTCCCAGAGGCACCTATAGGACTTGAAGTGTGTTAGTCCCATCACACAGACCTATATTTTCTTCCAGAAGCACCTTATAGGACTTGAAGTGTGTTAGTCCCCATCACACAGAGATCCTATATTTTGTTCCCAGAAGCACCTATAGGACTTGAAGTGTGTTAGTCCCGATCACACAGACCTATATTTTGTTCCCAGAAGCACCTACCCATCACACAGAGATCATATATTTTGTTCCCAGAAGCTCCTATAGGACTTGAAGTGTGTTAGTCCCATCACACAGACCTATATTTTGTTTCCCAGAAGCACCTATAGGACTTGAAGTGTGTTAAGGCAGAGCCAAGAACACAGGGCAGGCAGGCTCTGTTTCTCGTGGCCGTGGCCGTGGACATGGTCGTGCATCGTCATCAGCACGTGGCCATGGGACACGCGCGTCTTTATTTTCGGCAGCTGGACATGTGGACCCGCATCATGCTCACCGGATATTTTCTCTTTTCCTCCTGAGGAGTCCCCCGAACTCTTTGATCTCTGTCGACCTGCCATGCAGCTCGTTGGCAGGCACACATAAAAGACCCACACCAAAGAACTAAGCGGACCTCTCCTTGCTCCTCATCAGCTGTGAAAATCCCAGTTTTTGAAATACTCAGACCAGCCCGTCTGGTACCAACAACCATGCCACATTCAAAGTCACTTAAATCCCCTTTCTTCCACATTCTGATGCTCGGTTTGAACTTAAGCAAGTCGTCTTTACTGCGTCTAGATGTCTAAATGCATTGCTGCCATGTGATTGGCTGATTCACAATTTGTGTTACCAAGCAATTGAACAGGTGTACCTAATAAAGTGTCCGGTGAGTGTATGTTATCTGTGTATTTAGCTCTTTATGTGGAGTTCATTGCCCAACCCTGGAATTAACCACATGCCGACCGGGCCAATGCCGAAAGATGGCTACAGAGCGGTTGGCAGATAGCGGCCATTTACCACGTGATCGCTCCGTCAAATGACAGAGCGATCACATGTAAAATACAAACCGGTGTCACGTCATGACGCCGGTTCCTCCCTCCCCTCTCTGTACTGATCGGTACAGTGAGAGGGGAGAAGCGGAGAGGGGGAGAGATGCCAACCCTGTGCAATACTCTGCCAACCCTGTGCAATACTCTGCCAAATACTGTGCAACACTACAATACTCTGCCAATACTCTGCCAATACTCTGCAATAAATTTTAATAGAAACAAATAATTTTTATTTTATTTTTTTACCGAATTTTCCGTTTTTTTCAGATTTATAGCGCAAAAAAAAAAAAAACCCAGCGGTGATTAAATACCACCAAAAGAAAAATCTCTATTTGTGTGAAAAACAGGACAAAAAAATCATTTGGGTACAGTGTTGTATGACTGAGTAATTGTCATTCAAGTGTGAGAGCACCGAAAGCTGAAACTTGGTCTGGTTAGGAAGGGGGTTTAAGTGCCCAGTGGGTAAGTGGTTAAACCAGTACAAACCTTAAGGCTTCATTCACATCTTGGCGTTCTACCCGCGATCCTGGACCATGGTAAATCGCGGGACGCCCCTGCGATCCCCGTCACTTCCAATGGCCCCCCCGATCGAAGTACAAGTGTTGGTGACAGGCGTCTCGCGATTCTGTTTGCGTGTTTTTACCGCGATTCGTCAAGCGACAGTCATGGTAAAATTGCACCGCAATCAGGGTGCCATTGGAAGTGACGGGGATCTATTCGGCCCCCGATTGGGAACGCCAAGATGTGAACGGAGCCTAAATGAACCAACACAGCCGAATACTGATCCATCCTGACAGTTTGCGGTGTTGTGACAAAAACTGACATTGCTGAAAACGGAAGATCCCTCATCAGACAATTTTTATTTCACGATGTCTGTTATAACAAGAAAGCGTGTGTTCGCTTTACACACCGCTAAAAATCAAAGCCCGATAAATCTGCACACCGACTGACATGAAAACAGGAAGAGTTTAAATATATTATTAGATAGATGTGGGAGAATGGCTGATTGGAATGCACATAAAGCCTAATTCATGATTATTTTATCATCACTCCCTGGATGACTTTTTGATTTTTATACTTTCTCTGACATATGTATCTACTATTATGTAAAGCTGAACTCCGGCCTTCCCTTTACACAGTTATACAGGCTCCTCTCCTGTACTGAAATAGCTTACTCTGATTTCACCGCACACTGTGAGCTTCTCACACTGGGGGGAGATTTTCTAAAACTGGAGCCCCCAGAATCTGGTGCAGCTGTGCATGGTAATCAGCTTCTAACTTCGTTCACAATGAATGCCGGCCGCCGACCCGAACAAAGAAAAAAAGGTCCATACCCGACACTGGCTCAAGCCGGGTCGATGACGTCATAAGAGGGGGGGGGGGGGTCACCCGGGTGGCCCCTTCCCTTTGTTTATTTATCAGCAGCTACGATTCGGAGTTGTCAGTCGGTGGGAGCCAGCGTTGGGTGCTCCTTAACCACTTTAAGACCGGGACTCTTTTTACATGTGGTGTTTACAAGTTAAAAACATTATTTTTTTTGCTAGAAAATTACTTAGAACCCCCAAACATTATACATTTTTTTCTAAGACCCTAGAGAATAAAATGGCGGTTGAATACTTTCTGTCACACTGTATTTGCGCAGAGGTCTTAAAAGCGCACTTTTTTTTTTTTTAAAATACACTTTTTGAAATAAAAAATAAAACAGTAAATTTAGCCCAATTTTTTTTTATATTGTGAAAGATAATGTTACGCTGAGTAAATTGATACCCAACAAGCCATGATTCAAAATTTCGCCCACTCGTGCAATGGCGACAAACTTTTACCCTTAAAAATCTCCATAGGCGACATTTAAAAAATTCTACTGGTTGCATGTTTTGTGTTACAAAGGAGTTCTAGTGCTTGAATTATTGCTCTTGCTCTACTGATCGCGGCGATACCTCACATGTGTGGTTTAAATACTGTTTTCATATGCGGGCGCTACTCACGTATACGTTCGCTTCTGCACGCCAGCTCCGCGGGACGGGGCGCGTTTAAAAAAATTTTTTTCTTATTTATTTTACATTTTATTTTATATTTTTACACTTTTTTCAAAAAAATTTAAATTGTGTCACTTTTATTCCTATTACAAGGAATGTAAACAAAACAAAAAAGCATGACAGGTCCTCTTAGATATGAGATCTGGGGTCAAAAACACCTCAGATCTCATATTTACACTATAATGCAATAAAAAATGTTGTTATTTAAAAAAAAAAAAAAAAAGGCCCTTTAACCACTTTCAGACCGGACCAATTTGCAGCCAAAGGACCAGGCCCCTTTTTGCGATTCGGCACTGCGTTGTTTTAGCTGACAATTGCGCGGTCGTGCGACGTGGCTCCCAAACAAAATTGACGTCCTTTTTTTCCCCACAAATAGAGCTTTCTTTTGGTGGTATTTGATCGCCCCTGCGGTTTTTATTTTTTGCGCTATAAACAAAAATGTTTTTCCTATAATAAATATCCCCCAAAAATATATAAAAAAACATTTTTTTTCCTCAGTTTAGGTCGATACGTATTCTTCTACATATTTTTGGTAAAAAAAATTGCAATAAGCGATTATTGATTGGTTTGCGCAGAAGTTATAGCGTTTACAAGATAGTTTTATAGCATTTTTATTAATAATTTTTTTTTATTAGTAATGGCGGCGATCAGCGATTTTTATTGTGACTGTGACATTATTGCGGACACATCAGACATTTTTGACACATTTTTGGGACCATTGTCATTTATACAGCAATCAATGCTATTTAAATGCATTGATTCCTGTGTAAATGACACTGGCAGTGAAGGGGTTAACCACTAGGTGGCAGTGTAGGGGTTAAGTGTGCCTAGAGGTGTGTTTCTTACTGTGGGGGGGGTGTGGCTGTCAGCTAGTGAATGCTGATCTCTGCTCCAATCACAGGGAGCAGAGTTCGGTGTCACTAGTTGCTAGGCAGAATGGGGAGATGCTGTTTATTTCCGCATCTCCCCGTTCAGCCTTCCCGTGAGACGATCGCGGATGTCCCCGCGGCGATCTAGTGCGCGGGACCTGCGACCGGCGTGGCGGCATCTTGAAGGAGACGTATTTATACGCCCTTAAGCCTGTCCGTGCCATTCTGTCGACGTATATCGTCGTGGGCCGGTTGGGAAGCGGTTAAGAGCTATGGGCGGAAGTTATGTTTTGACGTCGCTTCCTCACGATGATGTCACTAGGTTCGTCCTCCCGACGCGTTGCGTCACAGATCACGTGACTTTTTCAAGGGATGTGAACACGTTGGGAGGAGGAGCTAGTGACATCATCGTGTGAACTACGAGAGTAGCTGAGAACACACGAGTGTAGTGAGGAGGAGCAGGGCTGACAGCCCAGAAAAGCCTGACTGTTGCAATAGCACCCGCGATATACACACTGGGTACATGTGAGTGGTTAGATGTTATACCTATTCACTTGAGTGTATACACGCAGCGCTGCGCAATGGAATGTTTGTTGTTCTTTATTTCATGTAATTACCGGAGGAAAAAACATCAAGAGAATCTGAAAGATAGGAGCGCTCACGGCATATAAATTCTTCCCAACACTATTAAGGAAAAGGGAAGTTGCTTTCTTTCTTATTCATTTTATTTATTTATATGCAATCTTTATACATGTGATTTGATTATCATTACTTAATGATTGGTTTGGAAATCACCATTCACTTGCAGATTAGTTTTATATTTGCTAGTGGATTTCTTGAGGAGAAATTGCTTTTTGCCATTGTCCCAGTCTGTATGCAATTAAACCAATCAACCAGGGATAGATTGGCTGGTGAATGTGGACTCATCAGCACTCCATCTAATAGAATGCATTGATTGAATCACTCTACATATTGATTCACCTTTTACACGTATTCACTTTAAGTTCTAGGGTACAATCCCCTCTGGAGCCTTTTTACAGAAATGTATTTATTTATTAACAACATAAGGAGCTTTGAAATTAAAACACAGTGCACTTTAATTATTTATTTATTTATTTGAACACAAGATATTCAAAACATTTATCACTGATTTTGGGCAGATTAGAACACTGCAATTTCATTTTATTTTAGGTCTACTAATATTTTAAGGTTGATTTTGCGCGTTATTTGTACACTTTCTGTATACTTTTTTATAAAGGTGATCAAATACCACCAAAAGAAAGCTCTATTTGTGGGGAAAAAGGACATAAATTTTGTTTGTGTACAACATCGCACGACCGTGCAATTGTCGGTTAAAGCGACGCAGAGCCGTATCGAAAAAAATGGCCTGGTCATTAAGGGGGTAAATTCTTTCCGGGGCTAAAATGGTTAAACATCAGATTAAAAGTGGATCTAAAGCCAAAAGTTGATAACATGTTCAGTTATCAGATATCGGGGTAAGAGTAAATCTTCCAGCATGCCTGTGCCGATGACAACTATCAAACTTCCAGTTGTGTTTTCCGGAGAAGACATCAATATTCATATCCCCAATGAGACAAAAATAAGAAAAAAGACATGAGTTTAAAAAAAAAAAAAAAAAAAAAAATACACAAAAACCCATTCTTGGCTTTAGATACATTTTAGAATTTCCCAGAATCCTGTGTACCTTTTGCAGAATGGAGATTTCGGTAGTGTGCCGCCATGTGATCCTGCAGGAGGAACTGCGTTGACAAAGAACACGAAGATCCAGGAAACAAAGCTGGAGGGAAAAAAAGAGATTTGTACTTGTAATACTCTGATGATCACTGTAAACACACAGAATGTATAATGGTAGCCTGATTAGACTAGATTAGGGCTACATGGGTGATTTAAAAAAAACATCTACAATAGATGCAGTTTTGTATTTATTCAAAAATGCAAATGCGATATCAAATGCAACGAGTATAAGTAGCTTTAACCTTCATTTGACAATTTCGTTTTCTTTCAAATACCTTACACAACAGAACCTAGACTGGGACTAAGAGGGGCGGCACCTGATCTTCAATCACATGCTGAGAAGATGGCCTTTTATTGGTAGTTGTGGGCACTACCACTACTCCTTTTCCTTTGTAAAGGCTTGAAGCAGCCTTTCTCAACCTTTTCAACACAGAGGAACCCTTGAAATATCTTTCCTGTCTCAAGGAAACCCTGCTAAAAATTACCATTGTAATGATATCACGTACTGGGCACACAAAAAGCCGTGTCTGGCGGCCATGTTGTTTACGAATCATAGGTCGGCCATAATGGTTTTGTAGAACAGTACACATTGCAGCAGCTAGGAGTGCACCTCTATAGCCTTTTAACTTGGTCACATTTCAAAGAGCCTGTAATCTCAATTTAGGGACAGCAGACACCGGTACACATGTCTTTACCAGAGCTCAAAATGATCTAATTGAGGTTTTGGCAGGATGTCTGTTAATTTCTGCTAACCATAAATATCTATAGATTATCACCATACCTCCCAACCGTCCCGGATTTGCCGGGAATATCCTGGGATTTCAAGCAAATCATGTTGTCCTGCGATTCCGGACTGAATCCCACAGCGGAGCCCAGAGCCGGAACAAGTACCGGCACTTGACTCCGCCTGTCAGTGTGCGCTGCACAGTCCCCCCACCTCCCCCGCCCACCTGCTGGCATACCTGATCGCTCTACAGAATGGGAGAGGAGGTAGGCTAGACCTGATCCACCCCATCCTCATCTCCTCCTGTGTCCGCCCACAAACCCCATCGTACAGCCAATCGTGTAGCTGTGAAGGGGTTGTGTGGGGGGGGGGGGAATTTTCGAAGCAGTATACACAATGTCACTGCCTGAGCCTTGGGAGAACAGCTAGCCTCGGATGAGTGAAAGTCTGTGACTGAAGTCAGCCCTCTCTCTCTTCCTTCCTTCCATGTGCCTTAGTGATCCTTCCTTCCTGCCTTCCATGTGCCTTAGTGATCCTTCCTGCCTTCCATGTGCCTTAGTGATCCTTCCTGCCTTCCATGTGCCTTAGTGATCCTTCCTGCCTTCTATGTGCCTTAGTGATCCTTCCTGCCTTCCATGTGCCATAGTGATCCTTCCTGCCTTTCATATGATAGTGATCCTCCTTCCTGCCTTCTATATATCATAGTGATCCCTCCTTCCATAGACCATAGTGATCCCTCCTTCCATAGACCATAGTGATCCTTCCTTCCATACAACAGTGATCCATCCCTCTCTCCAATCTCTCCCTAAGGGTTGGTTGGCTGGAGACTCCGGCTTCTGGCACAGCAATCAAACCATATTTTATAGGTACAAGGAAGCCCAGGTTTTCCTTAACCACTGCCCTTAAGCCCCTCCCACTACCATTTTGTCCACACCCACTTTCTGCTGCTGCATGCAAAGTGCACCACAGGTAACTATCTCCCTAAAAATGTCCCTCATTCTCAAGTTCTAAAGTTTGGAGATATGTATCACTTCACTCTGACCCATCATAAAACAGTCACAAAAAGCCTTTAGTTCTGTCACACATGGTTTGTAGGGCAATTAAACCCATTAGGAAAACACAGCGTGCCGTAAAATGTCTACCTAGGACTAGGTAGATTGAGAAACCCTGGCTTAGGGCATATACATGCCCACTAAGGCAATACACGTATTTATTTCAAAGACAGACGTTTAACTTGCCGACAGCAAAAGAACTTCAAAGGTAGAGGTTTGGATTTAGGGTAATACCATTTATTGGCTAACTGAACAGATTGTAGTGCAAGCTTTCAAAGCACACTGGTATCTTCTTCAGGACCTTTAATAGTTTAAAACCAGATATATGCATTTTAAAATGATATTAAACCCTCAGTTTTAAGCACTTTCAGCTCCTGATCCATCACTTACAGAGTATGTGACACCTTTACCTTTTAATCCTTGCTTATGTTCCAGTTTAATATGGTGCCATGATCACTGCTTCAGAATTCCTATTTCAGGGTGGCTCCTTTCTCTCGCAACATCCTATAGAGCCACCCCTTACATGCAAAGGCCAGTTATTGCCAAGAGTTGCCAGTTACTGGTTAGAGTTGTGTCTCCCTACACTGTGTGTATCAATAGAAACACACAGTTCCATATCCTAAAATGGCAAGGCACTCCACTACTCCTCCCTCCTTCTCCAACTTTCCTTCTCCAAGCTTACAGACTGGCTCCAGACTGCGCTGTCCAGTTAACTCTTTCTTGTAAAGACCAGAAGTTCAGGGAAGCATCACAGAAAGCAGGGTCCAGCAGCATTGAAAGTTGTAAACTGCAAGTGTTGGGGTAATTATTTTAGCCATTAGTTTACTGGGGTATGGGTATTTTGCATGGGAATATTGTGCCGCAAACAAGAGCCAATCGTTTGTCTCACAGTCAGCTGCGGTGTAGTCCCAATGGACGAGCATGACAGGCAATTCAGGAGTCCAGGCAATTCATGGGTTGTGAATTGTTTAGTTCTGGACCAGTGATGTAAGTAACTGAGTTAAAATAAACTGAGTTACCTAACGCAGTTACTTTAGAGGGTAACGAGTAATCTAACTGATTACTTTTCCCCTTGTGGTAACTCAGTTCCCATTACTTTGGCTTAGTTACCCCAATTACATCTACCACCACTAGATGGCAGTAGTGTAATTCCGGTGTCCTGCCGAAAAAGTTCCCCCGCCGGATAAGGACAACCTGTACTGCGCAGGCGCAGGGCTTGCGCAGTACCAAGGACTACGGAGCTTCCGAAAATTGCCGAACCTAAACAGCTCTGAGTGAACTCTACACCGCGCAGGTGCAGTTAACATGTAATTGTATGAGGCGATGCCGCACGCTCCCGATGCTCGTGCTACTCTGCAAGGGGCGTCTATCGTGTAAGTAAGGGGCGGGTCTAGTATTACTGTAACCAAGGGGCGCATTTATTATTATTGTTGTTATAGATCGAGCTCTGCCCATTAATTTAACATTCGCCTCTTCTGTAGCCATCCGCCCCTTACACGATATAATAATAGTCCCGCCCCTTGCTTACACGCTATAACAGATCTGCCCCTTGGTTAGAGTAATAATAGAGCAGCCCCTTGGTTACACGATATATAACAATAATAATAATAAATGCGCCCCTTGGTTACAGTAATACTAGACCCGCCCCTTAGTTACATGTATAGAATATTTTAAAAAAAAGTCAGTTACTTTGCTGCGTAACTAATTACTTTTCCAATGTAGTAACTGAGTTACTAACGCAATTACTTTTTGGGAGAAGTAATTTGTAACTTAACTAATTACTTTTTTAAAGTAAGATGACCAACACTGTTCTGGACAAACCTTCTAGTATACATTGTGACAAATCAGAAAAAGTGCAATCTCTGCAGTCCATGAGTGACTATTTAGATTATCACTTCCATTCTCCCATATAGCAATCCAAGGATTAAAGGGAGAATGGAGCCAACCAAAAATGTTCTTCCCCTAGATATTCGATGTGTGATTTTCACTATTTTCTCTGATTGTAGATCAGCCAAGGAAATGAAACCAACCAAGGAAGAAATCCTTCCCGGCACACAACTGCTCAAAGGCATTAAATATGATTTTGTCTTACAAGCAGACGTATTTACAGAATATGATATATTGCCTTTATTATTATTTGAAATTTTATGTTGAACTTGATATAAAGATCTACATTCACATTTTGTATCAAGCTGCGATTCTTTGTACTCATAATAATAAGAATAACAAGAATTGATGGATCCATTTTATAATCGGAGTAGCTGTAATGCATCTATCATCTATAATGTGCTGGATTATATTACCAACAGCCTTTTAAAGGGGTTGTAAAGGTTTGCGTTCTTTCACCTTAATGCATCCTATGCATTAAGGTGAAAAAACATCCGACAATACCGGCCCCCCCAGCCCCCCAGCCCCCCTGTTTTACTTACCTGAGCCCGTTCACCTGATGCGCTCCCCCCAGATGTCCTCTTCGCCGCTCCGACTGGCTGTTGATTGGCTAGAGTGGATGGATTGAAAGCAGCGCAGCCATTGGCTTGCGCTGTGGTCAGTCACATCCAATGAAGCGGTGCGCCGGGGGGGGGGGGGCGGTGCCGAGTGATACAGTGAGCGGCCGTATCACGGGAGCGCACCCGCAAGAACTAACCACCATGCGAGAGAGCTCGCATGAAGGTGGTTAGTTCTTGCGGAGAGGAGCTGAAACAGCCGCCGAGGGACCCCAGAAGACCAGGTTCGGGGCCACTCTGTGCAAAACAAGCTGCACAGTGGAGGTAAGTATAACATGTATGTTATTTTTAAAAAAATAAAAATTTGTCTTTACAACCCCCTTAATGCAATCAGTGTCATAAATCAGCCTCTATTTTGAAATAGATGAGCCAAAATTATATGTGCACTTATACTGTATAAAGAACATAAGAAATTGTACATTCACCAATGACCCCTCTATATCCCCAAACCATATATTTTTTTAAAACATGAAACTAAAGTGAAAGCTAATGCGTTTGGAACGCCCAGGACTCTCACTATGATTTGCATGTGTGGGCCTCACTTACCTTTCAAAGTACCTCCTTCAGTGAAGTGATGTCTGTGTTCCCCCTTTTTTCTCTCCTGGTCTTCTTCCAGTCCTGGAGTCCTCAGCCATCTCGATTGGCTGGATACAGATGATGTAATTCCTACTCATGCACACATTGGTGGAGATTTAGTAAAACTGGTGCACACAGAATCTGGTGGAGCTGTGCATAGAAATCAGCTTCCAGGTTTTATTGTCAAAGCTTAAAAGAGATGTTTTTTTAATTTTTTGGCCCCATCATACTCACCTAGATGGATGCAGCATCGGTCCGATGCTTCATCTGCCCCCCCCGCTGCCTCTGCACTGAGAACTGAGTGATCAAACACAGCCTATGGCTCGGTTCTCTCAGCTCCCTGAGTAGAGAGCTTCTGCCTGTCAGTCAGCAGCTCTCCTGCTCTGCCCTCCCCCCCTCCCCGTGCTCACTTGAGTGCTGAGCTGTGGAGGGGCTGGGAGCGGCTCGCTGAGAGGCTGAGCCGGGTGTCAGTCCAGGACTTTAGCACGCTCTGTGCTGAAAACAAGTCACAGGAGTGCAAAACGAATTGCACTCCTGTGACCCAGAGGAGAAGCCCAGCCAAACAAGCTCAGGCTGGACTTCTCCTTTAATTGAACAAGCTGAAGTTAGAAGCTGATTGGTTACTATGCACAGCTTCTGTGTGCACCAGTTTTAGTAAATCATCCCCGTAGTGTGCAAAATGACACATCCTAGATGAATACTGTGCAAATTTGGACTTTGTTTCGTCTTTCTTTATTGTTTATCACAGTCAGGCAGGCAGTGATCCAGAGAAGAAGTACACTTTATTGCCAAAAGTATTATGACGCCTGCCTTTACACCCACTTTATTTTTAGTCCGTAGGGTTCAATATTGAGTTGGCCCACCCCTTGCAGCTCTAACATCTTCAGCTCTTCTGGGTAGGTTGTCCACAAGGTTTAGGAGTGTGTCTATGGGAATGTTTGATCATTCTTCCAGAAGCACATTTGTGAGGTCAGGCACTGATGTTGGACGAGAATGCCTGTCTCACAGTCTCCGCTCTAATTCATCCCATAGGTGTTCTATCAGGTTGAGGTCAGGACTCTGTGCAGTCCAGTCAAGTTCCTCCACCCCAAACTTGATCATCCATGTCTTTATGGACCTTGCTTTGTGCACTGGTCCAAATCATTTGGTGGAGGGAGGATTATGGTGTGGGGTTGTTCTTCGGGGGTTGGGCTTGGTCCCCTAGTTCCAGTGAAGGGAACTCTTAAGGCGCCAGCATACCAAGACATTTTGGACAATTTCATGTTCCCAACTTTGTGGGAACAGTTTGGGGATGGCCCCTTCCTGTTCCAACATGACTGCGCACAGTGCACAAAGCAAGGTCCATAAATACACACTCAGCGGGTCTGTGGGTGACTTATTACACTCTATAAAAAAGTGCAGTTATAATTTAAAAACTAAAGTGTGTAGAGTCCCATAGGAGGTGACAGGTCTGCTTAAAGAGGAGTTCCAGTCTCCAGTATAACAAAGGGGGGGGGGGGCAGCTACAAAAACTGTAGCTGCTGACTTTTAAAAAACAGCCACTCACCTGTCCCATGATCCAGGAGGTGTGCTCACACCACCCAGTTTCACCTGCTGTCTTCTTTGCTCGGCGCCGGCACCTTAACTATGGGCACCCGGCTGTGACAGCTTGTGGCTTCAAAGCCGGGTACTCACTGCGCATGCACGGGCAGTGGTGCACATTGTGAATGGTCAGGCAGTCTTCTGAGACCTGTCACATGTCCCAAAAGACTGCAGGGGGGGGGGGGGGCAGAAGGGAGGAGAACTTCCGCTTCTGATTGCCTAGGCCAGGGATATGCAATTAGCGGACCTCCAGCTGTTGCAAAACTACAAGTCCCATCATGCCTCTGCTCTCGGGGTGTCATGCTTGTAGCTGTCAGAGTCTTGCTATGCATCATGGGACTTGTAGTTCTGCAACAGCTGGAGGTCGGCTAATTGCATATCCCTGGCCTAGGCGGTTGGAGAGCAGAAGTGGGAGCAGGTACCTGTCAAAATTGGGTACCAGCTCCTCAAAGTGCCAATTCTTCAAGAGGATTCCTGAAGGCAGAACTTCCCCTTTTGGGTGGAGCTCAGCTTTACGGCCCCTTTCACACCAGCAGACCGATCGGTCCGTCTGTCTGTCTTTCAGGCGGACCCGTTTAGGCCACCCATTTTTCTCTATGAGGCTGCTGTCAAGCACCGGCATCCAATGTGATCTAGTCCGCTAAAAACAGACCATTGGCGATACGTTTGTCATTCCCCGGACGAATGCCGATCGGATGGTGTTCACTCTGCATAGCGGACAGGGCCTGTCATCCGCCTGCTCAGTGGGGACGGATTCAGCCCCGCCTGAGGAGGGGAGGAGCTGGAAGCCGCCATGGAGGAGAGGATTTTGAGCCGAGCCACTGCACCACGCTGTCTGCCACCCGCTACAATGGGGTAAGTGCTGGACCGGCTGGCAAACAGTTAGGGGGGGGTGCCGCTCGAGGGAGATGGGTGGTTGTTTGCCACCCATAAAAAAAAAAACACCAGCCGCCACTGCTCAGAGCCCCAGATTTAATGTGCTGGAAGAAGGGGGTCTTGTGAAGAACTAGGAGTTTAGATGGAGTCACGCTTGTGTGGGAGGCAGAGTTGAGACTCCAAAATAAATATTTATAGAAAATAAAGAATAGATTTTATAGGTAAGCACTGTCCACTATATTGCTTGTACACAGGGTCTCTTTTCTGGTTGGAGTCACTCTGAGACAGTCAATGTACTCTTCACCCCTGGAAGGAAAAAAAAAACTGAACGGTTGTGTGATCCACCCTGTATCAGGCACACATTGTGATGATTTCATATCTTGTCATCCATTTCTATTAGACTCGATGAAAACTTTATCAGTTTTGAAAACACGAGCGAGCGGGCGTAGGAGTTTACTCAATGCAGCAGGAGCCAAGGAGGATGTGATTAAAGACAAATGTTGGAAGCACGATAAGAAAAAAGGCAATTAGGAAGTGAAAGAGACTACCTGGCTTCCTTGACCACTACTCCACACACCCATATAAACATAGCAACATGAACTCCTTGCCTTGGGTGACACAAATATTATTCAGACACTTTTGTGTGCCTTCTAATATCTTCATTTGTTTACACCTAGGAAGAAGTGAACCATGCAAAGCTCAGTTCGCTGAACATATGCAGAAGCCGGAAGGAAATACATGAACCTGGGGCAGCACAGTGGTGTAGTGGGTAGCACTCTTGCCTAGCAGTAAAAAGGGTCACTGGTTTGAATCCCAACCACGATACTACCTGCCTGGAGTTTGCATGTTCTCCCTGTGCCTGCGTGGATTTCCTCCGGTTTACTTCCACACTCCAAAAACATGCTGGTAGGTTAATTGGCTGCTGTCTCAATTGGTCCTAGTAGGGACCTTCAATTGTAAGCTCCTTGAGGGTAGGGATTGATGTGAATGTACAATGTATATGTAAAGCACTGCGTTAATTGACAGCACTATACAAGTACCCTAAATAATAATAATAACCCTGTACATAGCGCCCAGACCCCATTGAAGTCTGTGGGAGACACATTTTTTGATAAAAGGGGCATGGGTAGATGGGCACTGTCATAGAGAATATGTACAAATGCAAAGAAAAAAAAAATACTGTTTAGCAGTGAACAGGTTTTTTTTTTTTTTTTTTTTAGACCACTTTCACACTGAGGCGCTTTTCAGCCGCTTTCACGCTAAAAACAGCGCCTAAAAAGCTCACGAAAACTTATTTACATTAAAATCAATGAACGCTTTCACACTGGGGCAGTGTGCTGGCAGGGCTGTGAAAAACTCCCCTCCCCATTGAAATGAATAGAAAGCTCTTCAAAAGCGCCGGAAAAGCTCTTCAAAAGCGCTCAGTGTTTTTACTGGCAGTTTAGAAGCGCTTCAGTGTGAAAGTGGCCTTAATGTGGCTTAAATGGCAATATTAACACTTCAGCCCCGGAAGGATTTACCCCCTTCCTGACCAGAGCGTTTTTTTGCGATTCGGCACTGTGTCGCTTTAACTGACAATTGCGCGGTCGTGCGATGTGGCTCCAAAACAAGCTTTCTTTTGGTGGTATTTGATCACCACCATTTTTTTCCTCAGTACGTATACTTCTATTTATTTATAAGCGTTTATTGATTGGTTTGCACAAAAGTTATAGCGTTTACAAAATAGGGCATAGTTTTATGGCATTTTTATTAATATTTTTTTTTACTAGTAATGGCGGCGATCAGCTATTTTTATCATGACTGCGACATTATGGCGGACACATCGGACAATTTTGACACATTTTTGTGTCCACTAGGGGGCAGGGAGGGGTTAAGTGTATCCTAGGGGCGTGTTTCTAACTGTCTGGGGGCGTGGCTGTGTGTGACACCACACTGATCGCTGCTCCCGATGACAGGGAGCAGATTATCAGTGTGCTGTCATTAGGCAGAACGGGGAGATGCTGTTTACATCAGCATCTCCCCGTTCTTGAGCTCCGTGGTGTATCCCCGTGGCGATCGAGTCCGCGGGACCCGCGGGCACGGTCACGGAGCTTGCGGCAGGCAAATTCAAAGTAACGTGCGGGTACGTTACTTTGCCCAGCCGTGCCATTCTGCCGACGTAAAAGTACAGGAGCCGGTCGGGAACCGGTAAAAGGACAATACACATTGTTTACAACAAATGTGTACTATTCTTTAACCACTTCAGCTCCAGAAGATTTTACCCCCTTCATGACCACACCATTTTTTGCTATTCAGCACTGCGCTACTTTAACTGGCGATCGCGCGGTCATACATTGGTATACTCAAACAAAATGTATACCATTTTTTTTCACACACATAGTAGTATTTGATCACCACTGGGTTTTTTTTTTTTTGCGATATAAATGAAAAAAGACAATTTTGAAAAAAACAAAACAATATTTTTTACTTTCTGATATAAAACATATCCAATAAAATAAAAAATTTAAAAATCTAATTTCTTCATACATTTTGGTCAAAATTGTATGTTGTATGTTGTATGTAGATATCCTGGAATTTTTATTTAAACATTTTTTTTATACTACTTTATACTACTTATGGCGACAATCAACCACTTATAATGAGACTGTGATATGGCGACGCTGGGGGAAACTAACTGCCACTGACATCACAAGTGATATTAATACAGTGATCAGTGCTAAAAATATACACCGTCACTGTACTAAGAACATGGACTGGGAAAAGGTTAACATCTAGGGTGATCACGGGTAAAATATGTGCCTAACTATGTGTAATGTGTGTAAAGTGTGCTGCTTTTAACTAATGGTCTCTCAGAGGGATGAGAAACGGACACATCACTCCCTGTGTAAAGAGCTCTGTGTTGAATGTCAACACAGAGCTCAGGGCTGTGAATGTACACAGCTGATTAGCATGTCCTGGCCATGAATCATTTGCTTGCCAACAGGCAATTGCAGCGGGTGCCGGCTGGGGGGGGGGGGGTGCATATGTGTGCCTTAAACCTGGAAGTAGACAGCAATGTAACAGTATGTCGCTTTGCCAACAGAAACCGCCCATCCACAGTACAATGCGGGTGGTCGTTAAGTGGTTAAAGGGGAGTTCCAGGCATTTTAAAAGTCAGCAGCTACAAAAAGTGTAGTTGCTGACTTTTAAAAAAATGACACTTACCTGTTCCACGGTCCAGCGATGCGGCCGAACGGGGTGTCGCTCCTCTCCCCCTCCTCTTCGCCGGAGCCGCCATTTCCACTAAGGGCACCCGGCCGTGACAGCTTTCCTCTTCACGGCCGGGCACGCACGGCGCATGCGCGAGCCGCGCTGCGCTCCCGGAGTGGATAGGCGATCTCCTGGGACCTGTCACGTGTCCCAGGAGATCGCCTAGAGGGAGGAGTCGCCTAGGCGGTTACTGGGCGGAAGGAGGAAGTGGGACAGGAAGTCCCCCTCCTAATGAAGCCCCACTCCCCCCCCAAAAAAATTACATGCCAAATGTGGCATGTAAGGGGGTGAGGAGTGGTTAAAGCGGAAGTTCCATTTTTAAGTGGAACTCCGCTTTAAGGAGAAAGAAAATCAGCAGGGGGTCCCACCCATAATCCATACCAGACCCTTATCAATTATTGCAGCTGGCATGAATCCAAAAACATACCTATACACATGCATTCAACATTGGGAGGGTACCTAGTGGGGGTGGGAAGGTGAAACAAGCTGCTGAGTGGGAAGCTGTCATTTAGTGATGGTAGTGATAGTAGGGGTAGTGGTAGTGATACCTTCAAATAAATGTCCTTTGGCCCAGAGGTTCAAACTCACAAAGTCTGGCCATTAAGGCCGGGTTCACACTGCTCCGACAAGGAAGTCACACGACTTCTAATCCGACTTTGCCCTGCGACTTCATGTCCGACTTCCATGCGACGTTAATGAACGGGATCCGAATTTGATATGATTGCGACTTGTCCTTTGACTAATCGAAACAATTCCTTTGCTTCTGGTATGGAGGAAACCCCACAGCAAAAATGTCACGGCCCCCCCAAAATCCATATCAGACCCTAATCCGAGCATGCATCCCAGTAGGACAGGAAAGGGGGGGACGAGCAAGCAGTGCCCCCCTGTCCCAAAGCACCCAACCTCCCATGTTGAGGGCATGTGGCCTGGTATGGTGGACCGACAGGCAAACAGCTGGGGGGGGGGGGGGGGGTGGTGCCGCTCGGGGGAGATGGGTGGTTGTTTGCCCCAATAAGTTGTTTTATTCTCTCAAATGCAATATTCTCTGCAAATTTCCCAGTGAAGGTTTTTTTTTTTTAAAGTTATCCCAGAGATGATAAAACATTGGCAAGATGTGAAGTGAATTTGGCCAGGTATTTATTCATTTGGCTGGTTGTTTTGTGTTGTAAATTGCTGTAATTTACTGTGGATTTGTCTGTAATATGTAATTTTCGCCATTGAATTCAACTTCTGTTTTTCAAGATGTTTCAACATGACTTTCAAATTTAAATAATGTTTTTTTAAAAGCGTCATCAAAAATTAAAGAGATTACCCACATAACAGGCTACTGCTGTGCGCTCTGCAATGTTTCATTCACTTTCCTTTGGAATACTACCTATGCAGATGAAATGCTAAATGGCAGATGGGTGAAAACGGTTACTTCCTTTCATGCAAACAGTATTTGTGCAGCTTTGCTGGCCAATATTCTGACCTGTCAACCAAAACACTTAAAAAATAACTATAGGCAAAACTTTTTTTTTAATTTTGGATAGAGTAAGGGAGGGTTATAACCCCTGTTGGTTCATTTTTTGCCATCTGTGCCCCATTGGGGTGATCTACCTTCACTTTCTGTCCTATAACAGGAAATGATAGGAACTCCCTGCAAATTTAGGGAAACCCATTGGGGACCCCCAGCTTACTAGAACTAATGTCCCCATTGGAAGATTTCCCCTCTATTACTTTTCTGGGGACAACTCAAAATTTGGGATTCTTTTTTTACTTTCACTTCAATGATAATGGTAAACAGGATAAAAAGAGAGGATAAATCTCCCTAATGGGAGCACAGACAGCAATATAAACTGACAGAGGTTCTAATCCCTTTACACTCTATCCAAAGTTAAAGAAAAAGTTTATACTTTAACCACTTCAGCCCTGGAAGATTTTACCCCCTTCCTGACCAGAGCACTTTTTGTGATTCGGCACTGCGTCTATTTAACTGACAATTGCACGGTCGTGCGATGTTGCACCCAAACAAAATTGACGTCCTTATTTTCACACAAATAGAACTTTCTTTTGGTGGTATTTGATCCCCTCTGCGGTTTTAATTTTTTGTACTATAAACAAAAAAAGAGCGACAATTTTGAAAAAAAATAAATTATTTTTTACTTTTTGCAATAATAAATATTCCCTAAAAATATATAAAAAAAAAACGATTTTTTTTCCTCAGTTTATGTATTCTTCTACATACGCAACAAGTGTATAGCGCAATAAGCGTATATTGATTGGTTTGCACAAAAGTTATAGCGTCTACAAAATAGGGGAAAGTTTTATCGCATTTTTATTTTAACTTTTTTTTATTAGTAATGGCGGCATTCTGCGATTTTTATCGTGACTGCGACATTATGGCAGACACATCGGACATTTTTGACACTATTTTGGGACCATTGTCATTTATACAGCGATCAGTGCTATAAAAATGCACTGATTACTGTGCAAATGACACTGGCAGTGAAGAGGTTATCCACTAGGGGGCGATGAAGGGGTTAAGTGTGTCCTAGGGAGTGATTCTAACTGTGGGGGGGATGAGCTTCAAGTCACATGACAGCGATCACCGCTCCCAATGACAGGGAGCGGTGATCTCTGTCATGACACAAGCCAGAACGGGGAAATGCCTTGTTTACACAGCACTTGCCCGTTCTGAGGCTCCGTGACACGATCACCGGGAGACCGGCAGACATCGAGTCCGCCGGTACACGACGCGTGCCTGCTATCCCCGACTCTTAAAGGGGATGTACAGGTACGCCCATTTGCCCACCGCTACCATTGTGCCGACGTATATCGGCGTGCAGCGGTTGGATAGTGGTTAAAGATTAAATTCAGGCCAGCAGGTAAATACACAGATAAAATACATATTGTATATGAAAAGTTTCCCCTGTATTACTTTTCCGGCAAAAATACGAAATTTTTTATTTTATTTTTTACTTTCACTTTAATTGATTATGGTAAACAGGACAAATAAAGAGGGTGAATCTCCCCAATGGGTAAACAGACGGCAATAAGAATTGTCAGGTGTTATAATGCATCTCCAAAAAAAAAAAGTATGCCTTTAGTTATACTTTAAAGAGGAGTGCCAAGCTCCCGCCAAAAATTAGGAGTCAGCAGCTACAAATACTGTAGCTGCTGACTTTTAATATAAGGACACTTACCTGTCCAGATATCCAGCGATGTCCTCATCCGAGCCGATTCCTCAATCGACTTTGGGTGCAGGCGCTGGCATCTTAAGTAAGGGAAACCGGCAGTGAAGCCTTGTGGATTCACAGCCGACTTCCTACTGCGCATACGCGAGCCGCGCTGTGCTTTGTTAATGGTTCCACAGTCTTCTGGGACCTGTCGTGTCCCAGAAGGCTGCTGGGGGAGAAGGGGGCCGAACTTCTGGCTCGGATCACCGCGGCGCATCTGACCGGAAGTGGGAACGTGTATCTTTCAAAACTAGGTACTAGCTCTACCCAAAAAGTGCCAAAAGGGGGTGAAGTTCCGCTTTAAGACAATTACCAGGAGTTGGGCTTTTAAAGTCCAGAGATGCTCTCAGCCCCAGCATTGGGTAGCCATGATACCAACTGCAAAAATTGTAAGTCCAAAGCTACTGTGTAGGTTGTGGCCCTTGCAGGAGGTTGCTCAGTGATCCAGACATGTAGTAAACATTATATATCAGATGGGGATGATGAAGGGGTCAGTTAGTGACATCATTAGTAAAGCTGTTATCCTATAAGTAGAAATGGGAACTTATCTAAATGTGTTCTATATTTCAGAAGCTAGAATATTTTACTGACCAGATGTTCTCATCTTTTTTTAAGTGTCTCTATAGAACTATAGTAGGAACTTTCACAGCTTGCATGCTGGTATAGTAGAGGAAAATCAGAAGTTTTTCCATTCAGGTCAATGTGGACTCTGTTTCTGTTATTTTGTACTGGACTGCAATCAATAAGCTCACAGCAAAATGTACAAGGTGCAAACTTGGATTTTCAGCCTCTCCAAAGACCTAATAACACATCTTGACTTCTAAAAAGGTACACAAATATAATTTTCAAGTTGGTTTAAAAACATATTTACATAAAAACTAGGAAAAAAAGTGGTGGCTTCTATTTCTGACCTTCTGTAAATATGTATTACCTTGCAGTCATGCTGATTAATTGTTGATATCTGTGTCATTAATCTGGAACAAGTATAACACAAGTCAAGTCAGACAAGGGGGATGTCATGGTTATGCAATAGAGTTTGTCTGTCAGCTTACCTCTCACCATGTGTTCATCTCTAGAGACCAGCCACTCTCACCTGACTGCTTTTATAATCTCTCCTCTAAGCATGGCTCCACCCCAGCTCCTATCAGAGAACTCTATATTAACCTGTGCACTGCAGGCCAGCCCTGCTGATCAACATTGTGTGTTTGGCTTCCTGTTTCCTGCTTGCCGTGTGCTCTACGTTTGTCTCTGTTACCGACCTTTGCGTGTTCTCGACTATTCCTGTCTGCTCGTGACCCTGACCTTTTGGCGTGTCCCCGACTATCCCTGTTTGCCTGTGACCTTGAACCTTTGGCGTGTACTCTGTTGTCCATGTCTGCTTGTCGCCCCGACCTTGGCTTATTCCCTTACTATCCCTATCCTCCTGTTGTCTACTGTGGCCGTGAGCTAGGGGACCCTGGGGGTCGCAACCTGGAGCCAGTTGCAGCTCAGTCCACCCTCACCACTAGAGGCTCTGGTGAACACCTGCTGGCTCTTAGCCTCTGCGTCCTAGGGAATCTTACGCTCTAACCCCAGTGGGATCCGTGCTGGCATTTCAGCGGCCCTGCCTTCCTTTACCACTCCCATCCGCAACAGTCAGCCGTAGGGTCCACTACCTTGCAGTGCACTCCTGATCCCAACGGTGTGCATCTGTCACCTGGCCTCAGGTGGCCTGACAGGGGATTCCCAAAGCAATATGGGTTAGCTTAACTTCTTCCCTCTCTCCCCGGTGTCCCTTTAATCAGTTCTAAATGCGGTGCAGGAAGGATCAGCAATCATGTGGCTACTGTCACAGTGGTATGAGCACAGTTTTTATTAAATTGGCAACTCCCTTTTAGATATAAAAACAAGGCATGTCTCCAAAATATAGATCACTGCTCTCTGTAGGTCTGCAAGGTGGATGGTCAGGATGCTGCTGTGGCCACCAGCCGGATCAGATGCCGCTGTAAGATGAGTCAGGTAATGCCGAGAACCAGGCTGGAATACACAGGGGCACTGGACGGAAGTGACATTACCGTGGGTGGAACAGGAAGCAGAGGGGCCTAGTTATGCATTTCAAAGCCCTGCGGCTTCTTCCTCAAAAGAAGTAGCAGAAAACGTAGAGGAAGCTCATATCTGCATAATGGATTGAGCAGAAGCAGGTAGATACAGGTTCCAATATACAGCTTTCTCCCTAGCAAGGAAAAGAGTGTTATGCCCCATACACACGGTCGGAAATTCCGAACACAAAATCCGTCAGATTTTTTCCGACGGATTTTGTCCGACACTGGTGTTGCATACAGACGGTCGGACAAAGTTGTCGGACAATCCGATCATTCTGAACGTGGTGACGTTCGTTGCGTACGACGGGACTACGTAGAGGCTAGTAGCCAATAGCTTTGGTCTTGTAATGTGATCTGAGCATGCGTGGCACTTTGTCCATCGGAATTCGCTACACACGATCGGAAAAAGTCCGATAGGACTTTGTTGTCGGAAAATTTGAGAGCAGGATCTCAAACCTTTTCCGTCGGAAATTCCGACAGAAAAAGTCCGATGGAGCACACACATGGTCCGATAGGACATTTTTCGTCGGAAAATCCAACCGTGTGTACGGGGCATTAGTGTAAATGTAAGTGACTAGGAAATTGCACAGGGCTGACAACTTTCACCCTCATGCAACAGTGATTAGCCAATCAGCAAGTACCACACTGTCCCTTAGACTGGGAAGTTCTGGGTATCCCTTCTTCTCAGCTGAACAGCAAAGGATTGAAGGGAAGGACAGTATATCTTACTGGTGGAACCTCTTGTAACCTTTGAAGTTGGCGTTAACTTTAAAATGTTTTCCAGCATTCAAACAGAAAAACATCTCCTTTGCGTGCCATTCACAGACTTTATTTTACAGAAATATGTTGTGTTTGGCTATTAAAACAGTTCACTTGACGTGTAATCTTTTCAGTTCATCTTTATATAATTTACTTCAAGACGTTTAATCAGAAGTAATTTGTAAAACCGGTCCCAATAATAACAAGTGTCTTCAAGGGAGTCTTAATCTTTTTGTATCATTTTTCCTATCCTTTCTATATCCTGATCTGAAATGTGTTGCCCAATATAAATGTGTATCTAAAGCCCAAACTATTTACGTTTTATTTTTTTTTGCTGTTTTTGTCCTCTATCTAATTTCTTCACCTCTTCTCTCGGGACACAACAGGTGTCCAGTAAGAGGGGGTCTCTCCAAAGCTATGGAAATCTTTCTCCAAAACAGGTATCTCCATTGGAAGACGTCCCCTTTATGCTTTGGCGGCTGGTGCTCAACATTTTTGGGGGGGGCGTAAATAAACTGAAAAATTCTGAAAAAAAAAAGCCCATCAAACGCAGCCACTGTACCAAACGCAGCCACTGTGCCCATTAAAACGCAGCCACTGTGCCCATTAAAACGCAGCCACTGTGCCCATTAAAACGCAGCCACTGTGCCCATCAAACGCAGCCACTGTGCCCATCAAACGCAGCCACTGTGCCCATAAAAAATCGCAGCCAATGGACCCATCAAAACGCAGCCACTGTGCCCATCAAACGCAGCCACTGTGCCCATTAAAACGGAGCCACTGTGCCCATTAAAACGCAGCCACTGTGCCCATCAAACGCAGCCAATGTGCCCATCAAACGCAACCACTTTGCCACTGTGACATCAAACGCAGCCACTTTGCCATTAAACACAGCCACTTTGCCATCAAACACAGCCACTTTGCCATCAAACACAGTCACTTTGCCATCAAACACAGCCACTTTGCCATCAAACACAGCCACTTTGCCACTTTGCCATCAAACACAGCCACTTTGCCACTTTGCCATCAAACACAGCCACTTTGCCACTTTGCCATCAAACACAGCCACTTTGCCATCAAACACAGCCACTTTGCCATCAAACACAGCCACTTTGCCATCAAACACAGCCACTTTGCCATCAAACACAGCCACTTTGCCATCAAACACAGCCACTTTGCTATAAAACGCAGTCGCTTCAAAATAAAGCTGTCCCTGCAAAGAAGGCTTCTGCAAAGAAGCTGCCACTGTGCCCCCCGCCCTGCACTTACCTTGTCTCGGGTGACGGCGGCAGTGGTGTCCTCCATCTCTTCTCCTTCCCGCTCCTCCTCTCATCCTCTGCTAAGATTGGACGCCTGATAGGTGCCCAATCACAGCGCCTGTCGTTTCAGCCAATCAGGGCACAGGTAACACAGACCTGTTCTCCTGATTGGCTAAGGGGCCATACAATGTTAGCAAACCGAATTCCTTTGGTTTGCTAACATACTGCTGAGTGACAAGGAACGCACAGCGCTGCGCCCGCTTCTCACGGCGCTTCCTACGGCGCTAATCAGGTGTTTCCAAAAAACAGCCCCACCGCTGTAATTCAGGTGCCCGGTGACCGAAAAGGGGCCGGACACCTGAATAGGGGGTGTCAGCAGCGACCATAGATAGATTCATGCAATGCATGAATCTATCTATGGTCTATAGAGAGTGACAGGAGAGGGGGGGGGGGGGGCGGCGCTCCTGCGCCCTTTATGGACGCACTGTGTCTCTTTTAAAATTATGGATTTTCACTCACTTTCAGTGCTAAGGACATTGGTCAGCCAAAAATTTGTCACCAGAACAATAATAGAGGGGAAACCATTTGATGAGGACACATGCTTCGATGAGAGCTGTCCAATAGAAGATTTTCCTTAGTTTGGAGACATTTCCTCTCATTTCCTGTTGTGTCTATAGGACAGGAAGTTAAAATATTTCATTGCATGTTCCTGTACCCAACCAGAGCAAAAAAAATAAAAAATCAGGAGGAAGGAAAACAGAGGAAGGGGAGCAAGTCACTAAAATAAAATTTTGATAAAAATTTAAAATGTTATTTAGCATCCAATAGAAAGTCCTATAGAAGATTTTAGGCTTGTAATATATCACACAAATGTCATACAACAGATTAAATGTCTATGAAGTTGAGTGTCTGCAGGAGATGCCCACCATCAGAGCCCATAAACGCACAAGGGATAAAACATTTAGCCTGTACAGGATTTATATGGTAGTTATTTTCTTTTTCTTTTACAAATATTTTATTGAAAGAATACATAACAGGCGATGACAAGTATATAACAGAGGCATCGTGACATATAGTAAAAAAAACAAAAAAAAGGGAAGGAAGTCCCAACAGTGGGACCTTGCATACATAACGTAATATATGGCAAAATAAGGTGGACAGTATGTAGTGACTATTTCCAATACAGTTACAATTAAGAGTCCATTAAAGAACCTAAAATAGTCATTTATGTGTTTCCTTAGCACATGGCTACTTTGTCAGTCGTACTGTACTGTATGATGAGTGTCGATGGTAGCCCGGCTCCATATAATCGGGAGTCTTGGGGGCAAGTATGCAAGGAAAGGTAAAGGGTAGATAGTCTGCGAGTCCCGAGCGAAAAAGTGGACTTGCAGAGAGAAGAAAGTAAGGAAAGGAGACAGAGAGGGAAAAAAGTTCCATTCGCGAGGGGGGTGCATCCAGAAACCAGTTATATTGAAAGTAGCTGGGTATCGAATCTAGAGGGCTGATGGTATGCTATCCAGGGGCGCCAAACATTGAGGAATTTATCATGAGTATCAGAGGTGAAGGATGATAGCTTTTCATTTATCATGATATCGTTCATGCGGTTTTTAACTGCCTCAAAGCTGAGTGCAGGAGTTTTCCAGGCTTTTGCGATGGTCAATTTGGTGGCACTAAAAAGGTGCTGAGCCAGTTGTCGTTCTGAACGGAAAAGTTCAGGAATGGGCTTACATAGGAGGGCTTCATAGGGATCTCTTTTGAGATTAGAGTGGAGCATATTACGTAAAAGCGTGTAGACCCTGACCCATAGTCTGCAAACCTTAGGGCATGTCCACCAAATGTGGGCCATCGTGCCCTCCAGTGCACATCCTCGGAAACAATTAGGAGAGTAAGAAGTGATGAAGCGGGCTATCCTGGTCGGTGTGTAATACCACCTGTAGAAAACTTTATAGGCATTCTCCAGGATGAGCACATTTTTGGAGCTTTTTGTAAGGGTTAGCGTCATGCTCTGCCAATCTTCAGGATCTAAACTTCTAGCCAAGTCTTTCTCCCACTGAAGGTGATATGTTCTCACTGGGGGTTTCTTAGAGGTGATAATAGAGGAGTAAATTAAGGATATTAATCCAGAGGCGTGGGGTCGGGCCCTGCAAATAGCTTCGAAAGGGGTCAGGGTATATGGAGTTGATTGAGCCTTTATAAGGTCTTGTAGAAAATGTCGTATTTGAAGGTAACTGTAGTGTTCTCTCAATGGGATATCATGGGATGATCTCAGGGCTTCAAACGAGAGGATTCTCATAGGGGTGAGCAAGGAATGAACATCTGTAAATCCATTCTCTGCCCACCAGGAGAATTGCCTAGGGTTTTCACAGCTGGGGGGGAATATTGGGCAGTGAGTAAGACGCAGTAATGGTAGATGGGGAGATACCGTGTTTCCCCGAAAGTAAGACACTGTCTTACTTTCTTTTTATCCCTAAAAGCCCCACTATGTCTTACTTTCGGGGTATGTCTTATATTGGGAAAAAAAAAATCGAATTTTTTGTTTTAACCATAAAATTAACATTTATTAACAACCTGAACAGTATTGTATTCACCACAAAACAGGTTAATAAAAGGAAGTGCCAAGAATGTCTTGTTACAACATTGCATAACATGTAAAACAATGAAAAATGGTAAGAACGAACAGTGGAATACTGGAAGATAAAACAGATTTATTCCATGACAACCATGTCATCATTCTCAGGAATATCATCATAAACATCCGCACTCTTAGGTTCCTGTGGATTTTCTTGGGACTCTCGGGACGACATTTCTTGCCGAATCATTGGCCCATATTTCTCATGGGTAGCAACGGCACTGTCCTGAAATGAGCAGGCTTTGTCCAGGTAGCCAGCTCGCAGTGCATTTGCAACGCAGGTGTTAGTGATCTTATTCCAAGAATTCTTTACCCAGTTAACAATCTCTGGCAGTCTGGGCTTCACAAAGTTCCCACGTACATTTCTCTCCATTCGGTTTTCAATGTAGTCATTGATTTCCACACGCAGATAGTCCTTGAACGGCTTGTTAATGGCGATATCGAGAGTCTGAAGATAAGCCGTCATCCCTGCAGGAATCATGATTTGGTCAATTCTCCGCTCATGAAGGAAGTTTTTCATGGTTTTGGCGCGGTGTGTGCTGGCTGCATCCCAGATCAGCATCCCTCTTTTGTTCCCGCGCATTACAAGCGGCAGCATTAAATCAAGCCACTTTCTTATAACATCTTGTGTGGCCCAGGCTTTTTCAGTTTCCAGCACATAAATGCCAGAAACCCGGTCAATCTTCTCCTTCTTGCCCTTTGCAATGAGTAGCGGTGTTGCTTTAGTGCCATCCAGACGAATCGTCAAAATGCAGGTGACACGTGCACTTTCATAAGCGGTGGAGGGAACGTACACTGAGGAGGTACCTCGTTGATCAATGGTGGTTTGAGCCGCTTGGCCCATGAACACGGCAGTTTCATCCATGGCGATCATGTTGCAAAGACTGTATTTAGAGAAGTCAATGTCATCCACAAACTTCTTGTAGGCTAATGCACGTTTAACAATCTCAGCATCTTCCAATCTAAAGAGGGTTGTGGATCTTCTCAAAGACAGGTCATTGCGTTCAAGAAAGTTATCCACCCAGTGCTGTGATGCCTTGAATTGTTCAGGAGAAATGTCAAACTGTGGCAACACTGCAAGGGCATATTCCTGAATCTGAGCCCTGGTCACCACCAATGTCTTTGCTCTCCTGTCTGCAACCCACTCAGAGACCAGGCTTTCCAGCTCTGTATACATTGGTTGCCGACCACATCCAATCTTGCGCTTTTTAGCCATTCCGCTCTCCACTTTTTCACTCAGGTTAGTGTGTTCTGCACGCCATTTTTGGACCAGTCGGTGATCCAACATTTTCTCCTTGCAGAACTGCACTACATTTTTGCCCCAAGATTCTTCAACAATCGCTTTTTTATACTCCACGGTGTAACTCTTCCTTTTACCACTGGAACCGGAAGCGCTCATGTCTAGGGGCTAAAATATAAAACATATGGTATAAGCACTGCTTGTGGTTCCGTATCACAGTCTCCCATAAGGTTACAGCCCCATACAGTATCCCACACAGCGTGTTTTGTATGTTGTCCATGGTCCTGATGGACCACGGAAAACATTATTGCTGCTCCCGCGGCCTCCACATCCCTCCGCTCATCCCGCTCTAACCGTCCGCATCCCGCAGTTAAAGGGGCACTGACAGCTAAAAAACTGTAAGCCCACACAGCCCGGTATGTTGGGACTTGTAGTCCTCCTCGGCTGCACATACGGTAGCACATCAGGGCATGGGGCACATCAGGGCACATCGGGGCACATTATGGGGCACATACCGTAGCACATTATGGGGCAGATAGCACATCAGGGCACATCATGGGGCACATACGGTAGCAGATCAGGGCACATTATGGCACATTATGGGGCACATACGGTAGCAGATCAGGGCACATTATGGCACATTATGGGGCACATACGGTAGCAGATCAGGGCACATTATGGCACATTATGGGGCACATACGGTAGCAGATCAGGGCACATTATGGCACATTATGGGGCACATACGGTAGCAGATCAGGGCACATTATGGCACATTATGGGGCACATACGGTAGCAGATCAGGGCACATTATGGCACATTATGGGGCACATACCGTAGCACATTATGGGGCAGATAGCACATCAGGGCACATCATGGGGCACATACGGTAGCAGATCAGGGCACATTATGGCACATTATGGGGCACATACGGTAGCACATCAGGGCACATTATGGGGCACATACGGTAGCACATCTGGGCACATTATGGGGCACATAGCACATCTGGGCACATTATGGGGCACATGGCACATCTGGGCACATTATGGGGCACATGGCACATCTGGGCACATTATGGGGCACATTAGGGCATCAGGGCATGGGGCACATTAGGGCATCAGGGCATGGGGCACATTAGGGCATCAGGGCATGGGGCACATTAGGGCATCAGGGCATGGGGCACATTAGGGCATCAGGGCATGGGGCACATTACACATCTGGGGATCTTACTTGCAGAGTAGCGCAGGAAGCGTCTATCTGTCATGTACCGTATGTTTTCTCTCATGTCACGCTGCTCATGTCACGCTGCCCGCTCCCTGGCGGCCCCTCCTCTCTTCTCGTCTATCCCAGATGATGTCTCAAGCCAATGGGGATTGACGAGAAGAGAGGAGGGGCCGCCGGGGAGCGAGCAGCGCTGAGTGACATTAGAGGCAACGTACCGTATGACAGGTAGACGCTTCCTGCGCTTCTCTGCATTCATCTGGCGGCGGCTAGGCAAATCCCCCGTGTTTCCCCGATAGTAAGACATATGTCTTACTATCGGGGTACGGCTTACATTAGCTGTCCCCTCTGACACTCCCGATACGTCTTACTATCGGGGGTGTCTTACTATCGGGGAAACACGGTAGTAGTCCTGCAGAATATTTGAGGGAATCCCATATGCGGAGGGAATGGGACAAACATGGGCCTAACCCTCGTGGGCGGTTCTGAGGAGGCAGCCATGGTATTGAAGGGATAGGGACAGGGTGGGAATCAACTAGGTCCATTGTGGCCCATAGGGGCATTTGATGAGTATCGTGGAGATGGGCCAGAGGGGCGATGTTAGCTGCTGAATAATAGGCCTGGAGGTTAGGAACTGAAAAGCCCCCGTTGATCCGTTTGGCGTATAGTATTTGTTTGTTAATCCGAGGTCGTGTGGAACCCCATATGAATTTTAGCAGCTTCCTTTGGTGGATTCTCAGGATATGAGACGGAACAGGGACCGGTAACACTCGGAAAAGATAGAGCAGCTTTGGAAGGTAAGTCATTCGGACAGCAGAGATTCTGCCAAACCAGGAGAGCGGGAGATGGGACCAGGAAGATAGGGAATCGGTCAGCTTCCGGAAGAGGGGGGGGGAGTTGGCCTGGTATAGGCCGTCGTATTTAGGTGTGAGGCGTATTCCGAGGTATGGGAGCGAGGGAAGCCATTGGAACGAAAAATTTGCTTTTAAGGAGGCAAGTTCTGATGTGGAAAGATTCACAGACATTGCCTTTGACTTTGTGGGATTGACTCTTAAGCCTGAAAGAGAGGCAAAAGAGTCCAAGAGGGAGAATAGATTCGGCAAGGAAATTCTGGGCGACGTCAACGTCAATAAAATGTCGTCTGCAAATAGAGAAATCTTATGGTCAGAACCAGCAACCGGAATGCCTCTAATATCTGGATGCAAACGAATTGCCTCCGCCAGTGGCTCCATGGCTAGAACAAATAGTAGGGGCGAAAGTGGGCAACCCTGCCGAGTGCCCCTCCGAATAGGAAAAATAGGGAATTCAAACCCATAATATTTGACTTTAGCTTGAGGGGCATCGTACAGTGCTGCCAACCATTGCAGAAACGAAGGGCCAAAACCGTAGTGACGGAGTACCGACATAAGGTATGGCCAGGACAAGGTGTCAAAGGCTTTGTTCACATCCAGAGACAAGAGCATGGTTTCCAAAGAGCGGTTCTGGGCTAGGTGTTGTAACTGAATAATTCTTCTAATGGCGTCCCCTGCTTGTCTAAGTGGAATAAAGCCAACCTGGTCTTTTTTGATTAAGCGGGGGAGAAAGGAATTTAACCTATTTGCCAGGATTTTGGTGAGGATCTTCATATCAATATTGATCAACGATATGGGCCGGAAATTGGCCCAGGAGGAATGGTCACGGTCTGGTTTCGGTATCATTACTATATTTGCTGTCAAGAGGTCAGGTGACAATGCCTGACCTTTCTTAACTGCATTCAACATATTCGTCAGAGGAGTGGCCACCACATCTGCTAATTTCCTGTAATAAAGGGCCGTAAATCCGTCGGGGCCAGGCCTCTTACCCGTCTTTAGTTCCTTGATGCATTGGAGTACTTCGGATTTCTGGATGTCTCGGTCCATCAGATCTACGTGTGTCTGAGATAAGGTCGGAAGGGAAATGTGCTGCAAAAAATCAACCCTATCCCTTTCAGTTGTGAGGTCCTGGGCAGAGTAAAGTTTAGCGAGTCTAAAACGAAACTCATCTAATATGCGGGTCGGGTTACTAGTGAGTATGTTCTGTCGGGTGCGTAGGGTGATAGGGGAGGGTTTGGAGTTGAAAGTTCGCAGTCGCCTGGCCAGCATCGCATTAGGTTTGTTTGCTTTGGTGTACCAGTGCTGTCGGGACCAGCGTAAGACCCGTTCCGCTTGGTCGGTGAGGCAAAGGTCTAGTTCTGTGCGAGCCTGGTCAAGGAGTCTCCGATTTTTCAATGTGGAGTATTGCTTAAAAATTGCAGAGGTGGACTCCAATCGAGATTCCAAGGTAGCTTGCAATTTTTCCCTTTCTTTTTTACGTCTTGAAGCTATTTGTATAATGTGCCCCCTAAGGACGGCCTTATATGCTTCCCAGAGAGTCACCGGGGAGGAGACCGAGGTGGTGTTAAGACGGAAGTATTCCGCTGAAGCTTTTAAGAGGTCCTCCCTGACATCTAGTAGTGATAGAAGTGAGTCGTTCATTATCCATGAGGACTGTCGGGGACTCTGTATTAATGACCGGCAGACCACCAAAAGGGGGTCATGATCCGTCCAGGGGGCCGCAAGGATGGAGACTGAATCTATCAATGGGAGATGTTTTCTAAGCATAAACACATGATCTATTCTGGAATGGGAGTGGTGTGGGTGGGAATAGTAAGTGAAGTCTCTGCCTGATGAATGGAATTCTCTCCAAAGATCTACCAGATCGTGGGAGTGTAAGGAGTGGGAGAAAGCCTTTGCTGAAGGAGTGGGAGCCTGACGTTCCGAGGGGTATCTATCTAATACTGGGTCCAGGGCGACATTGGAGTCCCCCGCCATTAGCAGAGTCCCCGTTGGTGGACAGCCAAGAGAGAGCAGACATGGGTCAGAAAGGGTCCAGGGTTAGAATTAGGTGCATAGTATGTCATTATGGTTACCTCCACGTCATGAATATTACCAACTAGCAGAAGGTATCTGCCATCTGGGTCAGCTATTTGTTTGGTGCAGTTAAAGGGGACCGACTTACGGAAAGCTATCAATACGCCTCTTTGTTTGGTCGGCCCATTAGCTAAAAATACCTGGGGGTATTGGGCATCAAAGTATTTGGGGCTGGAGGTGGAGGAGAAGTGGGTTTCCTGCAGACAGGCTATGTGTATACTTTGTTGCTTAAGGTATCTAAATATTTTCACTCTTTTGTGTGGGGAGTTCATACCTTGTACATTTAAGGACAGCCAACGTAGCGTCATGGTGGGGGGATAAAAAATTGTGCCAATGTGGTTCTGGATGCAGTCCTCAGGAACTCTGGAGGAAAGGATGAGAAAAGAAGGGGAGGAGGAAAAAGGAAAAAGTAGCAGAGTAAGGGAAGAGAGAGTAGCACGGCAGAGCCGAAGGCAGATCGGCTTTGTAAATACACACCTAACATCGTTAGTGCAAGTAGTTGTGGGTCCGGAGGCCCACCAGTGGGTCGGAAGTTGACCGGGACCATAGTCTCAGGCAAGTGCCGACATTGTGGGGGCGCAGTGGTCCACCGGACCTCCTCGGCCTGAATAACCAATAAACTATAGTTGCATAAGAAATGAGCACATGGTAATGCGTTAAACATTAATCACAAACTTTGGAAAGAGAACAATATTATCTAGATATAGTCTAGAAATAAGTGAGGACCACACCGGATACTACTAGGGGTCCGGCGAGGTCCTCGGGGTACCAGGGACCTGAAAAAAAAGGGCAAATATGCCAGTTGTTTCCTTGTCTGCAGTAAGCAACTGATAAAAAGAAAAATAAAGCATATAAAAAAAAAAAAAAAAAAAAAAAAAAAAAATAAGAACAACACAAAAAGGAAGGATCATGGCTAGCAAGGCCCGTAGTCAACCGTGGGCACGAGTGAAACCACACTGATGAACCTTAGGGGGTGAGGGTATGCCCGACAGCCGCAGGGGCTGCGGGCTATACCCCCCCTTGCTGTAGGTAAAAAAAGGGGGTTAACTGTGGTCGGATCACGTGCCCACCACTAATTTACTGCACACAGGCCGTCTCTCCCCTCGGCCGCCATCAATCTGTCTGGGCAGCCCAGGGTGATAGACCCGCAAATGAACCATTCAGTCTTGCTATGTCATAAAAAAAAAAAAAAAAAAATATATAAAATATAAGATATTAGACCAGTTATGGCTTGGGCTGTGGAGTAAATCAAGAAACAACTTATAGCAGTTTGGTACCAATGATGCGGCTCCGGAGAGCCTCCTCAGGTGTCAGGTCCAAGGTGAAGTAGTGACCCCAAACATCCGGAAGTTCGTTTCTTCACCCATTGGAGGCGTCCTGGAAGCGTTGCTCTTGGAGTGAACGAAGGGCCTGGGATCTTTGCTGGGAGGCCTGCGAGGGCTTGCGGAGAGGCTGGGACATCTGCGGGCGAGAAGACGATGAAGAGGGACCCTCCGAGGGTGGAGGCAAATCCAGGTGGAGATCCTGGAAGTGACGTTTCAAATCAGGGAGGGAGGAGGCCTGGACATGACGGCCTTGGTAAGAAAAGGAAAGTTTAAAGGGGAACCCCCACCTGTATTTGATACCGTTGGTTTGCAGGATTTGGAGGTAGGGTTTCAGGGTTCTCCTTTTTGCAATTGTGACTGGGGAGAGATCCGCAAACAGTTGCAGGGAGTGGTTTTGGAAAGAGATTTTAGGAATTTCTCTGGCTGCTTGCAGGAGCCGTTCCTTGGTGCGATAGAAATGGAATTTTATGATGACATCTCTGGGGGGTCCTTCAGAGGGTTTAGGTGCCAGGGATCTATGGATGCGGTCAAATTCAAGCCGTTCCAGCGGGATCTCAGGGGCCAGTTCCTGAAAAAAAGCAGTGGCTGTGCCTTGCAAATCTGTGATTGTTTCAGGTAACCCACGGATCCTGAGGTTGTCCCTGCGGGCCCTATTCTCAGAATCCTCTAATTTGTCTCTCAGGCTTTCCAGTTCAGCGTTTAGTTTGTCTACCTCCTCTTCATGCCCCTCTAGGACTGTAGTAGTTAAGTCCATACGCTGCTCAAGCTGGTTTGTGCGGTGGCCTAGCTCTTTAAGGCCTTGCATGAGATCAGAAGAAAGCTTGCGGGAGGCTGTAGAGATTTCATCTCTAACTATTGTGCGGAATTTTGCCAGCATTGTGTCATCACATTGTTCAGGGCTTACCAGGTCTGAGGGGTATTGCTGCAGGCTGTCTGCTGAGGAAGCTGGAGGAGATGCTGAGAGCCTCGTGGTGTCGTCTGGCTCCGGAGGTTCGGGCGCCATCTTGCTTCTCCTGGGTGCAGGGGCTGCGGCTGCTGTAGAGGCCCTTTTAGTGTATTTGGGCTTCTTTTGGTGGGATTTGTGCATGCCCGCGGGTGGCCGGCGGTGTCCGCAGTCCGCGGGTATAAATAGTTTGTGGCTGCAGTGAGGATGTGCCTTGTTAGCCGAGGTGTTAGCGGCCGGTGGCGCGGAGCGCAGGGATTAGGCAGCCATCTCCCGCGATCGCGCGCATGCGCCGCCCTAGTTATTTTCTTTTTCAATATCGTTTATTGCTTACATATCTGCTTTGGCTAATGTAGTTATTCCATAATGCAACAACATATCTGATATATACACACATGTATGTTGCAGAAATCATCAAAGAGGGATAACAAAAACACCTGATGAAAACATAGCTATCTGCAAGTCGAAACTAGTTGGGGTCTCTTATTGTTGACTCTTTCTCTTTACTGTATGTGAAACATCTAATATGGGGTCTCATACTGTTATCTTTTGTGATTTTTCTTATGTGTAGTATGTGTTCACGCTCTTATGCCGCGTACACACGGTTGGACTTTCCGACAGGAAATGTTCGATGTGAGCTTGTTGTCGGAAAGTCCGACCGTGTGTATGCTCCATCGAACATTTGCTGTCGGAATTTCTGCCCACAAATGTTTGAGAGCAGGTTCTCGAATTGTCCGCCAACTTCACTTTGCTGTTGGAAAGTCCGATTGTGTGTACACAAGTCCGGTGCACAAAAGTTCACGCATGCTCAGAATCAAGCAGAAGGAGCCGCACTGGCTATTGAACTTCCTATTTCTATGTCTCGTCGTACGTCTTGTACGTCACCGTGATCTCACGTTCGGAATTTCGGGCCAACATTTGTGTGACCGTGTGTATGCAAGGCAAGTTTGAGCCAGCATCCTACGGAAAAAAATCCACGGTTTTGTTGGCGGAAGTCCAATCGTGTGTACGGGGCATTAGGCTTCTATTGCCCCGTACACACGGTCGGAAATTCCGACCACAAAATCCGTCGGATTTTTTCCGACGGATTTTGTCCGACACTGGTGTTGCATACACACGGTCGGACAAAGTTGTCGGAAAATCCGATCATTATGAACGTGGTGACGTAAACTACGTAGAGGCTGAGCGTATGAGCGTACGACGGAACTACGTAGAGGCTAGTAGCCAATAGCTTTGGTCTCATAATTTGATCTGAGCATGCATGGCTCTTTGTCCGTCGGAATTCTCTACACACGATCGGAAAAAGTCAGATCGGATTTTGTTGTCGGAAAATTTGAGAGCAGGATCTCAAATTTTTTCCGTCGGAAATTCCAACGGAAAAAGTTCCATTGAGCCCACACACGGCCGGATTTTCCCGACAACATGGTCCGATCGGACATTTTCCGTCGGAATTTCCAACCGTGTGTAGGGGCATTACTCTAAGATGGCCTCAACTTAGATCCCCACCCACGGAAGAACCCCTCTAAGGCTCGATTCACATCTGTGCATGTTGCTTTTTAGCGTTTTTTGCAGTGCTTTTTGCGCTACTTGCCGCGTTTTTGTAAAAAAGTCCCAGACCCTTTCCAAAAACGCAGAGGCACAAAAATGCATTGAAGTGAATATGTTCCATAGGAACCCATGTTAAAAAATTTCCCAGCAGGATCTCAAATTCTTTCCGTCGGAAATTCCGACAGAAAAAGTCAGATGGAGCCCACACACGGCCGGATTTTCATAAGAAATTTGTTATTATGAATTACAAGATTTAAAGCTTCTATGGAGTTTTTTATTGGATAATAATAAAAATTTTTAATTTTTAATCTCAAATTATGTATAATTATTGAGTGCCTTAAAAGTTCTGTGCTCCCCTTTTTCTCTTTTGTTTTTTTGTAATATGGGAAGTTTAACAAAAAAAAAAAACCCCAACTGGAAAAAAACTAACAGGGATTTTGACCCTTCCCCTCTCTATCCTAAGCGAAACCATTTTTTTTTTGCCTTCAAATTATTTTAATGATCTGTCTCACTTACGGTGGGGACAGTGATTGAAAAAAAACCTGTAAGGGGTTGTAACCGTTCTCCACTCGCACATTAAAATTAAGAATTACGTTAGGCTTTAATGATCACTTTGCTCCTTGCAGCCAACTTTTACTAGAGAAACAGTTTTTACTGATCGCTCTCCGGTATGAAAGGCCAACATTAACAATGCTGTTTTGTGAGACAGAATCCCAAAGGAAGTGCTGCGAAGAGGCACCTTGTTTTTCCACAGCGTGAAAAGTTGTCTTAACTAATAAATGTGATGTGTGAGAGCAAGGCAAGCACTACCTGGAGGCTCCGAGTATGAAGGATCACTTCCTTACAGGAAAAATTCAGGCAATGCTGCATGTTCTTCAGTAATATTGATACTGTTTATATGTTTTACTCTATCGCCAAACAGTAATGCCCCGTACACACGGTCAGAATTTCCGCCGGAAAAAATTTGAGAGCAGGATCTCAAATTTTCCGACAACAAAATCCTATCGTATTTTTTCCGATCGCGTGTCAAGAATTCCGACGGACAAAGTGCCACGCATGCTCAGATCAAATTATGAGACCAAACCTATTGGCTACTAACGTGAACGTAGTCCCGTCGTAACGGATGAACCTCATCACGTTCAGAATGATCGGATTTTCCGATAACTTTGTCCGACCGTGTGTATGCAACACCAGTTTCGGACAAAGTCCGTCGGAAAAAATCCAATGGATTTTGTGGTCAAATTTTCCGACCGTGTGTACGGGGCATAAGTCATCCTAAGACTAGTCACATACTGTATGTGTAGGTTGGTGGGTAAATCACTCAACAGTTCGTGAACCCCAGTGAGGACATCTTCATAAGAATAAGAGCTTATTTTGCGCTTGGATTAATGGATCATCAACATATTTTATAAAGTACCGTATATACTCGAGTATAAGCCGAGTTTTTCAGCACATTTTTTGTGTGCTGAAAATGCCCCCCTCGGCTTATACTGGAGTCAAGCACTTTTCTGCAGCAGACAATGACATTTTCCGAACCGACTTTGGGGCCACTTGGTGCTAGGAACCCCAAATTTGATGTGCAAACCCAGTGGAACTATCACTACAACATATCCACAACATATCCAGATGGGGTTCCTAGCACCAAGTGGCCCCGAGATACGGGGCCCCAAAGTCTGTTCGGAAAATGTCATTCTCTGCTGCAGAAAAGTACTTGACATTTTCCAAACAGACTTTAGGGCCCTGTATTTCGGGGCCACTTGGTGCTAGGAACCCCCAATTTGTACACCAAATTGGGGGTTCCTAGCACCAAGTGGCCCTAAATATGGGGCCCCAAATTCGGTCAACTGGCTACAAGGCTGACAGGAGTAGTGACAGCGACATCACTGCTAACCCTAAAGGAATGGGGGGGGGGTGGGGGTGCAGTTTGGCATCTTTGCCCTGGGTGGTGGATGACCTTGTCCTGGCACTGCTATAGATGTACACAAAAGTAACAATTAATTCACAATGATTTACATTTATGTATTTATTTTTTTAAGGCTGGCTTCTGTGCAAAGCAAAAACATGTGGAAAAACATGAGTTTTACCACGGGTTACCGCAATACATGATATGCACAAATGCACGATATGATGTATGGTGTTGTTGTTTACAGATGCAGACGAAGCATTTTATAAGGTTAAAGAGGAGCTCGAGTCATATTTGTAAAAATTTTAAGTCAGCAGCTACAAAAACTGTAACTGCTGACTTTTAATAAACAGACACTCACCTGTCCCGGGATCCTGCACTGTGCTCACCAGAGCCGTTTTCTTCATATCTCTTCGATCCCTAGTGCCGGCATCTTAATTGTGTACACCCAGATATGACAGCTTGCGGCCTCACAGCTGGCTTCCCACTGCATATGCGCGAGCCACGCTGCGCATTGTGAATGGTCCCTGCGGGAAGGGGGGAGGAGATCTTCTGCTCAGATCATCTAGGGCAGTGATGGCGAACCTTGGCACCCCAGATGTTTTGGAAATACATTTCCCATGATGCTCATCTACACTGCAGAGTGCATGCGCATCCTGGGAAATGGAGTTCCAAAACATCTGGGGTGCCAAGGTTCACCATCACTGATCTAGGGGATCAGAGCAGAAGTGGAAGTGGGTACCTGTCAAAACCAGGTACCTGCACCCCCCCCAAAAAAAAGTACCATTTTCCAAAGAAGAGCGGGAGAGGAGGCTTTAAAGTGGTACTTCCTCTTTCGGGTGAAGCTCTGCTTTAACTGGCAATTCTTGAAACAAACCCTACAGCACATTTGAATAGGCAAAAATATGCTACACTGTATTGATGCCCTATATGCTCTCAACTAACTGCAGGTGCGAAAGTGAACAGGATCCTTTCTTTAGAATTCACCTTGGCAAATGGGACCTGGGGCACTGCTGCCCGCCCTTTCACACACTTTTAAAGAAAATTTCCCTCCTTTCTTTACAACCCCCTGTACAGATCTGCAAAAATGGTGCCACTTTTCTCATTCATGGTTTTGGAAAAGATCACAGTTTGAAAATGAATATACTACCCCATTTTCTATATCTTCTGCAAACTCTCACGATTTCTAACCCACAGTCCTTCCTACGCTCGGTCAAAAGGAAATTCTCCAAAGTTCTTTGGGTGGACTGTGCCCCCAAAACACAAGGGGGAGTCTCAGTTACACTAAATAGTGTTTTTTCTGACCCATTTGTTACGGGGGGGGTGTTTGCTGATGGGAAGGGGTTTGGGGGAAAGGAGGATATGTGTTGTGAGGAGAGAATGGGGAAGGGGTAGAGGGTGAAGAGAAATGTTACATTTTTTATTTATTATCAGTGTATTTTGACAGTGTCTAATGCCGCTGTCAGAATACAATTTCTCGGCAGGAGAATTTATTTACACTATATTTTACAGTACATACCGTACGTCTGACCAAAGTATTTATTGCCTCAGCAGTTGCTTGCTGCTAGTCTCTGACTATTTTAATAAAGTTCTTCTTTAAATAATATTTAGAGCAATTCTAAAGGTATTTTTTCAAATAATAAAAATGTCATACTTACCTGCTCCATGCAATGGTTTTGCACAGAGCAGCCCCCACTCCCTTTGCTGGGGTCCCCTGCTGGCGCTCCTGTCTACGCCTCCCCAATTAGCAAGCCACTTGCTATAGAGGCTCGCTCCCAAGCCGCACTTTGCGTGTCCATTGACGCACAGAGCATTCTCAACGCCACCCCTGCCGTTCTCTTCTCCTAATAAATTCCTTCCCTCTTTTAAACGTTATCATAGTTTGAAGTGGACCTTTAGTTATTTTTTTCAACTTTCCATCTATTAAATCTTCTGCTCTTGTTGGTTTTAACTTTGCATAGTAAAACATTTTTTTTTCTGCCAGTAAATACATTGTACAGCCCACTTCCTGTTTCTGGTCTGGTAATTAGCTTAGGCCAGGGATATGCAATTGGCGGACCTGCAGCTTATTCAAAACTACAAGTCCCATCATGCCTCTGCCTCTGGGTGTCATGCTTGTGGCTGTCAAAGTTTTGCTAAGCCTCATGGGACTTGTAGTTCTGCAACAGCTGGAGGTCCGCTAATTGCATATCCCTGGCCTAGGCTTATGACATCATAAGCCAGGAAGGGAGGGGGGATGAGTCATAAGAGGGCCAATGAGAGCTGAAGAGCTGGAGGACTGTCTCTGTGTGTCTGTGTAAATCCAGGAAGTGAACAGGTAGCAGCTTCAGCTGCCCACAGTTAAAATGACTGCAGCCAGACTTAGTGGAGGGATATTTCTGCAGCATATTTGGCAAGTACAGAATCACAGTGTAACGAAAAGTCCCACACTCCACTTGAGTGCTTTCATCATATACTGCTTCCTCCCAGTCTGAATATAGATATCAGATATTCCAACCGCTAACAAACACAACAAGATAATACTTGTTTGGTTGCTGAACATGGACTGTTTATTAGAACAAGAATACAGTCTTAAATATAGTTGAAGAGGGGGTTCCCCCCTCCTGTTTATATTACTCTAACAATACACCTGTAACCAGGAACCTAATTAACATGAGCTAGTTATCTAATCACTTACCCAGACTTGGTGATTCAGGGTATACTTGCCGTTTCCTCACTCAACTTAAAATACACATAAGTATAAACACATCCCCCAATAGTTTGCTATGAGGCAAAGGTGTGTTAATGAGCACAATAAACTATTGGGTGAGAGACCCGGGCTTTTCAGATCTCATTAATCAGCATTCCTTTCACATACATCTGTCCACTAAGGTCCCAAGCTGGCAGAGACCATCATGGCCTCCTTAATAATTTCCTTTTGCATTACATAACAGAATATCTTCCTAAATGCTTGTAGCTCCCTCAAATGCCAGGGCCCATAGTCAGCAGGCCAGAGTCTAGCATTCAGTCCCCTCCAAAAGCCTCTGTCCCGGGTGAGTCTCACACACACACAGTATGTATAAACAAATATGCAAAGTGGTTGGAAGGAAGCTTCAGAATGGCAACGAAGTTTTTATTACAAATTATGTGAACAGACTGCAGTTCCTCTTTAAGCTCGGTTACCTCCCCTCTGCGTGGCAGTGAGTGTCACAGATGGTTCCTGAACATCAGAATTGTTACAATAGATACTGTAATGCCCCGTACACACGGTCGGAAAATCCGACCACAAAATCCATCCTTCCCTCTTTTAAACGTTATCATAGTTTGAAGTGGACCTTTAGTTATTTTTTTCAACTTTCCATCTATTAAATCTTCTGCTCTTGTTGTTTTTAACTTTGCATAGTAAAACATTTTTTTTTTCTGCCAGTAAATACATTATACAGCCCACTTCCTGTTTCTGGTCGGGTAATTAGCTTAGGCCAGGGATATGCAATTGGCGGACCTGCAGCTTATTCAAAACTACAAGTCCCATCATGCCTCTGCCTCTGGGTGTCATGCTTGTGGCTGTCAAAGTTTTGCTAAGCCTCATGGGACTTGTAGTTCTGCAACAGCTGGAGGTCCGCTAATTGCATATCCCTGGCCTAGGCTTATGACATCATAAGCCAGGAAGGGAGGGGGGATGAGTCATAAGAGGGCCAATGAGAGCTGAAGAGCTGGAGGACTGTCTCTGTGTGTCTGTGTAAATCCAGGAAGTGAACAGGTAGCAGCTTCAGCTGCCCACAGTTAAAATGACTGCAGCCAGACTTAGTGGAGGGATATTTCTGCAGCATATTTGGCAAGTACAGAATCACAGTGTAACGAAAAGTCCCACACTCCACTTGAGTGCTTTCATCATATACTGCTTCCTCCCAGTCTGAATATAGATATCAGATATTCCAACCGCTAACAAACACAACAAGATAATACTTGTTTGGTTGCTGAACATGGACTGTTTATTAGAACAAGAATACAGTCTTAAATATAGTTGAAGAGGGGGTTCCCCTCTCCTGTTTATATTACTCTAACAATACACCTGTAACCAGGAACCTAATTAACATGAGCTAGTTATCTAATCACTTACCCAGACTTGGTGATTCAGGGTATACTTGCCGTTTCCTCACTCAACTTAAAATACACATAAGTATAAACACATCCCCCAATAGTTTGCTATGAGGCAAAGGTGTGTTAATGAGCACAATAAACTATTGGGTGAAAGACCCAGGCTTTTCAGATCTCATTAATCAGCATTCCTTTCACATACATCTGTCCACTAAGGTCCCAAGCTGGCAGAGACCATCATGGCCTCCTTAATAATTTCCTTTTGCATTACATAACAGAATATCTTCCTAAATGCTTGTAGCTCCCTCAAATGCCAGGGCCCATAGTCAGTAGGCCAGAGTCTAGCATTCAGTCCCCTCCAAAAGCCTCTGTCCCGGGTGAGTCTCACACACACACAGTATGTATAAACAAATATGCAAAGTGGTTGGAAGGAAGCTTCAGAATGGCAACGATGTTTTTATTACAAATTATGTGAACAGACTGCAGTTCCTCTTTAAGCTCGGTTACCTCCCCTCTGCGTGGCAGTGAGTGTCACAGATGGTTCCTGAACATCAGAATTGTTACAATAGATACTGTAATGCCCCGTACACACGGTCGGAAAATCCGACCACAAAATCCATCAGATTTTTTCAGACAGATTTTGGCCGACACTGGTGTGTATGCAACACACGGTCGGACAAAGTTGTCGGAAAATCCGATCATTCTGAACGTGGTGACGTTTGTTGCCTACGACGGGACTACATAGAGGCTAGTAGCCAATAGCTTTGGTCTTGTAATGTGAAATGAGCATGCGTGGCACTTTGTCCATCGGACTTCGTTACACACGATCGGAAAAAGTCGGAAAATTTGAGAGCAGGAGATAAAACTTTGTCCGGAAAAAGTCAGATGGAGCCTACACACGGTCGGAATTTCCGACAACATTGTCCGATAGGACATTTTCCATCGGAAAATCCTAGCGTGTGTACGGGGCATTAGTGGTGTGTTTCCACTGAAAACATAAGATAGCAGCTTTTCTTTGTGTGTGTAAAGGGTTTACTATGGAGTCCACAATCACTCTCAGTCCTGTGGCACTTGGATTGTTGTCCCACAAGCTGAAACATCTCTGTAAAGGTTGAGGCTAGCAAGGAGTGCCATTATCGCAATCCCTACCTCCACATTCATTCTAGTCAACACCATTATGATGATGTATACTACATGACAGGTGCACTTTAAAACTGTATTCTCCCTTTGCATAGGAAAAGAAACACATATTCTGAATTTTAATCTAGTAAGGGCACGCCCTGTATATTAGGCCGTAAAAAAAACACATTATAACAAATATAACTGATACATGACAGATGAAGGTTTTGGAGCAAGCTGAAGTATTATACCCCTAAGGAATTCTTATACACATATTTTCTGCTTACCCTCAAATAGCGGGCGGCCGTAAAGGAAGAATAGGAGCACATGCTGGAGGCTCAGAATACATAATCGAGAAGGAAGTAATCCTTCAAAAGTTTTAAAATAGCATGGAAATTGAGGTTCATGTTTTATAGAAACAGAATAATATTAGGCTAAAGATTTTTGCAACTGTAGAAAAAGTATATAAAAGAGCAAACTAGATTTAAGACATCATAAGAGCACCACTAATGTGAATAATATTGTGTTCTAATATGCTGTGTCAGTTTAATTCATATAATCATGATACTTGTATATATATTACTCTTTGAACTGATGTATTGTTTGTACACACATTGTTGAATTATTTACCTATTCATACAATGGGGCTGATTTACCAAGATGAATGCGCTGCGCCGGTTTATACCACAATTGGTGCGCCAGATAAATTATTACTTGAGCGTATGAATCGGCACACACATAAGCGCAACACATAATATACCGGCGCACCGCAAATAGCGCACGCCGTTATCATTAACAGTCTATTCACACACGGGCAACGCGACTTCCAGCGCGACTTACAACAGGACTTGGAGCGACTTTACAACACGACTTCCAGTGCGACTTACAACACAACTTGGGTCGACTTACAACACGACTTTAAGTCGCCCACCAGGCCAGGCGACTTTAATTTAAAAAAAATGGCGTGGGGGTCCCCCTCAATATCCATACCAGACCCTTATCCGAGCATGCAACCTGGCAGGCCGCAGGAAAAGAGGGGGGGGACGAGAGAGCGCCCCCCCCTCCTGAACCATACCAGGCCACAAGCCCTCAACATTGGGGGGATGCTTTGGGGTCCCCCCCAAAGCACCCTGTCCCCATGTTGATGAGGACAAGGGCCTCATCCCCACAACCCTGGCCACTGGGTGATGCTTCTCTTCTTCTGACAGTTCTTATACAACTGAGGCCGGGGCCACCTGGTGACCCCGCCCCCGTCTGACTCACGGTTCCATGCATCAGAGGGGGGCGGGGTCACCGGGTGGACCAGCTTCTAGTAGCATTTTAGTAGCTTTTCCATGCACACTACTTTAGGCTATAAGCATTTTTTGAGCTTTAGCATCTAGGAGCAGAAAAAAAATGTTTTTGGAGCGTTTTTCCAGCAGAAAAAAACACTGAATGCTCCTAACTGCTTCTAAATGCTACTAAAATAGCATTTCTGGGCTTTTATTTTTATTTTTTTCATGTACTGCAAAAAAGCATCTTTAGGTTCCATGCACACTAGCATTTTTTTTATGCTCCTAGAAGCGATTATTATCATTTTTTTTTAAGCTCCTATAAGCTAGTATTAGCATTTTTTATATGCTCCTAGAAGCTAAATAGCATTATCCTATGTGTCCATGCACACTACTTTGGGCTATTAGTGTTTTTTGAGCTCCAGCATCTAGAAGCAGAAAAAATAATTGTTTTTGAGCGTTTTTTGTAGTCTTTTTCCAGCCAAAAAAACGCTGAATGCTCCTAAACGCTGCTAAATGCTCCTAACTGCTTCTAAATTCTACTAAAATGCTAATAGCAGCTTTTTTTTTAGCTTTTTATTTTCTTCATGTACTGCAAAAACAGTAATAAAATGCTAATGCTCCTAAAAGCTCCTAAAAGCTACTAAAATGCTACTAGAAGATGGCACAACAATGCTATTGGCATTTTTCATCCAGCGTTTTTCTAGCTTTTTTTGAGGTTATGAAAAACGCTTGTGTGCATAGAGCCTTAGAAGTGTTTTTGCAGTACATAGACTGCTCCTAGACTCTGAAGCTCAAAAAATGCTAATAGCCTAAAGTAGTGTGCGTGGACACACAGGATAACACTATTTAGCTTCTAGGAGCAGAATAAAAATGCTAATAACAGCTTGTTAGACCTTAAAAAAATGCTAGTGTGCATGGAGGCTGCCAATGCACCACAATGGGCATAAAACACATCACCTGTATTTTGGTGGCACCATAGGTACATTAATGGATACCATGCTTGTTTGTTGGGGTGCCATTATACAGAATGGCACCTCAAAACACCATACATCATATCGTGCATTTGTGCATATCATGTATTGCGGTAACCCGTGGTAAAACTCATGTTTTTCCACATGTTTTTGCTTTGCACAGAAGCCAGCCTTAAAAAAATAAATACATAAATGTAAATCATTGTGAATTAATTGTTACTTTTGTGTACATCTATAGCAGTGCCAGGACAAGGTCATCCACCACCCAGGGCAAAGATGCCAAACTGCACCCCCACCCCCCCCCCCCCCCATTCCTTTAGGGTTAGCAGTGATGTCGCTGTCACTACTCCTGTCAGCCTTGTAGCCAGTTGACCGAATTTGGGGCCCCATATTTAGGGCCACTTGGTGCTAGGAACCCCCAATTTGGTGTACAAATTGGGGGTTCCTAGCACCAAGTGGCCCCGAAATACAGGGCCCTAAAGTCTGTTTGGAAAATGTCAAGTACTTTTCTGCAGCAGAGAATGACATTTTCCGAACAGACTTTGGGGCCCCGTATCTCTGGGCCACTTGGTGCTAGGAACCCCATCTGGATATGTTGTGGATATGTTGTAGTGATAGTTCCACTGGGTTTGCACATCAAATTTGGGGTTCCTAGCACCAAGTGGCCCCAAAGTCGGTTCGGAAAATGTCATTGTCTGCTGCAGAAAAGTGCTTGACTCCAGTATAAGCCGAGGGGGGCATTTTCAGCACACAAAAAATGTGCTGAAAAACTCGGCTTATACTCGAGTATATACGGTACTTTATAAAATATGTTGATGATCCATTAATCCAAGCGCAAAATAAGCTCTTATTCTTATGAAGATGTCCTCACTGGGGTTCGCGAACTGTTGAGTGATTTACCCACCAACCTACACATACAGTATGTGACTAGTCTTAGGATGACTTATGCCCCGTACACACGGTCGGAAAATTTGACCACAAAATCCATTGGATTTTTTCCGACGGACTTTGTCCGAAACTGGTGTTGCATACACACGGTCGGACAAAGTTATCGGAAAATCCGATCATTCTGAACGTGATGAGGTTCATCCGTTACGACGGGACTACGTTCACGTTAGTAGCCAATAGGTTTGGTCTCATAATTTGATCTGAGCATGCGTGGCACTTTGTCCGTCGGAATTCTTGACACGCGATCGGAAAAAATACGATAGGATTTTGTTGTCTGAAAATTTGAGATCCTGCTCTCAAATTTTTTCCGTCGGAAATTCTGACCGTGTGTACGGGGCATTACTGTTTGGCGATAGAGTAAAACATATAAACAGTATCAATATTACTGAAGAACATGCAGCATTGCCTGAATTTTTCCTGTAAGGAAGTGATCCTTCATACTCGGAGCCTCCAGGTAGTGCTTGCCTTGCTCTCACACATCACATTTATTAGTTAAGACAACTTTTCACGCTGTGGAAAAACAAGGTGCCTCTTCGCAGCACTTCCTTTGGGATTCTGTCTCACAAAACAGCATTGTTAATGTTGGCCTTTCATACCGGAGAGCGATCAGTAAAAACAACTCTAGTAAAAGTTGGCTGCGAGGAGCAAAGTGATCATGAAAGCCTAACGTAATTCTTAATTTTAATGTGCGAGTGGAGAACGGTTACAACCCCTTACAGGTTTTTTTTCAATCACTGTCCCCACCGTAAGTGAGACAGATCATTAAAATAATTTGAAGGCAAAAAAAAAATGGTTTCACTTAGGATAGAGAGGGGAAGGGTCAAAATCCCTGTTAGTTTTTTTCCAGTTGGGGTTTTTTTTTTTTTAAACTTCCCATATTACAAAAAAACAAAAGAGAAAAAGGGGAGCACAGAACTTTTAAGGCACTCAATAATTATACATAATTTGAGATTAAAAATTAAATTTTTTTATTATTATCCAATAAAAAGCTCCATAGAAGCTTTAAATCTTGTAATTCATAATAACAAATTTCTTATGAAAATCCGGCCGTGTGTGGGCTCCATCTGACTTTTTCTGTCGGAATTTCCGACGGAAAGAATTTGAGATCCTGCTGGGAAATTTTTTAACATGGGTTCCTATGGAACATATTCACCTCAATGCATTTTTGTGCCTCTGCGTTTTTGGAAAGGGTCTGGGACTTTTTTACAAAAACGCGGCAAGTAGCGCAAAAAGCACTGCAAAAAACGCTAAAAAGCAACATGCACAGATGTGAATCGAGCCTTAGAGGGGATTCTTCCGTGGGTGGGGATCTAAGTTGAGGCCATCTTAGAGTAATGCCCCTACACACGGTCGGAAATTCCGACGGAAAATGTCCGATCGGACCATGTTGTCGGGAAAATCCGGCCGTGTGTGGGCTCAATGGAACTTTTTCCGTTGGAATTTCCGACGGAAAAAATTTGAGATCCTGCTCTCAAATTTTCCGACAACAAAATCCGATCTGACTTTTTCCGATCGTGTGTAGAGAATTCCGACGGACAAAGAGCCATGCATGCTCAGATCAAATTATGAGACCAAAGCTATTGGCTACTAGCCTCTACGTAGTTCCGTCGTACGCAACGAAAGTCACCACGTTCATAATGATCGGATTTTCCGACAACTTTGTCCGACCGTGTGTATGCAACACCAGTGTCGGACAAAATCCGTCGGAAAAAATCCGACGGATTTTGTGGTCGGAATTTCCGACCGTGTGTACGGGGCAATAGAAGCCTAATGTACACACGATTGGACTTCCGCCAACAAAACCGTGGATTTTTTTCCGTAGGATGCTGGCTCAAACTTGCCTTGCATACACACGGTCACACAAATGTTGGCCCGAAATTCCGAACGTGAGATCACGGTGACGTACAAGACGTACGACGAGCCATAGAAATAGGAAGTTCAATAGCCAGTGCGGCTCCTTCTGCTTGATTCTGAGCATGCGTGAACTTTTGTGCACCGGACTTGTGTACACACAATCGGACTTTCCAACAGCAAAGTGAAGTTGGCGGACAATTCGAGAACCTGCTCTCAAGCATTTGTGGGCAGAAATTCCGACAGCAAATGTTCGATGGAGCATACACACGGTCGGACTTTCCGACAACAAGCTCACATCGAACATTTCCTGTCGGAAAGTCCAACCGTGTGTACGCGGCATAAGAGCGTGAACACATACTACACATAAGAAAAATCACAAAAGATAACAGTATGAGACCCCATATTAGATGTTTCACATACAGTAAAGAGAAAGAGTCAACAATAAGAGACCCCAACTAGTTTCGACTTGCAGATAGCTATGTTTTCATCAGGTGTTTTTGTTATCCCTCTTTGATGATTTCTGCAACATAAATGTGTGTATATATCAGATATGTTGTTGCATTATGGAGTAACTACATTAGCCAAAGCAGATATGTAAGCAATAAACGATATTGAAAAAGAAAATAACTACCATATAAATCCTGTACAGGCTAAATGTTTTATCCCTTGTGCGTTTATGGGCTCTGATGGTGGGCATCTCCTGCAGACACTCAACTTCATAGACATTTAATCTGTTGTATGACATTTGTGTGATATATTACAAGCCTAAAATCTTCTATAGGACTTTCTATTGGATGCTAAATAACATTTTACATTTTTATCAAAATTTTATTTTAGTGACTTGCTCCCCTTCCTCTGTTTTCCTTCCTCCTGATTTTTTATTTTTTTTGCTCTGGTTGGGTACAGGAACATGCAATGAAATATTTTAACTTCCTGTCCTATAGACACAACAGGAAATGAGAGGAAATGTCTCCAAACTAAGGAAAATCTTCTATTGGACAGCTCTCATCGAAGCATGTGTCCTCATCAAATGGTTTCCCCTCTATTATTGTTCTGGTGACAAATTTTTGGCTGACCAATGTCCTTAGCACTGAAAGTGAGTGAAAATCCATAATTTTAAAAGAGACACAGTGCGTCCATAAAGGGCGCAGGAGCGCCGCCCCCCCCCCCCCTCTCCTGTCACTCTCTATAGACCATAGATAGATTCATGCATTGCATGAATCTATCTATGGTCGCTGCTGACACCCCCTATTCAGGTGTCCGGCCCCTTTTCGGTCACCGGGCACCTGAATTACAGCGGTGGGGCTGTTTTTTGGAAACACCTGATTAGCGCCGTAGGAAGCGCCGTGAGAAGCGGGCGCAGCGCTGTGCGTTCCTTGTCACTCAGCAGTATGTTAGCAAACCAAAGGAATTCGGTTTGCTAACATTGTACGGCCCCTTAGCCAATCAGGAGAACAGGTCTGTGTTAACTGTGCCCTGATTGGCTGAAACGACAGGCGCTGTGATTGGGCACCTATCAGGCGTCCAATCTTAGCAGAGGATGAGAGGAGGAGCGGGAAGGAGAAGAGATGGAGGACACCACTGCCGCCGTCACCCGAGACAAGGTAAGTGCAGGGCGGGGGGGCACAGTGGCAGCTTCTTTGCAGAAGCCTTCTTTGCAGGGACAGCTTTATTTTGAAGCGACTGCGTTTTATAGCAAAGTGGCTGTGTTTGATGGCAAAGTGGCTGTGTTTGATGGCAAAGTGGCTGTGTTTGATGGCAAAGTGGCTGTGTTTGATGGCAAAGTGGCTCTGTTTGATGGCAAAGTGGCTGTGTTTGATGGCAAAGTGGCTGTGTTTGATGGCAAAGTGGCTGTGTTTGATGGCAAAGTGGCTGTGTTTGATGGCAAAGTGGCTGTGTTTGATGGCAAAGTGGCTGTGTTTGATGGCAAAGTGGCTGTGTTTGATGGCAAAGTGGCTGTGTTTGATGGCAAAGTGGCAAAGTGGCTGTGTTTGATGGCAAAGTGGCTGTGTTTGATGGCAAAGTGGCTGTGTTTGATGGCAAAGTGGCTGTGTTTGATGGCAAAGTGGCTGTGTTTAATGGCAAAGTGGCTGCGTTTGATGTCACAGTGGCAAAGTGGTTGCGTTTGATGGGCACATTGGCTGCGTTTGATGGGCACAGTGGCTGCGTTTTAATGGGCACAGTGGCTCCGTTTTAATGGGCACAGTGGCTGCGTTTGATGGGCACAGTGGCTGCGTTTTAATGGGCACAGTGGCTGCGTTTGGTACAGTGGCTGCGTTTGATGGGCTTTTTTTTTTCAGAATTTTTCAGTTTATTTACGCCCCCCCCAAAAATGTTGAGCACCAGCCGCCAAAGCATAAAGGGGACGTCTTCCAATGGAGATACCTGTTTTGGAGAAAGATTTCCCTAGCTTTGGAGAGACCCCCTCTTACTGGACACCTGTTGTGTCCCGAGAGAAGAGGTGACGAAATTAGATAGAGGACAAAAACAGCAAAAAAAAATAAAACGTAAATAGTTTGGGCTTTAGATACACATTTATATTGGGCAACACATTTCAGATCAGGATATAGAAAGGATAGGAAAAATGATACAAAAAAATTAAGACTCCCTTGAAGACACTTGTTATTATTGGGACCGGTTTTACAAATTACTTCTGATTAAACGTCTTGAAGTAAATTATATAAAGATGAACTGAAAAGATTACACGTCAAGTGAACTGTTTTAATAGCCAAACACAACATATTTCTGTAAAATAAAGTCTGTGAATGGCACGCAAAGGAGATGTTTTTCTGTTTGAATGCTGGAAAACATTTTAAAGTTAACGCCAACTTCAAAGGTTACAAGAGGTTCCACCAGTAAGATATACTGTCCTTCCCTTCAATCCTTTGCTGTTCAGCTGAGAAGAAGGGATACCCAGAACTTCCCAGTCTAAAGGACAGTGTGGTGCTTGCTGATTGGCTAATCAATGTTGCATGAGGTGAAAGTTGTCAGCCCTGTGCAATTTCCTAGTCACTTACATTTACACTAACACTCTTTTTCTTGCTAGGGAGAAAGCTGTATATTGGAACCTGTATCTACCTGCTTCTGCTCAATCCATTCTGCAGAGATGAGCTTCCTCTACGTTTTCTGCTACTTCTAGAACATTTCTCCGCCACTCATTAGAATATCAGTCACCTTCTGCCTCTACCAAGGTATTGGTTTGAGGAAGAAGTCGCAGGGCTTCGAAATGCATAACTAGGCCCTCTGCTTCCTGTTCCACCCACGGTAATGTCACTTCCGTCCCGTGCACCTGTGTATTCCAGCCTGGTTCTCGGCATTACCTGACTCATCTTACAGCGGCATCTGATCCGGCTGGTGGCCACAGCAGCATCCTGACCATCCACCTTGCAGACCTACAGAGAGCAGTGATCTATATTTTGGAGACATGCCTTGTTTTTATATCTAAAAGGGAGTTGCCAATTTAATAAAAACAGTGCTCATACCACTGTGACAGTAGCCACATGATTGCTGATCCTTCCTGCACCGCATTTAGAACTGATTAAAGGGACACCGGGGAGAGAGGGAAGGAGTTAAGCTAACCCATATTGCTTTGGGAATCCCCTGTCAGGCCACCTGAGGCCAGGTGACAGATGCACACCGTTGGGATCAGGAGTGCACTGCAAGGTAGTGGACCCTACGGCTGACTGTTGCGGATGGGAGTCAGGGTGGTAAAGGGTTAGAGCGTAAGATTCCCTAGGGCGCGGAGTCTAAGAGCCAGCAGGTGTTCACCAGAGCCTCTAGTGGTGAGGGTGGACTGGGCTGCAACTGGCTCCAGGTTGTGACCCCCAGGGTCCCCTAGCTCATGCCCACAGTAGACAACAGGAGGATAGGGATAGTAAGGGAAAAGGTTGGGCAACTAGCAGACAAGGACAACAGAGTACACGCCAAAGGTTCAGGGTCACAGGCAAACAGGGATAGTCTGGGACACGCCAAAAGGTCAGGGTCACGAGCAGACAGGAATAGTCGAGAACACGCAAAGGTCGGTAACAAAGACAAACGTAGAGGGACGCGCCAAAAGGTCAGGGTCACGAGCAGACAGGAATAGTCGAGAACACGCAAAGGTCGGTAACAAAAACAAACGTAGAGCACACGGCAAGCAGGAAACAGGAAGCCAAACACACAATGTTGATCAGCAGGGCTGGCCTGCAGTGCACAGGTTAATATAGAGTTCTCTGATAGGAGCTGGGGTGGAGCCATGCTTAGAGGAGAGATTATAAAAGCAGTCAGGTGAGAGTGGCTGGTCTCTAGAGATGAACACATGGTGAGAGGTAAGCTGACAGACAAACTCTATTGCATAACCATGACATCCCCCTTGTCTGACTTGACTTGTGTTACACTTGTTCCAGATTAATGACACAGATATCAACAATTAATCAGCATGACTGCCAGGTAATACGTATTTACAGAAGGTCAGAAATGGAAGCCACCATTTTTTTTCCTAGTTTTTATGTAAATATGTTTTTAAACCAACTTGAAAATTATATATGTGTACCTTTTTAGAAGTCAAGATGTGTTATTAGGTCTTTGGAGAGGCTGAAAATCCAAGTTTGCACCTTGTACATTTTGCTGTGAGCTTATTGATTGCAGTCCAGTACAAAATAACAGAAACAGAGTCCACATTGACCTGAATGGAAAAACTTCTGATTTTCCTCTACTATACCAGCATGCAAGCTGTGAAAGTTCCTACTATAGTTCTATAGAGACACTTAAAAAAAGATGAGAACATCTGGTCAGTAAAATATTATAGCTTCTGAAATATAGAACACATTTAGATAAGTTCCCATTTCTACTTATAGGATAACAGCTTTACTAATGATGTCACTAACTGACCCCTTCATCATCCCCATCTGATATATAATGTTTACTACATGTCTGGATCACTGAGCAACCTCCTGCAAGGGCCACAACCTACACAGTAGCTTTGGACTTACAATCTTTGCAGTTGGTATCATGGCTACCCAATGCTGGGGCTGAGAGCATCTCTGGACTTTAAAAGCCCAACTCCTGGTAATTGTCTTAAAGCGGAACTTCACCCAAAAGGGGAAGTTCCCCTTGTTTGCATCCTCCACCCCTTTTGGCACTTTTTGGGTAGAGCGAGTACCTAGTTTTGAAAGATACAAGTTCCCACTTCCTGTCAGATGTGACACGGTGATCCGAGCCAGAAGTTCGGCCCCCTTCTCCCCCAGCAGCCTTCTGGGACACAACAGGTCCCAGAAGACTGTGGGACCATTAACAAAGCACAGCGCGGCTCCCGTATGCGCAGTAGGAAGTCGGCTGTGAATCCACAAGGCTTCACTGCCGGTTTCCCTTACTTAAGATGCCAGCGCCTGCACCCAAAGTCGATTGAGGAATGGGCTCGGATGAGGACATCGCTGGATATCTGGACAGGTAAGTGTCCTTATATTAAAAGTCAGCAGCTACAGTATTTGTAGCTGCTGACTCCTAATTTTTGGCGGGAGCTGGGCGCTCCTCTTTGAAGTATAACTAAAGGCAAACTTTTTTTTTTTTTTAGTTTTGGTGTGGAGATGCATTATAACACCTGACAATTCTTATTGCCGTCTGTTTGCCCATTAGGGAGATTCACCCTCTTTATTTGTCCTGTGTACCATAATCAATTAAAGTGAAAGTAAAAAAAAAATAGTATTTTCGCCGGAAAAGTAATACAGGGGAAACTTTTCATATACAATATGTATTTTATCTGTGTATTTACCTGCTGGCCTGAAGTTAATCTTTAACCACTATCCAACCGCTGCACGCCGATATATGTCGGCACAATGGTAGCGGTGGGCAAATGGGCGTACCTGTACATCCCCTTTAAGAGTCGGGGATAGCAGGCACGCGTCGTGTACAGTGTGACTGCGGGACCGGCGGACTCGATGTCTGCCGGTCTCCCGGTGATCGTGTCACGGAGCCTCAGAACGGGCAAGTGCTATGTAAACAAGGCATTTCCCCGTTCTGGCTTGTGTCATGACAGAGATCACCGCTCCCTGTCATTGGGAGCGGTGATCGCTGTCATGTGACTTGAAGCTCATCCCCCCCACAGTTAGAATCACTCCCTAGGACACACTTAACCCCTTCATCGCCCCCTAGTGGTTAACCTCTTCACTGCCAGTGTCATTTGCACAGTAATCAGTGCATTTTTATAGCACTGATCGCTGTATAAATGACAATGGTCCCAAAATAGTGTCAAAAATGTCCGATGTGTCTGCCATAATGTCGCAGTCATGATAAAAATCGCAGAATGCCGCCATTACTAATTAAAAAAAATAAAATAAAAATGCGATAAAACTATCCCCTATTTTGTAGACGCTATAACTTTTGTGCAAACCAATCAATATACACTTATTGCGTATGTAGAAGAATACATAAACTGAGGAAAAAAAAATTTTTTTTTTATATATTTTTAGGGAATATTTATTATTGCAAAAAGTAAAAAATATTTTTTTTTTTTTCAAAATTGTCGCTCTTTTTTTGTTTATAGTGCAAAAAATTCAAACCACAGAGGTGATCAAATACCACCAAAAGAAAGTTCTATTTGTGGGAAAATAAGGACGTCAATTTTGTTTGGGTGCAACCCAACGACCGCGCAATTGTCAGTTAAAGAGACGCAGTGCCGAATCACAAAAAGTGCTCTGGTCAGGAAGGGGGTAAAATCTTCCGGGGCTGATGTGGTTAAAGTATAAACTTTTTCTTTAGCTTTGGATAGAGTGTAAAGGGATTAGAACCTCTGTCAGTTTATATTGCTGTCTGTGCTCCCTTTAGGGAGATTTATCCTCTCTTTTTAACCTGTTTACCATTATCATTGAAGTGAAAGTAAAAAAAGAATCCCACATTTTGAGTTGTCCCCAGAAAAGTAATAGAGGGGAAATCTTCCAATGGGGACATTAGTTCTAGTATGCTGGGGGTCCCCAATGGGTTTCCCTAAATTTGCAGGGAGTAACTATTATTTCCTGTTACAGGGGGTTCCCGAGTTACGAACTCAATAGGGACTGGCCGCCTGTACGGAAGTTGGAAATGTTCGTAAGTCGGCGCGCATGCGCAGACCGACAAATACGGAGATTTCCGGACATTTCCGATGTTCCGTCTATTGCCGTTCTGCGCATGCGCGGCAAATTACGGACATTTCCGGCATTTTCCGAAGCTCCGTATGGCCGCGCATGCGCAGAACGGCCGAAAGACGCCGAAAATGACCGAAAAATGGCGGAGGGTCCCCGCAGCACCCCGTTCGTAAGTAGGGGTTGTTCGTAGGTCGGGTGTTCGTAAGTCGGGGACCCCCTGTATAGGACAGAAAGTGAAGGTAGATCACCCCAATGGGGCACAGATGGCAAAAAATGAACCAACAGGGGTTATAACCCTCCCTTACTCTATCCAAAATTTAAAAAAAAGTTTTGCCTATAGTTCTTTTTTAAGTTTTGGTTGACAGGTCAGTATATTGGCCAGCAAAGCTGCACAAATACAGTGGTGTGAAAAAGTGTTTGCCCCCTTCCTCATTTCCTGTTCCTTTGCATGTTTGTCACACTTAAGTGTTTCGGAACATCAAACCAATTTAAACAATAGTCAAGGACAACACAAGTAAACACAAAATGCAATTTGTAAATGAAGGTGTTTATTATTAAAGGTGAAAAAAAATCCAAACCATCATGGCCCTGTGTGAAAAAGTGATTGCCCCCTAAACCTAATAACTGGTTGGGCCACCCTTAGCAGCAACAACTGCAACCAAGCGTTTGCGATAACGTGCAATGAGGCTTTTACAGCGTCCTGGAGGAATTTTGGCCCACTCATCTTTGCAGAATTGTCCTAATTCAGTTACATTAGAGGGTTTTCGAGCATGAACGGCCTTTTTAAGGTCATACCACAACATCTCAATAGGATTCAGGTCAGGACTTTGGCTAGGCCACTCCAAAGTCTTCATTTTGTTTTTCTTCAGCCATTCGGTGGTGGACTTGCTGGTGTGTTTAGGATCATTGTCCTGCTGCAGAACCCAAGTTCGTTTCAGCTTGAGTACACGAACAGATGGTCTGACATTCTCCTTCAGGATCTCTTGGTAGACAGCAGAATTCATAGTTCCTTTTAACACGGCAAGTCTTCCAGGTCCTGAAGCAGCAAAACAGCCCCAGACCATCACACTACCACCACCATATTTTACTGTTGGTATAATGTTCTTTTTCTGAAATGCAGTGTTCCTTCTACGCCAGATATACTTGGACACACACCTTCCAAAGAGTTCCACTTTTGTCTCATCGGTCCACAGAATGTTGTCCCAAAAGTCTTGGGGATCATCAAGATGTGTTGTGGAGAAATTGAGACGAGCTTTGATGTTCTTTTTGCTCAGCAGTGGTTTTCTCCTTGGAACTCTGCCATGCAGGCCATTTTTGCCCAGTCTTTTCCTGATGGTGGAGGCATGAACGCTGACCTTAACTGAGGCAAGTGAGGCCTGCAGTTCCTTGGACGTTGTTGTGGGGTCTTTTGTGACCTCTTGGATGAGTCGTCGCTGCGCTCTTGGGGTAATTTTGGGCGGCCGGCCACTCCTGGGAAGGTTCACCACTGTTCCATGTCTTCGCCATTTGTGGATAATGGCTCTCACTGTGGTTCGCTGGATTCCCAAAGCTTTGGAAATGGCTTTATAACCCTTTCCAGACTGATAGATCTCAATTACTTTCTTTCTCAATTGTTCCTGAATTTCTTTGGGTCTCGGCATGATGTGTAGCTTTTAAGGATCTTCTGGTGGACCTTACTGTGTCAAGCAGCTCCTATTTAAGTGATGCCTTGATTGTGAACAGGTGTGGCAATAATCAGGCCTGGGTGTGGGTAGAGAAATTGAACTCAGGTGTGGACAACCACAGTTATAGTATGTTTTAACAAGGGGGGCAATCACTTTTTCACACAGGGCCATGATGGTTTGGATTTTTTTTCACCTTTAATAATAAACACCTTCATTTACAAATTGCATTTTGTGTTTACTTGTGTTGTCCTTGACTATTGTTTAAATTGGTTTGATGTTCCGAAACACTTAAGTGTGACAAACATGCAAAGGAACAAGAAATGAGGAAGGGGGCAAACACTTTTTCACACCACTGTACAGTTTGCATGAAAGGAAGTAACCGCTTTCACCCATCTGCCATTTAGCATTTCATCTGCATAGGTAGTATTCCAAAGGAAAGTGAATGAAACATTGCAGAACGCACAGCAGTAGCCTGTTATGTGGGTAATCTCTTTAATTTTTGATGACGCTTTTAAAAAAACATTATTTCAATTTGAAAGTCATGTTGAAACATCTTGAAAAACAGAAGTTGAATTCAATGGCGAAAATTACATATTACAGACAAATCCACAGTAAATTACAGCAATCTACAACACAAAACAACCAGCCAAATGAATAAATACCTGGCCAAATTCACTTCACATCTTGCCAATGTTTTATCATCTCTGGGATAACTTTAAAAAAAAAAAAACCTTCACTGGGAAATTTGCAGAGAATATTGCATTTGAGAGAATAAAACAACTTATTGGTAAAACTGCACTATTAGCACGCTACAACCATTTCTTGCAAGACAATTTCATCTAATGCGGCGTACACACGAAGGGACTATCCCGTGGGATTATCCTCTGGACTCAAGTCCAGCGGACAATCCCCTCGTGTGTGGGCGCCGGCGGACTTTTTGGCGTCAAAGTCCGGCGGACCAAAGTTTTAAGTTTGGTTTTAAAATTATCCGCTGGACTTGGCAGTCCGGCGGACAATCCCGCCGTTAGTAGGCTAGTCCGCCGGACTTTTGAAAATGAACGGACTTGCCGCTCATCGGCATCCTCCGGGACTGTGACATCGCAAGGGGGCGGGGTCACCATGTGACATGAGCATGTGACCCTGTCCCCATGTCCCTATATAAGTCCCAGCACAGCGCGGCTCTGCCATTCCGGCCAGAGAGAGCGACGGGTCAACATCGGAAGAAGAAGAAGAAGAAGAAGAAGAACAACAAGAACAAGAAGGCGCCGGCGGCGGGGAAAACGACGACCGCCGCAAGAACAGAAGAGACCCCGGAAGACCCCGGAAGACCCCCGAAGGCGGATCGAGACCCCCAGACGACGGCGGCGACGACGAAGAAGGTAGCCGGACTTCTCCGCTCGGTAAAAGAGCTTGGTAAATGGTGGAGGAGTCCGGCGAGAAGACCCCCAAGACGGAAGAAGACCCCCGGAGCAGTGCAATAAAATATTTTTAAGTGTGTGTGTTTTTGTACTTTACATTTTACACCTTAGGTGAATGGGGTACATCGTACCCCATTCGTACCCCATACTCATTAACATAGGGTGGGGGGCCGGGATCTGAGGGCCCCCTTAGAAAAGGGGGCTCCCAGATTCTGATAAGCCCCCGCCCGCAGACCCCGACAACCAACGGCCAGGGTTGTCGGGAAGAGGCCCTTGTCCTCATCAACATGGGGACAAGGTGCTTTGGGGTGGGGGGGCCGCACGGCCCCCCTTTCCCCAGGGCACCCCCAATGTTGAGGGCACGCGGCCTGGTACGGCTCAGGAGGGGGGGGCGCTCGTTCGTCCCCACCCCTTTCCTGGCCGGCCAGGCTGCGTGCTCGGATAAGGGTCTGAGATGGATTTGGGGGGAACCCCCACGCCGTTTTTTCGGCGTGGGGAGTCCCTTTAAATCCATGCAAGGTGACGGAGCTAGCGCGCCGGCATTTACTGCCTACGCTAGCTACGTAACCTGAAGTTACGTTCTAAATGAACGGACTGCTCCGTGTGTGGGCAAGTCCGTTCATTTTCAAAAGTCCCTCGGACTTTGGCCAGCGGATTGTCCGCCGGAGAAGTCCGGGCGTGTGTGGGCAAGTCCACACGCTCGGAAAGTCCGGCGAAGCCAGCTGGAAAGTCCAGAGGATTGTCCGCTGGACTAGGTCCGCCGGCAAAAGTCCGCACGTGTGTACGCGGCATAAAGAAAGCCTTTCCTCTGAAAAAAAACAAAATTTAATGTATTACATTGTTATCTTAAAGAGGGAGTCCGGCGAAAATTTTTTTTTTAAAAGTCAGCAGCTACAAATACTGCAGCTGCTGACTTTTAAAATAATGACACTTACCTGTCACAGGGTCCAGCGATGTCGGCACCCGAGGCCGAACCGCCCCTCGGTCCTCGGATGCTGCTTCCACCATCTTGGGTATGGGAATCAGGAAATGAAGCCTTGCGGCTTCACTTCCCGGTTCCCTACTGCGCATGCGCGAGTCACGCAATGCAATAGGAATAGGAACCCGTGTGTGTCCCAGCAGACAGCGCGGCGGGACAGGAAGAGGCATAGACTCCCGTGGGAGTTTATGCCCGGAAGTGAGTGCAAATACCTGTCTTAGACAGGTATCTGCACCCCCTCCCCCCTGAAAGGTGCCAAATGTGACACCGGAGGGGGGAGGGTTCCGATGAGTGGAAGTTCCACTTTAGGGTGGAATATCGCTTTAAGAAATTACTGTTTGCAACTGGGCCATATGGGGTTTCCAGGTGCAAGAGCGGAACTGGGTATCATTTTTGCTTGGCAAACAAACAAGTGATGGCGCCCTAAATGTGCAAATAAACATAGTGTAAAGGTCTCGAAGGAATCTGGAGATGTGTGTACAACATATTCATATATGTGGAAAATGATATATAATTGTGTACATAAAAAAAGTGAATTAGTAGTAATGCAAATAAAATTTCACTGTGCCCGACACTAATAATATAAAGTGCTTCCAAATGTATATGTCTTCTGAGCGCTTCATCACGGGTGCTCAGAGGGTAGATGGCAACTCACCAGAGTTGTTTGACCCCTTGTTACAGGAGGTCAAAATGCCAAATGGGTTTCTGGACTTCCACCTTTCCACTCCAATTAGGGTTGCCACCTCATCCTTTTAAAACCGAACACATATGAATTACACAGGTTCTGTTGCTGATTAAGGTGGTACTTAAACTCACTTGATGCCTTATCTGCATTAAAATTAGCCTCGGAACATGTGTACCGTATATACTCGAGTATAAGCCGACCCGAATATAAGCCGAGGCACCTAATTTTACCACAAAAAACTGGGAAAACTTATTGACTCGAGTATAAGCCTAGGTTGAGAAATGTGCAGCTACTGTAAGTGGAAACGAGGGTCAACAATGCCTATTTGCAGCCTCACTGTGCCTATTTGCATGCCTCACTGTGCCCATTTGCAGCCATAGGTCCCCTGAATTTCAAACTTGGTAGTTAAGGGTTCCTAGATGCCCCCTAGCTGCAGCCAAAATTTGGGGTCCCTCGACCCAAAGGGTCCCGAAATGACATTGCTGCAGATGGACACAGTTGACCGACTTTGGGGCCAAATTTGGATATGTTGTAGTGATGGTTCCACTGGGTTTGCACACCAAGTGGCCCCGAGATACGAGGCCCAAAGTCGGGTCGGAAAATGTCAAGCACTTTTCTGCAGCAGAGAATGACATTTTCCAAACCGACTTTGGGTCCCCGTATCTCAGGGCCACTTAGTGCTAGGAACTAAGTGGAACCAACACTACAACATATCATGGGGTTCCTAGAACCAAGTGTGGGGTTTCCTCCATACCAGAAGGAAAGGAATTGTTTCGATTGGTCAAAGGACAAGTCGCAATTATATCAAATTCGGATCCCGTTCATTAACGTTGCATGGAAGTCGGACATGAAGTCGCAGGGCAAAGTTGGATCAGAAGTCGTGTGACTTCCTTGTCGGCGCAGTGTGAACCCGGCCTTAATGGCCAGATTTTGTGAGTTTGAACCTCTGGGCCAAAGGACATTTATTTGAAGGTATCACTACCACTACCCCTACTATCACTGCCATCACTAAATGACAGCTTACCACTCAGCAGCTTGTTTCCCCTTCCCACCCCCACTAGGTACCCTCCCAATGTTGAGTGCATGTGTATAGGTATGTTTTTGGATCCATGCCAGCTGCAATAATTAAGGGTCTGGTATGGATTATGGATGGGACCCCCTGCTGCTTTTCTTTCTCCTTAACCACTTAACGACCACCCGCATTGTACTGTGGATGGGCGGTTGCTGTTGGCAAAGCGACATACTGGTACATTGCTGTCTACTTCCAGGTTTAGGGCACGCATATGCACCCCCCCCCTCAGCCATCACCCGCTGCGATTGTCTGTCGGCAAGCAAATGATTCATGGCCAGGACATGCTAATCAGCTGTGTACATTCACAGCCCTGAGCTCTGTGTTGACATTCAACACAGAGCTCTGTACACAGGGAGTGATGTGTCAGTTTCTCATCCCTCTGAGAGACCATTAATAAAAAGCAGCACACTTTACACACATTACACATAGTTAGGCACAAATTTAACCCGTGATCACCCTAGATGTTAACCTTTTTCCAGTCCATGTTCTTAGTATAGTGACGGTGTATATTTTTAGCACTGATCACTGTATTAATGTCACTTGTGATGTCAGTGGCAGTTAGTTTCCCCCAGCGTCAGTTAGTGTCAGGTTGTCCGTTGCCATATTACAGTCATTGATTGTCGCCATAAGTAGTAAAAAAAAAATGCAAATTTAAATTCCAGTATATCTACCATAGTTTGTAGGCACTATGACTTTCACGCAAACCAATCAATACATACAATACTTATTGAGATTTTTTTTTTGCAAAAATATGTAGCAGAACATACAATTTTGACCGAAATGTATGAATAAATTCGATTTTTTTATTTTATTGGATATGTTTTATATCAGAAAGTAAAAAAATATTGTTTTGTTTTTTTCAAAATTGTCAGTCTTTTTTCATTTATATCGTAAAAAAAAAACCCAGTGGTGATCAAATACTACTAAAAAAAAGCTCTATGTGTGTGAAAATAAAATAGTATACATTTTGTTTGGGTATAGCAATGCATGGCCACGCGATCGCCAGTTAAAATAGCGCAGTACTGAATAGCAAAAAATGGCGTGGTCATGAAGGGGGTAAAATCTTCTGGAGCTGAAGTGGTTAAAGAACAGTACACATTTGTTGTAAACAATGTGTATTGTCCTTTAACCACTTCCTGCCCGGTCAATAGCAGATTGACGTCCGAGAAGTGGTTCAGTTATCGTGATTGGGCGTCATATGACGTCCTTCAGGATAACATGCCGCCGCGCTCCTGTGGAGGCGCGCATCGCGGCGATCGGGGGAGCGGTGTGTCAGTCTGACACGCAGCTACACCGATCTCGGTAAAGAGCCTTTAACACCTGATCAGCCATGTCCAATCACGGCTAATCACGATGTAAACAGGAAAAGCCGTTGATCGGCTTTTCCTCACTCGCGTCTGACAGATTGTTTGATTGTTTATCAGCGCAGACCCCCCTCGGATGCCCACACTAGACCACCAGGGAAGCCCCCAGGACCACCAGGAAAGTGGGCAACATGTGGATGGCCAGGTATGTACCCCATGGACATCCACATGTACAAATGAATGCCCAATCTGTGCCAATCAGTGCCCACAAATGGGCACTGACTGGCACCATGATGAAACAAATTAAATCAGCAATGCCACCCATCAGTGTTATCAGTGCCACCCATCAGTGTCCAGCAGTACCACCATCAGTGCCCATCCGTGCCACCTATCAGTGCCACCCATAAGTACCCATCAGTGTCACCCATAAGTACCTATCAGTGCCACCTATCAGTGCCCATCAGTGCCGCCTATCAGTGCCCATCATCAGTACCCGTCAGTGCCACCTCATCAGTACCAACTCATTGGTGCCACCTCATCAGTGCCCATCAGTGCCGCCTTATCAGTGCCTGTCAGTGCAGCCATATCAGTGCCCGTCATTGAAGAAGAAAACTTACTTATTTAAAAAAAATGTTAACAGAAACAAAGAAAAACTTGTTTTTTTTTCACAATTTTCTGTCTTTTTTTATTTGTTGCACAAAAAATAAAAATCGCAGAGGTGATCAAATACCACCAAAAAGCTCTATTTGTGGGAACAAAATGATAAAAAAATTAGTTTGGGTACAGTGTTGTATGACCGCTTTGTCAAAAACGCCCCCTTGCTGTGAGTGACAGGTGATTTACATATCTCATGCACTAGCCTGAGATAGACACAGACCACAGATCCACAGACCAGAGTGAAAATAAATGTATTCTCGAGTGAACAGCAAGAAGAATATAGGGGAGATGTATGTAGTTAGAGCTGGGCAGAGTAGAACATGCAGTGATCTGATGATTGTTATAGTGCAGTGTGTGTGTCTGAGGATACATTGATCACAGGATTTGTTATGTGGGGGAGGGGTGGATTTCTCACTTTTTATAATTACACAGGATGTGCCTCTTTTAGGCTAGTGCATGAGATATGTAAATCACCTGTCACTCACAGCAAGGGGGCATTTTTGACAAAGTTTTCAGCACTTTGTCAAGATCTTTCTAACTGAACAATAAAAGAGGATTTCTCAGGGCTGGAGTAAATCTGTGTGGCAAGACTGGGCTCAAATGAAAGGAAATATTATTCTCTACATTATGACATCCAATTTTTTTTTGGGGGGTTTACATCCAATTTAAAGTAAACCTTTCCAAAGCACTTTGGCCTACAGGTAAGCCTAGATTAAGGCTTACCTGTAAGTCCAATAAATATCTCCTAAACCTACATGGTTTAGGAGATATTTAGAAATGAAAAGGCATCACTGTCTATGGCGCAAGCGCCGTAGACAGCGGCGCGCAGGCGCACTGCGCATGCCGGGTTCACAGCGATATGCCTCTTTCCTGCGCATGCGCGGGAGTGACGTCATCGCCGCTCCAGCGAATCACAGCGATGGAGCGGCGAGACCCGGAAGTCACTCTGGCCCTGGATGGCGGCGCAGAAGATCGTGGATAAGGACCACTTCGGGGGCTTCGTTTTCAGGTAAGTCTTTCATAATGAGCTAGTATGCTATGCATACTAGCTCATTATGCCTTTGCCTTGCAGGGTGTCTTTTTTTTTTTTTTAAGAGGCTTTACTTCCTCTTTAAGGTACTTGTATAGTGCTGTCAATTTACGCAGTGCTTTACATATACATTGTACATTCACATCAATCCCTACCCTCAAGGAGCTTACAATCTAAGGTCCCTACTAGGGCCAATTGAGACAGCAGCCAATTAACCTACCAGCATGTTTTTGGAGTGTGGGAGTAAACCGGAGGAAATCCACGCAGGCACAGGGAGAACATGCAAACTCCAGGCAGGTAGTGTCGTGGTTGGGATTCAACCCAGTGACCTTTTTTACTGCTAGGCAAGAGTGCTACCCACTACACCACTGTGCTGCCCCAGGTTCATGTATTTCCTTACGGCTTCTGCATATGTTCAGCGAACTGAGCTTTGCATGGTTCACTTCTCCCTAGGTGTAAACAAATGAAGATATTAGAAGGCACACAAAAGTGTCTGAATAATATTTGTGTCACCCAAGGCAAGGAGTTCATGTTGCTATGTTTATATGGGTGTGTGGAGTAGTGGTCAAGGAAGCCAGGTAGTCTCTTTCACTTCCTAATTGCCTTTTTTCTTATCGTGCTTCCAACATTTGTCTTTAATCACATCCTCCTTGGCTCCTGCTGCATTGAGTAAACTCCTACGCCCGCTCGCTCGTGTTTTCAAAACTGATAAAGTTTTCATCGAGTCTAATAGAAATGGATGACAAGATATGAAATCATCACAATGTGTGCCTGATACAGGGTGGATCACACAACTGTTCAGTTTTTTTTTTTCCTTCCAGGGGTGAAGAGTACATTGACTGTCTCAGAGTGACTCCAACCAGAAAAGAGACCCTGTGTACAAGCAATATAGTGGACAGTGCTTACCTATAAAATCTATTCTTTATTTTCTATAAATATTTATTTTGGAGTCTCAACTCTGCCTTCCACACAAGCGTGACTCCATCTAAACTCCTAGTTCTTCACAAGACCCCCTTCTTCCAGCACATTAAATCTGGGGCTCCGAGCAGTGGCGGCTGGTGTTTTTTTTGGGGGGGTGGCAAACAACCACCCATCTCCCTCGAGCAGCACCCCCCCTAACTGTTTGCCAGCTGGTCCAGCACTTACCCCATTGTAGCGGGTGGCAGACAGCGTGGTGCAGTGGCTCGGCTCAAAATCCTCTCCTCCATGGCGGCTTCCAGCTCCTCCCCTCCTCAAGCGGGGCTGAATCCGTCCCCGCTGAGCAGGCGGATGACAGGCCCTGTCCGCTATGCAGAGTGAACACCATCCGATCGGCATTCGTCCGGGGAATCGGATGACAAACGTATCGCCAATGGTCTGTTTTTAGCGGACAGCAGCCTCATAGAGAAAAATGGGTGGCCTAAACGGGTCCGCCTGAAAGACAGACAGACGGACCGATCGGTCTGCTTGTGTGAAAGGGGCCGTAAAGCTGAGCTCCACCCAAAAGGGGAAGTTCTGCCTTCAGGAATCCTCTTGAAGAATTGGCACTTTGAGGAGCTGGTACCCAATTTTGACAGGTACCTGCTCCCACTTCTGCTCTCCAACCGCCTAGGCCAGGGATATGCAATTAGCGGACCTCCAGCTGTTGCAGAACTACAAGTCCCATGAGACATAGCAAGACTCTGACAGCCACAAGCATGACACCCAGAGGCAGATGCATGATGGGACTTGTAGTTTTGCAAGAGCTGGAGGTCCGCTAAATGCATATCCTTGGCCTAGGCGATCAGAAGCGGAAGTTCTCCTCCCTTCTCCCGCCCCCTGCAGTCTTCTGGGATACGTGGCAGGTCTCGGAAGACTGCCTGACCATTCACAATGTGCACCACTGCCCGTGCATGCGCAGTGAGTACCCGGCTTTGAATCCACAAGCTGTCATAGCCGGGTGCCCATAGTTAAGGTGCCGGCGCCAAGGAAATAAGACAGCAGGTGAAACTGGCTGGCGTGAGCACACCCCCTGGATCATGGGACAGGTGAGTGGCTGTTTTTTAAAAGTCAGCAGCTACAGTTTTTGTAGATGCCCCCCTGCCCTTCGTTATACTGCAGACTGGAACTCCTCTTTAAGCAGACCTGTCACCTCCTATGGGACTCTACACACTTTAGTTTTTAAATTATACCTGCACTTTTTTATAGAGTGTAATAAGTCACCCACGGACCCGCTGAGTGTATATTTATGGACCTTGCTTTGTGCACTGCTTCGCAGTCATGTTGGAACAGAAAGGGGGCATCTCCAAGCTGTTCCCACAAAGTTGGGAGCATGAAATTGTTCAAAATGTCTTGGTATGCTGATGCCTTGAGGGGCCAAACCCATCCCCTGAAAAACAAGCCCACACCATAATCCCCCCTCCACCAAATGATTTGAACCAGTGCACAAACAAGGTCCATAAAGACATGGATGAGCAAGTTTGGGGTGGAGGAACTTGACTGGCCTTCTCATCCAACATCAGTGCCTGACCTCACAAATGTGCTTCTGGAAGAATGGTCAAACATTCCCATAGACACACTCCTAAACCTTGTGGACAGCCTTCCCAGAAGAGCTGAAGATGTTATAGCTGCAAAGGGTGGGTCAACTCAATATTTAACCCTACAGACTAAGAATAAAGTGGGTGTAAAGGCAGGCGTCATAATACTTTTGGCAATAAAGTGTACTTCTTCTCTGGATCACTGCCTGCCTGACTGTGATAAACAATAAAGAAAAACGAAACAAAGTCCAAACGTGCACTAAGTCCCGCATTTAGTGAGTTTTAATAAAAAAATGTAAGGTAAAAATGCTATACAACAGTATTCATTCTAGGATGTTTTTTTTTATGTGGAAACTCAAAAAATGAGAGACCACCAGTACCCTCCGGTACAGACGGGATTTTTCAGGCGAACAAAACAAAAAGAGAGAAAATATAGATTTTATATTTTGATTTTTATTTTTAAATAATTTATTTATTGAAAAAATAAATGAAAAAAATCAAGTAAACTGTGTTATGCCCCATACACACGGTCGGAAAATCCGACCACAAAATCCATCGGATTTTGTCCGACGGATTTAGTCCGACACTGGTGTTGCATACACACGGTCGGACAAAGTTGTCGGAAAATCCGATCATTCTGAACGTGGTGACGTTTGTTGCCTACGACGGGACTACGTAGAGGCTAGTAGCCAATAGCTTTGGTCTTGTAATGTGATCTGAGCATGCGTGGCACTTTGTCCATCGGAATTCGCTACACACGATCGGAATTGGTGTGATCGGACTTTGTTGTCGGAAAATTTTTAGAGCAGGAGATACAACTTTGTCCGTCGGACAATCCGATGGAAAATGTCCGATGGTGCCTACACACGGTCGGAATTTCCGACAACATTGTCCGATAGGACAGAATCCATCGGAAAATCCGACCGTGTGTATGGGGCTTTAGAGGGAATTCTATGTGGGTGGAGATCTAAGCTGAGGCCATCTTAGAGTAAGGCCCCTTTCACACTGGGGCGGTGAGCCGCGGTGACGGTAAAGCAGCGCTATATTTAGCGCTGCTTTACCGTCGTTTTCACCGCGGTTTTCAGCCGCTCGCGGTGCGGTTTTACCCCCCGCGAGCGTCCGAAAAAGGGTTAAACACCCCCCGCAGAGCGCCGCGGTATTGCCGCGGTAACCGCGGTATTGCCGCGGTTTTACCGCGGTCTCCCATTGTAATCAATGGGAAGGAGCGGTATAGGAGCGGTGAACACACCGCTCCTATCCCGCTCCAAAGATGCTGCTAGCAGGACTTTTTTTGTCATCCTGCTAGCGCACCGCTCCAGTGTGAAAGCCCGCCGGCTTTCACACTGGAGTGAATGGGGCCGGATTTTTTCATGCGGTGAACAGGCGCTATTTTTAGCGCTGCACCGCATGAAAAACGCCCCGGTGTGAAAGGGGCCTAAGAGTGCAGCTGGGGGCCATTTTGTTGTAGTCCTGATGGAGCCTGATGAGCCTGCATTCAGCCTGACCAATAGCTGGAAGCAGCATAACAGCTACCTGGAGAAACTGAATGGGGGGTCTGAGCGGTACCGTTTTTTTGGGCATTGATGTTACAGCTAATCACAGTGGTCACATGTTCAGGTACTCCGCCTCTGCCTCCCAGCATTAAGATCCACTTAAAAGGCCACCTGGAGGTGTTGACAAGGAGTAAATACAAAGTATTTAGGCACCCCTACCATGTTCTCATTTACACGGACCATGAAGAAAAAGCATATACACTACGTTATGTATACCCAAAAACTTTATTTTTTTGACAGCTGTCAGGTTTTTATGGCTGTCCCTACTAGGTAGATTTACCCTCCCTATTTGTACTGGTGTCCACTGTCACCTAGAAAAGGGGAACACTGGGAAATTCATCTTTGCCCAAATATGCATTCCATAAAAAAATCTTCCAGGAAATGTATCCAACTGGTGATAACTGTTGTCTTTAGAAAGCCTATAGTGCTCCACTAATCCTGTGTTATATATTCGCTTTTAATGTGGATATTTGTACTATCCAAAATGGCCTAATATACTGTATAAATTGCATCTAATTGGATTTTATACATATTTATTATATATTTAAAAAGTATGGTACTGCCTTTTAGTGCTTTTGAGAAACCCATTCCAATTTTTATTTTGTAACTGGCAATTAGCCAATAAGTAAATACCCCCCTAGATGCAAAATGATTTTCTTAGGCTAAGTTCACACTGGCATTAAGAGCAGGCGTTTGAGAGGCCTTAAAAAATGCCTATGCAAATGCCTATGCACAAGATACAATAGACAGTACATAGTGCTGCTCACACTAAGCATTAGCGTTCCGTCAAAATTGAAGCCTTGTGTTGAGTCAGGAGGCATTTGAAGCCTTTCAACACCTCCCATTCAAGTCTATGGTAATGCCTCACAAATGCTCTGGCAAGCAGTTGCGGATTGGTTGCGGAGCATTAAGATTCCTTCATTTACTGTAATGGAATAGGCATTTGTGGAGCAGTTTTAACGTTCGTCAAACGCTTCAAAACTGCCCATAGGGCATTTAGGGAGCATAACTCCTCATTTAATGCTTGTAAAATGCCTGTCAAATGCCCTTACTAAAGCTTATTGGTGCCTGTCTGACACCCATACTAACGCCATACAAACGCTATAGCAGCGCTTGTTGAGGTTTAGAAATTTAGTCAAGTGTTAACAAGCCCTTAAATGGCTTTCACACCAAGCCACCTACAGCGTCGGCGGTAAAACACCGATATTTTTCGCAGCGTTTTACCGTCGGATTGGGGGCGCATTTCGGCCGCTTTGCCGGCGGTATTACAGCGCTGCCCCATTACTTTCAATGGGGAGCAGCGGTGGAGGAGCGGTGGAGGAACGGTAAACACAGCGCTCCTTCACCGCTCCAAAGAAGCTGCTGGCAGGACTTTTCCTGACGTCCTGCCAGCGCACCGCTCCAGTGTGAAAGCCCTCGGGCTTTTACACTGCAGACAATGGAGCAGCAGTTTGAGGGCGGATTGCAGGCGCTATTTCTAACGCTATAACGCCTGCAAAACGCCCTCGGTGTGAAAGGGGTCTTAAAGCGGAACTAAACCCATCAATTTAACGGTTTAAAAAAAAAAAACTATTACATTCCTGGAATGTTGGGATTGCTAACTGTAACATTTGCTTGTGCTTTCAACCAAACTGTCAAACCATCAAATGGCTGGAGCCATAAACTGATCACATGTGGAGCACCATCCTCCCCTACTTGGGCGAGACGTGTTAGGTTAACATGTCTCTCCACAAATCCTTGACATATATGAATACAGCATCCTGGGCACAATATTTTTTGCAAATCTGTTACTTTCAAGCACGTAAATGTATATTGTTCACCATGGGTTTTCTCATTAACTGTCTATTGACTATGTAACCAAACAATATTTCACAATGGTTGATATTCTTTAAAATCTTCAAAAAAAAAAATTCATTGAAAGTGAAAAAGTATGATCCCATAAAAGTCAATTTTCAATGGGATATTTGAAGTTGGATTCATTTCTGGAATGTTATTATTTGGAATGCATATTTGGGCAAAGATGACACTACCTGGGGGCATTAATGTGATAAGTTCCCTATAGGCTGCAGTTTTAGGAATGGCAGTTGTTGGGCCAAACAGATAAGAATTGTCAAAAAATAAAAAATGTCTCCAAACTGGATACTTTTACCAGGGTTGCAAAAATTAATTTGGTTGTGGGCAGTTCTCTTTGCAATTAGAGTACTTACGTGTACTTTTCATGCTTCGGTGTCCCTTGAATGGTCCTATCATAGAATACTTGGGAATCAGCACTGCTGGGGTCTCTGAAAGAGAAGACATTTATATATTACCGTATGTAAAACATGTTTTTACTTTCCAAACTGTTAAATCGATATAATAAAAGCCATTTATATACCCCAACTTCACCCCCACCCATGTGACCTTATACTTATCACTTATACTCATACCTGATAACCAAGCCCTATAAACAGCATACAATGACAAGATTAAATATTCATAAGAGTGTGAACAGGAAGACCGGAAGAGGGGTCAGATCTCTCGAATAGCCTTTTGTAAGCTCCCAGCACAGGGACCGACCTGTCAAAGACAGTTCCCAGTCCCCACTAACGATCTGTAGCAAGTGGGATTGGCTAACGATTATGTGACCACTGCGACAGCCAATCACAGTGGTCACATGATCGCTGATCCTTCTCGATCTCCAGATGTTCAGAACCCTTTAAAGGGACACCAGGGCAGGTGGGAAGGGATTTACCATATATACTCAGGTATAAGCCGAGTTTTTCAGCACAGTTTTTTGTGCTGAAAGGGCCCCCCTCGGCTTATACTCGAGTCAAGCAGTTTTCTGCAGCAGAAAATGACATTTTCCGACCCGATTTGGGGCCCCGTATCTCGGGGCCACTTGGTGTTAGGAACCCCAAATTTGGTATTCTAACCCAGTGGAACTAGCACTGCAACAGATCCAGATGGGGTTCCTAGCAGCAAGTGACACCGAGATACAGGGCCCCAAAGTCGGTCAACTGTCTCTGCAGCAATGTCATTTCGGGACCCTTTGGGTCCAGAGACCCCAAATTTTGGCTGCCGATAGGGGGCATTTAGGAACCCTTAACTACCAAGTTTGATGTTTGGGGGACCTATGGCTGCAATGGGCACAGTGAGGCATGCAAATGGGAACAGTGAGGCTGCAATTGGGCATTGTTGACCCTCTTTTACCCTTACAGTAGCTGCACATTTCTACTCGAGCTAATACGTTTTCCCAGTTGTTTGTGGTAAAATTAGGTGCCTGGGCTTATGTTCGGGTTGGCTTATACTCAAGTATATACGGTAACTAGAAATAAAGACAAAACTTTTTTATTTGTTTTGGATGGAGGGGATAGGGATCAATTTTTATTGCTGTCTGTGTCCCCGTTGGGAAGATCCACCCTCTCTATTTGTCCTGTTTATCGTTATCACTGAGAGTGAAAGTAAAAATCCCAAATTTTGGTTGTCACCAGGAATAGGGGGGCAATCTTTCAATGGGGACACTAGCTCCAGAGACCCTGGTGACAACCAGGGATTTCCTCACTTTAGAGGAATTTCCTCTCAATTCCTGTTTTGGCTATGGGATCGGAAATGAAGGGAAATCTCCCCAACCATCCTTTACTCTATCCAAAATAAAATAAAAATAAAAAAGTTTTGCCTTTGGTTCTACTTTGAGCCCTTGTTCACACTGAACACGGCTTTGAAATCGTGTAAGTTCATCTGAAAAATCTCAAAGACGTATTTTAGTCCGACCTCTGTAGCGATTTGAAAGACATCTGTGCGGGTTCCTGCACAGATGTCTATTAAAATCGTCCCCGAAGTCGCCAAACATAGTGCAGGAACTACTTTTGGAAAACAATGAGGCGCTGCAAAGTCGGCGTTGCACTGATTGGGAAGCTCCTATTGCCGACAATAGGCTCCGAGTTGACAAGCGGTTTGACCTGTCAAATCTTATGTCAAATCGTGCCAATGTGAATGGGGGCTAAAGTCCTATTATGCTACACAGCCACTTAAGACTCTAAACACTGCTGTGTGATTTCATCATTCTGTTACAGGAAGTGGAAAAATAGGAGATCTACTGGCATGATCAACAAGTAATAACACTATGTTAATTGGGGGGGGGGCAGAAATAAGTAAACTGCTGGGTTGATAGATAGCAACATACAAGTACATGCCAATTAAAAATTTTCCCATAGCTCCAATTTAATAAGTGATTAAAAATTCTAGATAAGACTGTTATTTTTAGAAATGACCCTTGCATAATTACGGATCGTTTATGCATTAAATTGGAATATTTATTATAAGAATAAGAGGGCAAGCCAATATGTGGTGTTCAAGGTGTGTGTAGACCATGCCCTGACATGCCCAGACAAACATTTAACTTTTGCTAGATGTTCACAGACCTCATTAATATGTAAATTGTGTAAATGTACGTAAAACTGCGTTCCTAAAGGCATGAAAATTGTTTTAGTTACAGCAGAACATTGGGCAAATGGTAAAAAAAAATCGTATAAATTCATTAAAATACGAAAACTGAAATCTGCTGCCTTCCCTGCCTCTCTCGCCCCCTCCCCCCTTTCATCAACATGCCAATTAAATTATTAAAGCCTAACTTTAGCCAAGGATAAAAAAAAAAAAGTGAAAAGTGTCTCCTGTGCTGCTGTTTTAATTAACCCAAAGTCCCCCCCATCATATTTCCAGTCACTTCCATCAATGAAAAGTACTCTATAAACGAGGGTGCGGAAATGTCGGGCACAGTCGTCACTTTTGACGAAGTCCTATGACGGGACGTTTACCTTGTATTAACCCCCACGGCTCTGAAAGATCACAGCTGCAGCTGCTAACATTTGAATTGTATCTCAGTGTAGACCTTTGGGAAGACCAGTGTGCCAATCACACAAGCAGTAAATTCCATTTTTGGAGGTGTTCTGTAAAACAATGATGTACAGAATGCCTCCAGGTTGGGAATGGGACAGCAGCTGCTCTCGTGCACATCACTGGATCAAGATCGGGTTTGGGTAAGTATTAAGGGGATTAATTATGAATACTGAAGGTTTTTTACCTTCATGCATATAATGAAGGTAAAAAAAAAACCTTTAGGCCTTCACAACTACTCTAAATTACAATATGGTTTATGTAGCAATTGTATATGCTATTTTTTTATTTGCTAGATTCTTTTCTACAAAAGTGAAGTCACCCTTTAACTTTGAACACCTATTGTTTTTTTTGTTTTTTTTGAGTAGGTAATAATTAGAGCCCCCTCTGATTAATTTGCTATTTTTGTCTTATTGTGGAGATCTATCTTCAGTTTCAAATAAAGCAAATTTCCTCAAAACAATGGAAACCCTGGAACAAGTGTCCTCCTTGGGAGAATCTCCTTCTATTTCTGTTTCAATGAAATCTCAAAGTTTTGGATTTTCCCACAGTTTAAGCCCTGGGGACTAATGATCACATTGACAAATACAGAGTGTGAATCTCCCTCTGGGGATAGATATGAAAACATATGGGGTTCTAACCCTTCTCTACACTATCCAAACTAAATAAAGAATTAAAGGATATGTTCACCTTTGGGAACATGTTACATGTTCCACCTATTTTTAGAGTGGCACATGTAACATGTAACAACAAAGCCTGGGGAATGCCCAGGAAAAAACCCAAGCCTACTTACCAACCAGCTCGCAGACAACCAAATTAACCTGTCTAACAGTATGCGTTAAAAACAGGGGTTTAGTTTGCACGCATTTGCAAACGCATGCGTAAGCCACAGAGCCTCGTCACGGCACCCTGGTATCTGTGGTCCTAGCACTAAAATATGTGCCCACAGTAGAGGCACATGCATTCTGATGGATAAATGGGGGCAGGTGGACTGAAGGGAAGCCCACCCCTTCTTAAAGGTACAGGAGCACACCAAACACCCAGCAAGTAGCACAATAGCTGCAAAGGAGTTGGTGCGCTGCTGGACCAATACAAACACCAACGTGATAACAAAAAACTTGCCACCACCCTCATCTATAGCTGGCTATCACAGTAAGTGGCATTGAAAGGCTAAAACAGGTAACAACAAAGCCTGGGGAATGCCCAGGAAAAAAAACCAAGTCTACTTACCAACCAGCTCGCAGACAACCGAATTAACCTGTCTAACAGTATGCGTTAAAAACAGGGGTTAAGTCTGCATGCATGTCCCAGGACTTGCAACCTCTCCCCGATCCCCCTTCTAATTGTGGCAGCAGGCCGGGGATCTTCTCCCCGAACCCACTGTGACAATTTGAAAAGAATGCAGCTGCCCACACGGCCATGTCATTAATTCACAGAGTTCTGTGACTGAATGAACTACAAGTACCGACAGCTGAAGGCTTGTAGTTCTCAATGAACTACCAGGGCACTGGTAAACTCTAGTAGTTCATTGATTCTTCATTTTATTCAGCAACTGCCTGCCCATATGTAGTACGGGCAGACAGCTACACAGATAGTCTTCAGGAGCCTGAGATTGCACCTGTGATTTGCAGGGCCGCTGTTAGAAATCATGGGGCCCCGTACAGCTTACCTGACTGGGCCTGCCCAACACACATCTTTGCCATACATTTTTACTGCCCCCCAGCAGCTCCCCCATATGTTGCAAAGTCAGCAGAAGGGGGACAAGTCCTTCTTCCTAGGCTCCTCCTTATCTTGACACATCAGAGCTGAGTAGGAGCCTGGGGGGAGTTGATTTTTAACCCTTTCTACAGACAGCTATCAGGAGAGATGCCGCTGCCGAAGGGGTAGGGTACACCACTGGATGTCAGATCACCACTTTAAGAGTTTACCTGCCCCCTACCCTCATTCTTTGTTGGGAGGAGATGGGGGCGGGTAAGCAAACTGTAAAGTTTCAATGTAACATTGCCGATGCAAGAGTGCTACAATGAGAGCTTGAAGCTGGAGAGGAGAGAGAGCACATTCAGCACTTCCTCCCAGCTCTCTCCTGCTCTCCAGCGCTAAGCTGACATGAGTAGTGATGCCACTGTCACTACTCCTGTCAGCCTTGTAGTGGCAGAAACTCTCCTCCCGGCGACCCCCCCCACCTCACATGTTACCGGCGACCTTCTGCTTTCCCCCTTGGCTTGGCCCTGCCTACACTCGCTGCATGCACCCAGCTACAGTGCCTCACGGTCACCGCAGGCTGCAGCCCTGCTCTTTGTCCTCACTTACTGAGGAGCGAAGCAGACAGGCATCTCTTGCAAATGCAGCGCTTGCTGCTTCGGGCAGCGAAATTTAAAAAATAGTTCCTGCTCTGCTACTGCCTCTTGGGCCCCACCGATGAAAGGATAGGGCCCCAGGAAATGTTATTTAATTATAGGTCAATGTAGGAGCTGCTTTCCAGCTTTGGAATCTGCCTTCACTCTACAACGTAACATAACGCTGCTCCCCGAGCTCGGTACAGGAAGACCAGTGGTACCCCCTTATCAGTGGCCCTGATCATGAGTACAATGCTCTACAGGCTCCTAAAAAAAATAAACAGTAAATGCACTTTTTTTTTTACTCTGCATAAAAATGTGCATTGATTATTTTTTTTTAGAAAGGTGAACTTATCATTTAAAACCCCTTATTGACTGCATCACCTTGTTCAGGTGAGTGGTCGAGGGGCGCTAAAACCACAGCTCAACTGTCTGCTTTTACCACATGCCCCTGGCCGCATGTCTGAGTTACTTTTTTTGGGTTGAACAAATTTCTCACAGGTGTGATAAATTAATTTTTGGGTGTGATAATGTTTGAAACTTTTGTGTTAAAAAATGGCTAAGCTTTGTCCATTTGTTAGGTTAAAAAAAAAATCTAAGCAAACAGCACAGTTTACCTTACAGTCAGAAATGCAGTGAAAGCTTAGGTGACTAATGCATTTACACACTGCGGAGAGTTTCATTACACATTGTTGGAGTTTGTTTTATTAACCAGTATTGATTACTTTAATTGACACAGGCAAAACTTTGCTTTTAAAACTTCTCTAAAGTTGTTAAAACCCAACAAAACTCGCTCAACATTAACTATTTTTAATCCTGATGATGCTAGCATTAGTAAATAGATGTTATATTATATTTACTTGTTTAAAAGGAGAAGTCCAGCCTGAGCTTTTTAGACTGGGCTTCTCCTATGGGTCACAGGAGTGCAATTAATTTTGCACTCCTGTGACCCATTTTCACTGCAATCAGTCCAGGCACCGTGGTCCGCATCATCACAACTTCCAAAGTCTGGATCCGCCAGCTGCCTTGGCGAGCCGCTGAGATGACCGCTCCCCGCCCCTCCACAGCTCAGTGATCCAATGAGCGTGGAGGAGCACAACAGGAGAGATGTTGAATGACAGTCAGCATCTCTCCGCTCGGGGAGGAGTGAGAACCGAGCCATCGGCGATGTTCGTTGGCTCAGTTCTCAGTGCAAAGACGGCGGGGGACAGATGCACCATCGATCTGATCCTGTATCCACCTAGGTAAGTATGAATATATATAAAAAAACAAAAAAAACATTATCTCTTTTAAAACTTTTTATTTTTTACATTTCTTCAATTTCTTCCTGATGTCTGGCCTAGGTCAAAATGATGTCACACATCCCAGTAGTCTTCATGAGCCTTTATTTTCCTCTCCATCTGGAGGAGTAGAGGAAAGGTTTTTTCAGTTAAGCACATCCTCCTGCCCACATGTCTGAGCTAAGGGCAAATGGATTCCAAGAAAAATGCTACATGAATCCTCTTCCCCTTCTCAAGAGGGCCGAAACTAGAAATGCTCAGGGTTTTTCTTTAATCGGCCCAGAAAGATTTACTGCGGCAGGGCGGCCGCTCTGCACCTGGTCACGTACTAGGTATGTTAGGTGTCCTCTGCTCCAGCACAGTGGACCCAATCTAGGTGGCGGGTGGCAGGCAGCGGACTCTGGTGTCCTCATTTCCAGCATGGCGACTTTCGTCGTGCGTCTCCTCTCTCCTCCTCCTAGGTGCTAAGTGTCCAATAGGATTACAACCCGCTTCCTGATTGGCGGGAGGAGGTTTGGTGTAAAAATAGCGAATATTCATTTGCTATTGTCACACAACTGGGTGGGATTGGGGCGCAGTGCCCTGAGCCCACCCTTCATGAAGCCTATTAGAGCCTCTGGCTCTAATCACGTGCTTCAAAAAACACACCAATGCCATTGGAATCCATAGTCCGGTGCCCTGTATGTAGATCAGGGGCCTGGGTGCATGGATAGGGGGGGCGGCGCCCATACGCCCCTAATGGATGGGCTGCCACTGATTATAAAATCAAACAAACATTCTGAAAATCAACATTTTCTAACTAAATTCCACTGGTTTATGGCCAGCTTTAGGTATACAGTTCTACATTAAAAGTACATTTAGCAGTTTTGTTATGAATAGGTGACTGGATTAAATAATGATTTTTTTTTTAATAGGCCTGTAGTTTGCCTTTAAGCCTTTGGTGACACCAGAGTGTCTCTTTCTTTAGCTGGAAATACACTCGCCACTATTTTCCTGGAGTAGAAATAACGATAAACAAGATTCAAGCAAGTGCGCCACACTGGGGTAAAAAAAATAGATTCAAGTAGGTCAGCGCACCCTCACACAGCGCACTTCACCAGCGCCATCCCCTGATAAGCTCCCTAAGAAACAGCTGACTGAGAGAATGGACTCATTTATAATAGATAGGGAGGCTAATGAACACTGCGCAACAGCAGCTATTTGTGGCTGTTTTTGCACAGACCGCTAGCTATACATTTAAATTTGAGAATTTTCATGTTGATGTAGCGAAACACATCTGTGCTGTAGCTGGCAGCCATTAAAAAATAGGACATGAATTTGTCAACTGAAGTTGACTTCCCACTTCACTAGAAACGCCTCATTGCACTGTTTGAAGGGAGACTCCACCTTCACTAATAACCATAACATGATCTATATAACTACTAAGCAAGCATTTTTTTATTTCATGTTCAGAACTATTTCCTTGCTATTTCAGTCTGCGGTTGCCTTGTTTTTCTTAACCTTGAAATAATAAAAAAATGCTGACAGGTACACTTGGTATTCCATACTCTGTGTGTTGAACCACCCTGGTATTTTCATGCTTGTCTGCTTGTCTCGCTTCTTTTCAAAGAAGCCTACACAGAGCTCGAATTCAAATTGCAGGCATTTCCTAGCAATGTCCTTAGGATTGCTAAGGTGGTCTTTAAAGTGGTTGTAAACCCTTACAGACCACTTTAACCTACAGGTAAGCCTAGATTAAAGTCTTACCTGTAGATGCTTGAAATATCTCCTAGACCTACACGGTCTAGGAGATATGTGCAAATTGGCGTACATCGATTTCTTCTACGCAGTTAGAAATGGCACGCACGTTTCTATCTCGGGTCATGCCGTGACTGGCGGGTCCCGCGCGCATGCGTGGGAGTGACGGAGTGCTGGAGTTCGCTGCCCCGGAAGGAAGAGGGGTGAAGAACGGACACTCGCTGCTAGCGAGGAAGACGGGGACATCGCAGGCTTCTCCTGCAGGTAAGTGTCACATAATGGGCTACTATGCGATGCACATTTTTTGTGAAATGGTAGGGGTACATTTGTACCCTGTTACCATTTCACACGGGGGCGGGATCTGGGGGTCCCCTTGTTAAAGGGGGCTTCCAGATTCCGATAAGCCCCCCACCCGCAGACCCCCATAACCACCAGGCAAGGGTTGTGGGGATGAGGCCCTTCTCCCCATCAACATGGGGACAAGGTGCTTTGGGGGGCTAGCCCAAAGCACCCTCCCAATGTTGAGGGCATGTGGCCTGGTACGGTTCAGGAGGGGGGCGCTCTCTCATCCCCCCCTCTTTTTCCTGCGGCCTGCCAGGTTGCGTGCTCGGATAAGGGTCTGGTATGGATTTGTGGGGGGACCCCACGCCATTTTTTTTATTTTGGTGGGGTTCCCCTTAAAATCCATACCAGACCTAAAAGGTCTGGTATGGATTTTGAGGGGGACCCCCCGCCATTTTTTTTTAAATTTTTTTTTAATATTCATACCAGACCTGAAGGGCCTGGTATGGAATTTGGGGGGACCCCCATGCATTTTTTTTGCGGTTCCCCTGTGGGGGAATCCCATGCCATTTTTATCAATTAACTTTTATGTGTATTGCCGGGACTGACAATTCATTATAGCCGCTAGTACTTTTAAATTACTTTTTTCCTTTAGAAATTTCATTTTGCTCTCAGACTGTTCTAAACATGGGACACATGCGCCACTTGACAGGCATACTATAGACACCCCCCAGGTACGAAATGTAACCACTTCAGCCTCGGAAGAATTTACCCCCTTCCTGACATGAGCACTTTTTGTGATTCGGCACTGCGTCGCTTTAACTGACAATTGCGCGGACGTGCGACGTGGCTCCCAAACAAAATTGACGTCCATTTTTTCCCTCAAATAGAGCTTTCTTTTGGTGGTATTTGATCACCTCTGCGGTTTTTAATTTTTTGCGCTATAAACAAAAAAATAGCCACAATTTTGAAAAAAAACACATTATTTTTTACTTTTTGCTGTAATAAATATCCCCCAAAAATATATAAAAAAAAACTTTTTTCCTCAGTTTAGGCCGATACGTATTCTTCTACATATTTTTGGTAAAAAAAAAATCACAATAGGCGACTATTGATTGGTTTGCGCAAAAGTTATAGCGTTTAAAAAATAGGGGATAGTTTTATGGCATTTTTATTAAGGCCGCCTCTTACAGGGCAACGTACAGGTAAGTTAGTTTGCCTGTACGTGCCCTTCTGCCTCAGTATATCTGTGTGAGGCGGTCGGCAAGCGGTTAAAGGAATATTACACTTTTATTTCACCTTATTATTATTTATATATTATTATAAGTATTATTAAAATCAATGCTCCCAAAAAAACTTCAGTTTTTAAAACTTTTTTTTGCATTGATACATGTCCCCTGGGGCAAGACCCAGGTCCCCAAACACTTTTTATGACAATACCATGCATATAAGCCTTTAAAATTAGCACTTTTGATTTCTCCCATAGACTTTTAAAGGGCGTTTTGCGGCTTTCGAATTTGCCGCAAAACACCCCAAATTGTTCGCTATTAGGGGAACAGGCGAACACCCGATGTTCAAGTCAAACTTACATTCGACTCGAACATCGGGCTCATCCCTACACACTGGGCACCTTTGCTGCCACTGTGCTACATGCTGGGTGTCAAGTGTTCTCCTGTTCCTTTAACCGGTTCCCAACCGGCGCACAACGATATACGTCGGCAGAATGGCACGGACAGGCAGGAGGGCGTATATATAAGTCCCTCCTTAATGCCGTCCGTGCCATCGGGAGCGGCGCGCTCCCGCGCCAGTCGGGACCCCCGTGAGTCCGGTCGCGGGTCCCGCGGACTCGATCGCCGCGGGTACTCCCGCGATCGTCTCACGGGAAGGCTGAACGGGGAGATGCGGAAATACACAGCATCTCCCCGTTCTGCCTAGCAACTAGTGACGCCGATCTCTGCTCCCTGTGATTGGAGCAGAGATCAGCATTCACTAGCTGACAGACATGCCCCCCCCACAGTAAGAAACACACCCCTAGGCATACTTAACCCCTACACTGCCCCCTTGTGGTTAACCCCTTCACTGCCAGTGTCATTTATACAGGAATCAATGCATTTAAATAGCATTGATTGCTGTATAAATGACAATGGTCCCAAAAATGTGTCAAAAATGTCCGATGTGTCCGCCATAATGTCAAGGTCACAATAAAAATCGCTGATCGCCGCCATTACTAGTAAAAAAAAAAATATTAATAAAAATGCTATAAAACTATCCCCTATTTTGTAAACGCTATAACTTTTGCGCAAACCAATCAATAAATCGCTAATTGCGATTTATTTTACCAAAAATATGTAGAAGAATACGTATCGGCCTAAACTGAGGGAAAAAAAAAATGTTTATATATTTTTTGGGGATATTTATTATAGCAAAAAGTTAAAAATATTGAATTTTTTTTCAAAATTGTCACTTTATTTTTGTTTATAGCGCAAAAAATAAAAACCGCAGGGGCGATCAAATACCACCAAAAGAAAGCTCTATTTGTGGGAAAAAAAGGACGTCAATTTTGTTTGGGAGCCACGTCGCACGACTGCGCAATTGTCAGTTAAAGCGACGCAGTGCCGAATCGCAAAAAGGGGCCTGGTCCTTTGGCTGCAAATTGGTCCGGTCTGAAAGTGGTTAAGGGGGATTGGGCTGCCTCAAGGCCCACCTGCCCCTCATCTATCCATTAAATGCATGTTCTCCCACTGTGGAGACGCTTATAAATTCAGTAGCGTTTCGTAGGACTGCAAGCATACACAGGGTGCCATGAAGAGGCCTTGCAGCTTACACGTGTGTTTGTAAATGCGTGCTAACTAAACCCCCTTTTTTAACGCAGACTGTTGGACAGGTTCATTCGGTTGGTCAGCAGACTGGTTGGTGAATTGAGCTATGGAATGTTCTGTTTTTTATCTTTCATGCGTTTGCCCTTCCATGTGCTCATTGCTGTGAAGGCCAGTTATAGGTGGGGACAGGGCACATTTGTTTGTTACAAGTGTTATCTGGTAGACATGGAAAGAATAAACATTATGGGTTATGAATTTTTATGCTGCTCTCTGGCCAATCACTAGGAGGTATGTTGCCAGTGATGTAGGCCAAGGAAGGATGTAAATATTTGGGAAGCCATTCTAGAATGGTCCAATGTGTGAGTGAGGGATCCAAACATTGCTTCCCAAGACTACTGCCCAGGGAGTGTGAGAAGAGCCCAGAGATCTTTTGCTTCCCAGGCTTGCTGCTTGCGGAGGATACAGTTTCAGAGCCAAGGCCTTAACATTGGAAGTAGGTTTAGGTTAGGACCTGAAATTACAGGACAGGTGGCTTTTAAGGGAGACTTCTGCTTAGTTAGTTGCAGGTCTCAGCTTAAGGGTCCACTGATGGTTGGTCTTTACTTAGAAGTATGGCCAAAGCTTTATTGGTTTCTGTTCTCTTTATGTCACAGGATTGCACTTGTGCTCTCCCGTGACCTAGAATCAGCCTACAGCAGGCCAAGGCTAACATCACAAAGCCACTGACCATATTGACATCCACCAAGATGCCTGATCAGCAGCTGGCTCAGTATCTCAGTGCGTAGCTAAAAGCCTAAACCAGTCACTCCTGCCCCCTTCCCAGCCTGGTGCTCCAGTGAGTGCTGGAGGAGTAGAGCAGAATGCCAGTGACTAACAGTCACTGCTCTCTGCTCAGAGCTGACCGAGAAATGAGTGATCAGTGATCATGCGATTGCTCAGTTCTCTGGTTTAGAGCCAGCAGGGCAGAGCTGCAGTATCCGAATGATGCTGATGCATGAAAGTGAGTATGTATGTTTATTTTTTTTTACATACTCCATACTTCTCCTTTAAATATTCATTACTATCCTATGAGGGGGCTGAAGATATTTCAAAGTAGATGTCCTCCTGGCTTACTCAGTTCTACATTGCTTCTGCCAAGGGCTAAAGATATTACAAGATACTACTGAACTGAGGGATTTTGTAGCTGTTCGGGGGTATTCTGTACTCCTATTTCTCTCTTTCTTAGACACTAAGTCAATAAAATGTGCAGAAGAAGATTGACAGATGGCTGTCGTTTAGTCACCATTGATGGGTCAGTCAGCGTTTTTGTGCAGCAGTAAGCCAGATGACCCATCGGAAGTCTAGGAGAGCCTGTTAAATCTAAAAGCTCTTTAGGGGGTCATTGCTACACTCTTCTAATAGGATTTTGAGACTAATTATGCAGTGATATCTGGGATGCCTATTTAGCAGTCTGTTGGGGAATTTGAAGGCATTAGGGTCTTCTGTCTGGTGTGATGATGTCATAGTTCATTCCTCTTCTCTTCTGGCAGGGGGCAGTCTTTACTACTGCACCAAATGGCACCCACATAATGATGCAGCTATACTGTGAGACTGTGCTGCCCCCCAAGGGGCAGCTCCTTGATAGTCTAGGGCTCAGGGGAATAGAGTTAAATGGCACTGCCTATCATTCAACCTGGAGCACTTAGGACATCTACTGGTGGAAAGGAATTACTGTGGTACATGAACAGAAGGTAAGTACTGCTGTCACCGGGCCAGTAGAAGAGAGGAGCGGGGGCCTTGCAAATGTGCAGTAGGGTTCCAGATGTGAAGCCGTAAGGCTACACTGCTGGGTACCCTTAACCGCAATGGCGGCGGCAGCACCCGACAGCTGATGGAAACATCAGCTGCGGTGCCATCGCTGGACTCCAGGACAGGTAAGTGTCCTACTGTTAAAAGCCAGCAGCTGCAGTATGTGTAGCTGCTGGCTTTTTTTTTTGTTGGGCGGAACACCGCTTTAAGGCAACTGTCACAGTATTTTGGAAGAACTTCTGAATTTAGTATCTTATGTAGACTATGTTGCTGAAAAGAGCAATAAATTCGCTCTTCTGCTGACCCTGTGCTTTCTTTCTATCAATCTAGCTGCGCTCTAAATACTTTTCTACATCACTTAGGAATTAATAAAAAAAATATAATATTTCAAATGAGGTTTGGCGCCTGCATTTGTAGATTAGCCACTTCTTAAAGTGCATTTCCATTAGACATATGGATAAATTGATGCGTTTTATGTATTTAGCAAGTCAGATATTGATGTGGATGTGCATGAGTGTCAATTTACTTTTTCATTAATAAATCATAAACCTTAGAAGAAGTGTTAATCGTACATCTGTGGACCTGACTTGGGAGTTAATAGCTAATTTGTAACGAAATGTAATACAGAATCAACATAGATTCAAAAATATTAACTCTTTTGTAGCTAAACCAAAGAACATGAATCCAAGTTGCAGGCCCTTCGGAGGATCTTAGCCATCCACACTGAGGAAGCAATTTTGTTAATCTCTAGTGATGATAGAATCACTACAATTAATTTGGTAATCTCTGATATTAATATTTCCATATACATTATGCAATTTAAAAATTCAAGCAAACATGATTTATGCATTGTTAAAAATGATTCTCTGCAGCCTAGGCACATCTTCACACATATGTCAAAGAAAATTGAAAAAAAGTGCAATTCACTGATGCAGTGACATTATCCTTCTGGTGTGAGGCTTGGTGTAATAGTTTGGCCTCCAGCCATGAGAGGGCAATAACTCACACATTGTATGGTGTCATTATGCAAACACTGGGGAGTCTAAAATAGGGACGTAGCATGCTGGTTCCCCAATTCTAACAAGGAGCCCCCCCAACAGACTGATATTTTAGTTTTAGATGTGCACTACTGTGCTGAGTTGCCTGGCACTATAGTTTGCCTTTGCAATCATTATAACAGTTCAGCAGAACTTAAAGTGTAACTTTAGTCAGAAAACTTAAAAAGAGATCTGCAGTCTGCTCACATCATTTGTAATAAAAACATCTTTGCCATTCTGAAGCTTCCCTCCGACCACTCTGCATTATATTTTATATATATATTGTGATTCTGTACTTGCCAAATATGCTGCAGTAATCTCCCTCCACTGAGTCCGGCTGCAACCATTTTAACTGTGGGCAGCTAAAGCTGCTGCCTGTTCACTTCCTGGATTTACACAGACACACAGAGGCCCACCTCCAGCTCTGCAGCTCTCATTGGCCCTCTTGTGACTATTCCCCCCTCCCTTCCTGGCAAAATCTCACGAGAGTGAGAGAGAGAGAGCTGTGCATGATGTCATAAGCCTAGGCTTATTACCAGACAAGAAACAGGAAGTGGGCTGTATATTCAAAGTTAAAACAACAAGGGCAGAGGATTTAATAGATGGAAAGATACAAAAATGCTTTAATGCAGTGCTGTATTCATTAATACATCATAAAATATATCTTAACCACCAATACTAGGCACTCCCCCCCCCCCCCCTTCTTGCCCAGGACACATTTTCAGCTCTCAGCGCTGTCGCACTTTGGATGACGACAATTGCGCGGTCATGCAACACTGTACCCAAACAACATTTTTTATAATTTTCTTTCCACAAATATAACTTTCTTTTGGTGGCATTTGATCGCCTCTGCGGTTTTTATTTTTTGCAATATAAACAAAAAAAGACCGACAATTTTGAAAAAAAGTACTGAGTGGCATCTGAAGGGCACTGACAGGCATTACTGATGGGGCACTGATTTTCACTTTTATGGGCACTGATTGACACTTTTATGGGCACTGGCAGATGTTTTTAGTGGGGCACAGGCTGGCGGGTGATGGGCACATCTCCCTGTCAGCGTGAACTGAGGAAAGCAGTTTACCAGCACTTCATGGTTCACGCAATGATCAGCTGTGATTGGTCACAGCTGATCATGTGGTAAGAAGCCTCTGTCAGAGGCTCCATACCATGATCGGAGTTTCGATGTTTCAGACTGGCACACAGCACCTCTGATCGCTGGGCTGCACGCCCCCGTGGGCGCGTGTCGGCTTGTTATCCTGATCACGTCATATGACGTCCGATCAGGATAAGTAAACCACTTTGCCGCCATCATATTGCTATATGGCGAGTGGCAAGTGGTTAACCACTTGAGCTCCAGAAGGTTTTACCTCTTCATGACCAGGGCATTTTTTGTTGTTAGGCCGGTGCCATTTTAACTGGCAATTGCACGGTAATGAGGTCACACTGTACACTGTACTTAAATTTATATAATTTTTTTCAGACAAATAGAGCACTCTTTTGGTGGTATTTGATCACCACTGTGGTTTTTTTTTTTTTTTATTATATAAGCAAAAACAAAAACATTTTAAGAAATAAAAAAAAAAAAAACTGAAACTATATTTTCTACTTTCTGTTATAAAACATATCCGAAAAAAATGTATTCTGCTATATGTCTTTGGTAAAAAAAAAAAAAAAATCACAAGAAGTGTTCATTAATTGGTTTGTGTGGAAGGTATCTGGGGGTCATTTACTATAGCTCTGAAAAATGATCCTGCAGTCCCAGAAAATAGCGCCCAATTAAGGCCAACTCTCAGAAACTGGGCGCTAATGCAAATGGAAAGCAAACATGCCTGTCAGATCACATATCTGGGAATAGTGGAAGTCAATGGGGCTCGAACCTGCAAAATCCAAAGTTCACACTGCAGACTTATATGCAAGTTCTTTGCCATAAAAAGTGTATGGGGACCTGGGTTAATTGGAAAAAATGTTTTTAAAACAGCTGTTTTTTCAGGAGCAGTGATTTTAATAATGCTTTAAAATTCCTTTTAAACATCGTGCCTGGGGGGTGTCCTTAGTATGCCTGTAAAGTAGAACATCTTTCCCATGTTTATTACTGTACCACAGAAAAATTACATTTCTAAAGGAAAAATGCCATTTAAAATTGCTGTAATGAATTGCCGGTTACCGGCAATATAGAGTAAAAATAAAAGAAAAAAAACGGCGTTGGCCCCCCCCCCCCCCCAGTCCATACCAGTTTCACATTGGTACAATTTGGCATGCGATTTGACATGTCAAATCACATGCCAAATCAGCAGCTATTGCCGGCAATAGCATCGTCCGAATCGGTGTGATGGTTCAGCTTAACTCACACGATTTCTAACCCGCAGCAATGTGAACCTAGGCTAATAGTTTTTTTTCTAAGATTTCCCTGTATTTGGCTCCATCCATCTTTCCATCAACTCTGACCAACTTCCCTGTCCCTGCTGAAGAAAAGCTTCCCCACAACATGATACTGCCAACGCCATGTTTCTCGGTGGGGATGGTGGGTTCGTGGTAATGTGCAGTGTTAGTTTTCCGCCATGCATAGCATTTTGCTTTTAGGCCAAAAAGTTCAATTTTGGTCTCTTCTGACCAAAGCACCTTCTTCCACATGTTTGCTGTGTCCCCCACATGGCTTCTGGCAAACTGCAAACAGGACTTCTTTCAACAAAGTCTTTCTTCTTGCCACTCTTCCATAAAGGCCAGGTTTGTGGAATGCATGATTAATATTTGTCCTGTGGACAGATTCTCCCACCTGAGCTGTGCAGCTCCTCCAGAGTTACCATGGGCCTTTGGCTGCTTCTCTGATTAATGCTCTCCTTGCCCGGCCGGTCAGTTTAGGTGGACGTCCAGGTCTTGGCAGGTTTGCAGTTGTGCCAGACCCTTTCCATTGTCGGATGATGGATTGAACAGTGCTCCGTGAGATGTTCAAAGCTTGGGATCATTTTTATAACCTAACCCTGCTTTAAACGTCTCCACGACTTTATCCCTGACCTGTCTGGTGTGTTCCTTGGTCTTCATGATGCTGTTTGTTCACTAAAATTCTCTAACAAACCTCTGAGGGCTTCACAGAACAGCTGTATTTATACTGAGATTAAATTACACACAGGTGGACTATTTACTAATTAGGTGACTTATGAAGGCAATGGGTTCCACTAGATTTTAGTTAGGGGTATCAGAGTAAAGGGGGCTGAATACAAATGCATGCCACACTCACAATCTGACAGAGCTGACAGAGCTTGATCTATTACTTGATCTATTATGCAAAGAAGAATGGACAAAAATGTCCCTCTCTAGAACTGCAAAACTGGTAGAGACATCCCCAAAAAGACTTGCAGCTGTAATTGCAGTGAAAGGAGGTTCTACAAAGTATTGACTCAGGGGGGGGCTGAATACAAATGCACGCCACACTTTTCAGATATTTATTTGTAAAAAATTTGAAAACCATTTATCATTTTCCTTCCACTTCACAATTATGAGCCACTTTGTGTTGATCTATCACATTAAATCCCAATAAAATACATTTATGTTTTTAGTTGTTACATGGCAAAATGTGGAAAATTTCAAGGGGTATGAATACTTTTTCAAGGCACTGTACATGATCCAACCTGCCAATGCTACCCGCAAATGTACTGTGGGCAGGCGGCAACTGGTTAATAAATGCATACAGCAGTCTAGCAGTCTAGCAGTCCCTGTACAGCAGAGATCAGAATGTGGGAGAAGCAGCACAAGGAGCCAGTCAATTAGGTTGCATTGCAAGCAGCATGCTAACAGGAGGAGATAGCAGAGACATGAGCTCATCAGTCTCTTGCTTCACCCGTCACTGTCCAGCCAGAGGCTGGGAGAAGGACAGACGTTACTGAACTGCAGCAAAGAATAATTAGGTCTCCTCTCCTGCAAGACATATTTGTATTTTATCTGCATATTTAGCTGTTTTCCTGGTGTTCAGCTTTAACATTATGAAGCAGAGGTCTTAGTAAGCAAAAACTATAACAAGAGATCATATCATTTGATTTATCAGCAACTATGTAATAAATAAGTATCCATGTTGGTTATACTGAACTTTTAAGCCAACATACACATCTAAAAAAAAAAAAAAAAAAAAAAAAAAAAAAAAAAGGCAAAATAAATAATCTTATACAATACAAAGATGCACACAGCAAAACATGAATCTAACAAACATCAGTTAATTTTAGCATTTCCTGTGAAGTGCAAATGTAGTTTCTTGTTGTCACTCACCCTGTCCCGGAGACATTTTTATAAAAAAAAAAAAAATGAATTTCCTCTTGTCCAAGACAACTTATATTAATTGCAGGTGAAAGCAGTCTGATTCCTGAGCACACCGGGTGTGGTAACGAAGTGCATCATCCCCATAACAACTGAAGTATGACTCTGTAAACATACACTACGCACACTGCCCATCCTCATACACACAAATGTAAAGTACATAAGCAGATTTTTTTCTAGAAATTAAATAGAGAACACTTTGGATTTCCATAGGAAACTGGGCCTGGATAACCAGCTTAAGGGGAAAATATCTGCTAAATGAACCCTGGATGCATGGTCGGCTGGGTTTTGTGCTGTATCCACATAATGCCAATGAGTTGGATCTGAAATCTCTTATGAGTTGAACACGGTTGGCTACAAACACATGAAATCTTCTTGCTTCATTATTGATATAGGTCAAAACTGCTTGGGAGTCTGTCCAGAAGAATTCTTCCTCAATTTCGGTTTCAAGTTCTGCCTACAACACGACACTCAATCTTGCTGCAGTGACTGCAGCTGAGAGTTTAAGGCTTGGGATGCTCATGATCTTCTTCGGCCCCTTTCACACTGGGGCGGTTTTTAGCCTGTGCACCGCCGGCGGGCTTTCACACTGGAGCGGTGCGCTAGCAGGACGGTAAAAAAAGTCCTGCTAGCAGCATCTTTGGAGCGGTATAGGAGCGGTGTATTCACCGCTCCTTCCCATTGATTTGAATGGGACACCACGGTAATACCGCCGCAAAGCGCCGCTACGGCGGCGCTCTGCGGGGGATTTTAACCCTTTTTCGGCCACTCGCGGGGGGTAAAACCGCACCGCGAGTGGCCAAATACCGCGGCTAAAACGACGGTAAAGCAGCGCTAAATATAGTGCTGCTTTACCGTCACCGCGGCTCCCGTGCCAGTGTGAAAAGGGGCCTTAGACCACTTTCACACTGAGGCACTTTTCAGGCGCTTTCACGCTAAAAACAGCGCCTAAAAAGCTCATGAAAACTTATTTCCATTAAAATCAATGAACACTTTCACACTGGGGCAGTGTGCTGGCAGGGTTAGGAAAAACTCCCCTCCCCATTGAAATGAATGGAAAGCTCTTCAAAAGTGCCTGAAAAGCTCTTCAAGAGCGCTCAGTGTTTTTACTGGCAGTTTAGAAGCGCCTCAGTGTGAAAGTGGCCTTACTTTAGCCATCACAAAGCTGCAATGAACTTAACTTCTGTCATTTTGTACCTAAGATACGAACAGGCACCATATCCTACATTGCTGGCATTAGAAAAGTGTAGTTCCACCTTCACTCTGTTACCAAAGTCAGGAGGATGGTAGTATCTGGGTATCTTGATTTCCCTTAACCTCCCTGGCAGTATGATTATTTCAGATTTTTGATGCTGAAAGCGATACAATTATTTTGCATGAAAATTTGGCGTTTTAGATTGTAGGCCTGTAATTCTTAGGAATAACTCACTTAATCTGTCCAAACAAGAGTCTAGTTAACATCCCGGGTATGATAAAGTTTGAAAAAACGAAATCATAAATTATAATATAATAAATAACTATAATAATATAATTATAACAAATAATAATAATAATAATAAAAATTATTCAATAATGTAATCAAATCAAAAACACTGAAATTTGCTTAGTTGCAGAATTGTCGCTGTCATTACTTTCAGTGTTTGATGACGGATTTCCCCACAAATCACTATCGTTCAATTCTGCAAGTGATTCTAATTTATTATCGCTGTTTTCTAGCTGGAGACATCGCAGGATCCTGAGGACAAGGTAAGTAAGCTGTACCTGGATCCTGCAATGCAATCCTGAGTGTGGCTCGGGGTTACCGCTTTTGGTGCTGAAAATCAACCCCGGGCCATACTCAGGAATACCGTCAGGGAGGTTAAAGCTTGCAGACTACTCTTCCAGGACTCTCACCGTGGGCTTAAGCTCTCAGGAAGTGCTTCATCCCAACTGATGCCCCTGCGACAAAGCTCCTGGAGAATGCACTTGCCACTTAGTAAGAAGGGAGCTATGAAGCCTAGAGTATCATAAAGAGAGGCTACGACTGACAGGATACCACGACGAGTTGAGGGTCGATCCTTTATGTCAACGCTGAAGCTGAAGGTGTTGTTTTCAATTGACCACTGAATGACAAGTATTTGTCCTTCTGATGTTGAGTCTGGGCTAAGTTTGAGAGGTTCACTAGTTGTTGCTCTTTCTGATGGAGCTACACAAGACAGGATGTCCCTTTTATTAGAGTTGAACGTGTGGAGTCTTAAGCCAGCATTTTTACATAATCCTTGCACTTCGAGGATTAGATTTGTAGCTTTACTGATTGTTGAAACACTGGTTAGGCCGCCGTCGACATTAAAAGTTCTTCTCAATGAAAGCTGACGCTGAAGGATATTCTGCCTTGTATTGTTGTGCAAGATACTTGAGGCCGAAGTTAGCACATCCTGGAGAGGAACTGGCACCGAAGAGGTGAACTGCCATTCTGTATTCTGTTTCCAACTGGCCGTTCTCCCACCAAAGGAACCTTAAGTAATTGCGCATTTCTGGGGGGATGTAAAATTGGTGGGACATCTTTTCAATGTTGCATATCACAGCAACTGCTTCCTTCCTGAAGCAACAGAGGACTCCCACTAGAGAATTTATCCAGTCAAGACCTGTCAATAAGGTGTCATTTAGGGACCTAAAAACACCTTTTCTTTAGATGTTGAAGTCAAATAATGGCCATCCACTTATTGTTTGGTAGTGCTGGCTGACTGTTGTCTTTGAAGGGTAACGGTATCTCATAGTGTCCATCTTTCCTTTTCATTATGGTTTCAGAGAGAAACTGCACAAAATGAACATCATCTTGAGACACGTACCTATCTTCATAATTTCTTTCAGTAAAATCAATTTCTAGAGCCTTTAACACATCAGTGACCGGGGGCATTGACATTTCTTTTACTGCGACTCTGTGTATGAAGTTTTGGCTACCCTGTCTATCAAGATGTGGATTTGCTGATCCCATGATGCTCTAGCTGAGCATAGTTTTGTGAGTAAAGGGTTCATCTTTTGGAGCCAGTAACGACCTCCAAGGGAGCCAGTGCTGATGGGCAATAGTAACCGATCAGCAGTCCGACTTCGCAGTCTTGAAGTGGCTATAACTTGTTTGCCAAATGCTTGAGGTGTGGCCACTGAAGTGCAGGCTCCTTGGTGGGGATGCAAGATTTATCTACTGGAATGAAATCTCTTGTATAGGTTTGACGGAATTGGACTAGAGCTTAGAGTTGAAACCATGCACTCGCAGACTGTGAGCAATGTGGCTTGATATAACTGTATCAATGGCTGTCATGGTGCTGAGCTTTAGCTGTAACGGCTTTGTGCTCGCACTTAGCTTCGATACCAGGTCTGCCAAAATAAAGGTTGAATCACTCTGCGTGTCAAGTATGGCATAAGTGAGGATTTCGCTCTGAGGCTCCACTGCAGCTGACAACAGAACTGGAACAATGCAGGATGTGGCAAGTGGCAAGAGTATGTATCAATGTATACCTTGTCAATGTATGGGACATAACTTTGGGAACATTGTCGTTTACCTTATCTCCCGTAGCTACTGAATCATCGTTTGGTGTTTTGACAGGCTCAGTGTTTCTCTGTATGTGCAAATAGGTTGGATGGCATCGACTACATATGCTACATGTGTGTCTTCCTTTGCAGTCTTTTGTAGTGTGGCCCTTTCTTAAGCAACAAAAGCAGAGGTGGTTTTCATAAATGAATGTCTTCCTTTCATCGATGGTCTTTGCTGCAAAAGTCGAACATTTAGCGATGCTGTGTGTTTTGTCTTTGCAGACTAGGCAAAGTGGTTTTGGTCTTGAAGCGGAGATCTCTGGAACACTGGAGGTGGAGGGCTTCATTTGAGTGCTTGTGTGGAGCGCCTTGGCTCTTTTGGGAATTCTGTCATCTGTGTTCTTGATACTGAGGAGGAAGCAATGGGGTTGCATGCTATCTTGGCTTCCTTCTGCAGGAAATCTGTGAAACAAGCAAAAGTTGGGTATTCTTGAGACTTGTCTAATTTGTCCACAACAATGCAACTCCATCTGCGCACGACCCATTCAGACAGTTTCTTGAGAAGCTTGTGGTTTTCTTCACAATCATTTAGAATAGCTAGGCCTTCAACATGGGGAATGACCTCCACACAACCTTGAAGGAAATCCACCAACTCTCTTAATACTATAGGGTCCTTTGCTGATATCTTTGGCCATTTAGTCAGCCTTTCTCTGAAAGGTCTTTGCGCTATGAATGGACCACCATACCTGTCCTGTAGGATTCCCCAGGCAACTAGCGTCGCCGTCTTCTGAATTTCGATAGAAGAAACCTTCCACTGCATTATGAGCTTCACCACCGAGATACCTCTTCAAGTACAGCATTTGTTCACACACAGTGAGTGTCGTTTGATCAATCAGCGCCATAAAGGATATCTTCCAGTCTATGAACTTTAACCACTTCAGCCCCGGAAGATTTGGCTGCTCAATGACCAGGCCTTTTTTTGCGATACAGCACTGCGTCGCTTTAACTGACAATTGCACGTCGTGCAGCGCTGTATCCAAACAAAATTGACGTCCTTTTTTTTCCCCACAAATAGAGCTTTCTTTTGATGGTATTTGATCACCTATGCAGTATTTTTTTTCTGCGCTATAAACAAAAGAAAAGCATCAATTTAAAAAAAAAAAAAAAAACACAAAATTTTTTACTTTTTGCTATAATAAATATCCCACATTTTTTTCCTGTTTAGGCCGATATGTATTCTTCTACATATTTGTGGTAACAAAATTGCAATAAGCTTATATTGATTGGTGTGCGCAAAAGTTATAGCGTCTACAAAATAGGGAATATAGCATTTTTATTATTTTTTTTTTTTTACTAGTAATGGTGGCGATCTGCGATTTTTATCGGGACTGCGATATTGCAGCGGACAAATTGGACACTTTTGACACATTTTTGGGACCATTGACAATTATACAGCAATCAGTGCTATAAAAATGCACTGATTACTGTATAAATGTCACTGGCAGGGAAGGGGTTAACACCAGGGGGAGATCTAGGGGTTAACAGTGTTCCCTAACTGTAGGGGGGATGGGACTGACTAGGGGAGGAGAGAGATCAGTGTTCATACTTAGTATGAACACATGATCTGTCTCCTCTCCCCTGAGAGAACCGGGATCTGTGCGATTACACACACAGATCCCGGTTCTTGCTCTGTCACTCGCATCGGCTCCGGGCACACGCTGCGGGCGCGCCCCTAGTGGCCAAAAGGCAGAGCGACGTAAGGCAACGTCGATTGGCCCAGCCAAGCCAAGCTGTGGCAGCTGGTCCGGAAGTGGTTAAAGGATCACCTGTAAATACAGTTTGTTCAGGTATAGGGAGACGGTTGAAGATGAGCAGACTAGCAAGTCCTGGAATTAGACTACCTTCTTCTTGTGATCTTGACACCTCAATCGGTGTATTTGAAGGTTGAAATGGCTCAGCTTTCGGATTCAATGAGGTTTGTGGTTCATTTTTTTTGTAAAGGTTTTGCACCTTGTGGTCTGTCTCCTGTTCAAAACTATCATAGGCGTTGTAAGCTTTCACTCTTGCTGCAGCTACCTTGACTTCATTTTCTGCTTGTAGCTGTTGCAGTCTTATCTTTTCCTCATCTAACTTAAAGCGATTCTGCACTGACAAATTCAAAAACATTTTTTTGGTCTATCTATCTGCAAAGTAATCATATTAAAAGCAACTTACTTCTTTAATTGCTGCAGCGTTGCTTCGTCTGTTTTTCTGTAGAAAGATTACTTATAAAGACATCTCCTGAGCGATGTCATTTTGCTTGTGGGCATTTGAAACCCACAAGTGAACACTTCCAGGTTCCCTTCTTGTTCCCGTACCAGCATGCATTCACAACTACGAGCGGCGTAATCGGGACGGTTCCCATGGCAACGGGTCACGCCATGCAAATCACGCAAGATTTTGCGTCAGAACCCCCGCAATGTCTCCTGGGATTGGTTACACGAGATCCCAGGAGACACAGCGAAATATACAGGAAATTACGCCGATCCTCGCTGAGAGCCCGCCCACCCAGCGGAAGAAGAATACAGATGAAGCCATCAGGAAAGGTAAGTTTTTAAAAGATGCAGAATTGAACCATCAATTCTGTCATCTTACATGCTAGGGAAGCCATAGAGACATACTTCTATGGATGGGTACAGAACCGCTTTAAGTTTAATTTCTGCCTCCATTTTGCTCAGCTTAGCTTGTTGCTCATGCATCTATTGTGTCGCCTTTGCCTGTTCTATCTTGGCTGCAAGGGTGGCTTCTGCGTCTGCGCGTTTGCTAGTAGATCTGGAAGTGGCTCTCGAACTTGAGCTAGAGTCTGGTAATGACTCTAATGCCGCGTACACACGGTCGGAATTTCGGCCAGCAAAAGACCGATGAGAGCTTTTCATCGGAAAATGTGACCGTGTGTAGGCTGCATCGGAATTTTGCTGGCCGAATTCCCGCCAGCAAAAATTTGAGAGCATGTTCTCAATTATTCAGACGGAAAAGGTTTCTATTGGAAATTTCGATCGTCTGTAGCAATTCCGACGTGCAAAATTCCTACGCATGCTCGGAAACAATTTGATGCATGCTCGGAAGCATTGAACTTCACTTCAATTTTTTATAATTACCCTGTTTAGTGAAATATACTCTCTCATTACCTATTGTTATGTTCATATTCTTTAGCCAAACTTCTGATGTCGGGGGTGATTTGGACTGCCAGTGTTGAGCAATCAGCTTTCTGGCCTGAAATAAAGCCCTTAAGGCCGAGTCGACAACCATTTTTGAAGCAGTCCCGTTTTCAAAAAGGCCCAAAAGACATGTTCTAACCGTTGCCTCCAGATTTAAATCCAATATTTTGTTAATTTCCTTAATAATATTAGTCCAATACCTGAAGAGCTTCGGACACTTCCAAAGCATATGGCTAAAATCTCCAGATAATCCGCATCTGGGGCAGTGGTCATTTTCCCGCCATCCCAGGCTAAGCATTTTTTTAGGAGTGTCTGTATAAAAAATAAAGATGCAATATTTTATGTGAGGGGGAGATTGAGACCCGTTTTGCTTGGCAAAGGACCCAATCCCATTCCACAGATGACAACGGGCCAACCCAAGTTGATCATTAAAGATTTCCTCTACATTCTCTAGCTGTTTGCTGGTGAGGTTGCAGATTTCAGCTGTTAACGTGGTCCATGCATCCATTCATTGAACAACGTATGTGGCAGTGGAATGATTACAGAAAATGGACTCATTCTGTTGGTGTACTAATGCTTCTTTGGCTTTAATCTCCTTCATTCTTGTATCAAGGTCTTCGGCTAGACAGAAGTTCTTTAATTTCGTCCTAATTTCTTTTGCTAGCTCCTTCCAAGGGTTGTACCCCTTGTTGAATGCTATTTCATTTTTCTTAACTGTTTCTTTGTGCATTTCTTGGCCCTTTTCTGTTAAGCTTCACTCTCTGGAGCTGGACCGCTCTTGTGACTCGGTGGGTTTGTCTGTTTCTTTAGTGGGTGACAAAATTTTGTTCTAGTGTGCCTTTCAAGTGTGTGTGTGTGTGCCTGAAACCTAATTTGAATGAGAGTTGGCTCAAACTTGCTACTAAGGGGCTATGAAAGAAAATATGCATTTACACTTGCAACTTACAAAGATTAGCAAACAATGCATACCATACGACAAAATGTTGTTAAACGAATATACTGCTGATATTTTTTAACCAGACAATTTACCCTTTACATAATTAACAATAGTTTAGTGGATTAGAAACTTAGGAGATAGCGCTGCTTACAATTTGACACTAGGCCTCTAAACACTAGGTACTCATATCACAAGTATAATAACTTAATCATTGCTTTAGTAAAATATTAATTATTTGGTTCGTATACTAATTAAGGGCGATTTCCGAACCGCGTATAGAACAGCCCACTTTTATTTTAATGTCCACGTGGTTGCGTTTACTTTTCGGGCCTATTCTCTGTTGTTAAGATGGCATCCGCAGGTGTCCTTGCGAGGTTTTGGGAAGCCTTTACTCACAGTTTGATGAAGACAGCCAGTGATGGCAGAGGTGCGGCGTCGAGTCTCCACCGCAACGACAGGTTTTCACTGTAGCGGCCCCATTGGCTTTGAGTAAATAACGAGAGGAGAGCTTCTGACGGGTGCAATACTTTTATTCTTTTGCCTCAAAGGTGTGCAGTAGGGTTGAACACCACAGAGGTTAATCCTTTTAACTCCTTAAGCACCTTAAGCGTGAAAACTGTAAAATGACATGCAATACATTCAGAGAGAGAGATCACCAAAAGAGGGTTACAACAGAATTACAAATGAGGAATTACAAAGTGGGGTTCTGTTATCTACACACATATCTAAATTAACATTAAACATCTAAGGAAACATGACTATATGTTCAAAGATTTGGATTGTCTGCAGCATATCTTTTAACTAACAGCATGGACTCAATTTATGCCTAAAAACATAGATACTTTTATAGACAATGCACCTTTACTGCATACCTTGCTCCGCTTGCCAAGGGGTGCAACTTTAAACTTTAGAAAACTTCAATAAATAATCGCCTTCCCACAAAGTACTGCTGACTTGCTTTGCCTCTGAATGTTGACTCACAAGAACCCCCCTTTCTATAAAACTAAAGGAAGCAGGAAGGGTCTGATGATTAAAACATTCCCCCGGGAAACAAGAGGAAGGCATAAAGGTTCCACCTGTCAGTTAGTGCTGAACAAAGGTTTAAAGTGACACAGTTACAATCTCTCTTTTGGCTGTTTTTTTTTTATAGCTGAAGAACTGCTCTGCACTGTTTACATGAATCGTGGAAATGCTGAATTAAGATTGTGAGCTCTAATATATATACATAATTCTGCACTTCCGTCTAGGGGGCACGTGCTTCCGGCAGCCCACTTCTGCTGTGATTACTCACAGCAGAAGCCAATCTGCGGGTGCCGGGCCCTGGATGTCCGGCAACACCCACTGATCATCAGACAGAGACACAGAACTGAGATCTGCCTATGTAATCAAAGCAGATCTCCATTCTGACAGAAGGGAAGGGATACATTTAGTGTCCATGCAAAGCAGGGAATAGAATCCATCACTTCCCAGAGTAAACACACATGGTACAGTAAAACACAGGCTAGGCACACAGTTAACCCTTTGATCGCCCCTAATGTTTAACCCCTTCCCAGCCAGTGTCAGTACAGTGACAGTGTATATTGTTAGCACTGATCACTGTATTAGTGTCACTGGTCCCCAAAAAGTGTCAAAAGTGTCAGTTAGCGTCCGACTGTTAGCCACAATATTGCAGTCCCGCTAAAAGTACCTGATCGCCACCATTACTAGTATAAAAATAAATAAATAAAAAAAAATTCCAGTATATATACACCTTAGTTTGTAGACACTATAACTTTTGTGCAAAACAATCAATACATGCTTATTGGGATTTTTTTTTACCAAAAATATGTAGCAGAATACATATTGCCCTAAATATATGAAGACATTTGATGTTTTCAATTTTTTTTTTATTGGATATGTTTAATAGCAGAAAGAAAAAAATATATATATTTCCTTTATTAGTCATATTAGGATGACAGACAATGATCCAATATAATGACTGGTAATCCACAAGGTGTATGGTGGCGGTATGCTGTATCTACGAGTCTTGTGTTCATAGTAACGTTATTATCATTCCTTACAGAGTCATTAATGTTTAATCTGGGTTACGCAAGTACTTGATTTTTTTCTGTTCCCGACATGCAAGCTTTGATTATAATTGTTTACTCTCAGCTTCGTGATTGTATTTGATTGAATGTGATGGAAGAGATATGCAGACTCCATATTCAGAGTAGAGTTCAGTTTAATGTTCCCCATTATTTAAACGATCTGATGATTATACAGCTTTACTAATCCAGTCATGGGCAAAAACCCATGAGCAGTGATTATGAAAATTTACTACTAAAAAAAGCTTTCTCAAATTCAGTTCCATTACTTTTAAATGAATCAAAACGTAATGTGAACCTGTGGCCAGGCAATGGACATTCAAGTATTAACATACTCTTAACCACTTCAGCTCTGGAAGAGCTGAGTTACTTTAACTGACAATTGCACGGTCGTGCGGCGTTGTACACAAATACAATTGATGTCTTTTTTTCCCACAAATAGAGATTTCTTTTGGTGGTATGTGATCACCTCCGGGGTTTTTATTTTTTGCGCTATAAACAAAAAAAGAACGACAATTTTGAAAAAAAAAAATGATGGGCACAGATTTGAAAAAAAAAAACACAATATTTTTTACTTTCTGCTATAAAACATATCCAATAAAAATGTAAAAAATAAAACTTCTTCATAAATTTAGGGCAATAAGTATGCTGCTACATATTTTTGATAAGAAAATTCCAATAAGGGTATACTGATTGGTTTGCGCGAAAGTTTTGGCATCTACAAACTATGGAATATTTTTATGGATTTTTTTTTTTTTTACTAGTAATGACGGCGATCAGCGATTTTTAGCGGGACTGCAACATATGGGCACACAAATCTAACACTAAGTGACACTTTTTGGGGACCAGTGATACCAATACAGTGATCGGTGCTAAAAAAAAAATGTCACTGTACTAATGACACTGGCAGGGAAGGGGTTAACATCAGGGGCAATCAAAGGGTTAAATGTGCTCCCAGGGAGTGCTTTCTAACTGTTGGGGGGATGCTTTGGCTGAGAGAATACACAGATCCATGTTCCTGTTTAGGAGAAACACAAGATATCTGTCTCCCCTACTAGCAGAATGGCAATCTGCCTTGTTTACATAGGCATAGCGCCGTTGTGCCTCTCTCGGGAATAATCGGAGGGTCCCGCTGGACCTGCTGATTGGCTCCCGCTGTGTCCAATCACAGTAGGAGTTGGCCACCGGTGGCGCGCTTGGTACGTGATTTCGCGCAGGATAGCCTGTCGCCCCACAGTACATGTACTTAGGGCCGTTAGCAAGTGGTTGAATGAATGAATGTCTTGTATAGTGCTACCTATGCAAACTGAATCACCTCAGGGCGCTTTTGCCACTGGTGTCCATCTGTGGTATAGTGCAGTCCTTGCCCTGTGGGGTCCTGACATGCTTACAAACACATACACATACAACATACACATATTTGGCCAATTTTAGCGACAGGATCTAATTAACCTACCAGCATGTCTTTGGAGTTAAAAGCAGAACTAAACTGTATCTGAGCACCATAAACTGAAAATGCAGTTTCATTCATTTTTAAAGCGGTAGTAAACTCCTGAGTGTGATATTTACCTACAGGTAAGCTTATAATAAGTCTGTGATGGAGGGGGTCTGTGATTGGGGGGGGGGGGGGTGAACTGTGATTCAGTGGTATGTGATGGAGGGGGGTTTGTGATTGGGGGGTCTGTGATGGAGGGGGTCGGTGATGGAGGGGGGGTTTGTGATTGGGGGGTCTGTGATGGGTCTGTGATTGGGGGGGACCTGTGATGGAGGGGGTCTGTGATGAAGGGAGGGTCTGTGATAGGCCTGTGATTGGGGGGGATCTGTGATGGGGGTCGGTGATGGGGGGGTCTGTGATGGGTCTGTGATGGAGGGGGGGGGGGTCTGTGTTTGGGGGGTCTGTGATGGGTTTGTGATGGGGGGTCTTTGATGGAGGGGTCTGTGATGGAGGGGGGGGTCTGTGTTGGGCATGGGGGGGATCTGTGATGGTATGGTCTGCGATGGGTCGGGCTGTGATTTGGGGGGTCTGTGATGAGTTGGGCTGTGATGGGACTGTCTGAAATGGGGTGGGGGGTCTCTGATGAGTTGGTCTCTGAAGGGCACTGATGTAAAAGGGGGTCTGTGAAGGGGGGACTGAGGACACTAATGTAAGGGCTTTTTTACTTTCAATATTTTTTATTGATGTAAATATAAAAACAATAAAACAATAAACATATATTTCACAATTAACCAGGTTGTCTTCAATCCAACATAGAAACGATTTAACATTACATTTACATAATGCTCCATACCTATCAGGAGCTAGAAACATATAGGTAACCTCTTGGCTAAAGCAGTTCAGGCCCTTAAATGGGCATGGCACTTAATAAATTCACCAGGAGGTGATATCAAAAAATAACAGTACCAAGAGGAAGAGGTAGGGAGATTTCAGGGCTATCATAAGCCTCAGTTCAGAATTCCAAGGTGTGCTTCTTGTCTCTTTTTTTGCTGGGCTTCCTGCATTATCTGCAATGTTTTATTCAGGTATATCAGCAACCAGGTCGTGCAAGTTATACCATCAGGTAACATAAAATGAAGAAAAAAAAATAAAAAAAAAAACAAAAAAAAGGGTTCGAAGTAAAAAGATTAAGGTATCAGAAGGAGGGCATTGAAAGAAGAAAAAAGAAGACAGAGGGGAAGAGAAGAGAAGGAGAGGGAGAGGGTCACCTGGAGTTCCTCTTTAGGTAGAGATGTATTCAATCCAAGGATCCCAAACCTTAAACATCTCTGCCTTATTATGGAGGGTATGGGTAAGTTTGTCGTTGATCATAATCCAGTTGAGTTTGTTTTTGGTTTGGTCGAGGGGTATGCTTGAATGTTTCCAATTTCTTGCAATTGTTATTCTTGCCGCCAGCAAGATGTAGGTTATAAGTTTCAATGATTTTTTGGGGACCTCATCTGGTAGTTTGTGGAAGAGAGTACTCTCTGGGGATCTACGAATATTGACACCCGTAACTGAATTAATCATATTATATATTCTAATCCAAAAACTGACGACCAGTGGGCATTGCCACCAGATATGGTACATTGTACCCATCTGTCCGCATTGTCGAAAGCAGTTAGGTGAAGAAGAGGGGTGCATTTTTGCTATTCTAGTAGGGACTAGGTACCACCGCAGCAATGTTTTATAGTTTGCTTCGATGAGGGTGGTATTAATAGAAATTTTTGACAGTCGGTGAGCGATATCCTGCCAATCTGACATTTCAAGGGAGAGGTTCAGGTCCCTTTCCCATTGAGTCATGTAGGATAGTTTAGTGTTAGGTTCAGTGATGGAAGAGTAAATGGCGGAAATCCGTCCTCTTTGATTGCTTCTGTTTTGGCAGGTCACTTCTAAAGTGGTAAGAGTAACGGGTCCACCCCCCATTTTAAGTTTGGAAGAGATAAATGAGGAAATTTGGTTATATCTGAAAACCTCAGTGCTAGGCATTGAAAATTTTTCTTTGAAATATGTAGCTGAGTGCATTTGACTACCACTAATAAAATCTCCAATTCTCAATAATCCTTTGTTGAGCCACCATTGAAACTGTTGTGGGGCAAGGCCAGGAGGGAATTCTGGGTTAAAAAATATGGGTGCTAGAGGTGTGTGGTATAATGCAAGGGATGCTCTATGTCGTATTCTGTCCCAAACCGCTAGGGAGTGTGATAATGTGGGACATAAGATGGGTGGGCGTTTACGGTTGGAAAGCCACATCATGGCTCCTATCGCTATTGGGTGGCACGCTAGTGCCTCTACATAAACCCATAAGGGAGCCGAGCCTTTAGCTGTTGTATGGGTGAGTTGGGCTATCTGCGCTGAATGATAGTATGCTTGTAGGTTGGGTAGGCCAAGTCCTCCCCTAGGTTTAGGAGTGTAAAGTGTTTTCTTTTGTATCCTTGATTTCTTATTACCCCATATAAAACGCAGGACTTCCTGTTGTATGTGTTGCATGTCTCCCCTCGGGATTGACACCGGTAGTGTCCTAAAGTAATATAAAAGTCTGGGTAGGAAGGTCATTTTTATTGAATTGATTCTGCCAAACCAGGAGAGGGAATATTCAGACCAAGCACGGAGATCTTCTTTAAGCTTTTTAAATAAAGGGGGGTAATTAGCTTTGTATAATGTAGCAATTGAAGGAGTCAGTTGTATTCCCAGGTATGGGAGGGAGTGGGGCGCCCATTTAAAGTTGTATAAGTTTTGGAGGAGCTGTACCTCAGTAGGGGGTAGAGAGATATTCAGGGCTAGGGTTTTTTGCGTATTCAGGGTCAAACTTGAGAGTGATGAGAACCGGTCTAGTAGAGATAAAAGTTCTGGGAGTGAGGTCTGGGGTTTAGTGATGTACATAAGGACATCATCTGCAAATAATGCACATTTGTGTTCTTGTTGACCACATTGGAGACCATGGATGTTGGGACAGGAACGGATGGCCATTGCCAGGGGCTCTATTGCCAAAGCAAATAGTAGTGGGGAGAGTGGGCAGCCTTGTCTAGTACCTCGTTGGACAGGAAATATAGATGATTTATGGCCTCTGATAGAAATTTGAGCTATTGGGGAGCTATAAAGTGTTTTCATTAGTGAGAGGAATGTAGAGCCAAATCCCATGGTTTCGAGGGTGACAAAGAGGTAATCCCAGTTCAGGCTATCGAAGGCCTTGTTAAGATCTAGTGATAGTAGTAGAAGTTCCTGGTCAGGGAGGTTATCCCAGTTGGAGCATACCGCCGAGATCAGACCGATGGATCTACGAATTTGATCCAAGGTCTGACGTCCCGCAATAAACCCTGACTGGTCTTTATGTATATAATGTTCCAAAAAGGAATTAATTCTGAGAGCTAGTATCTTTTGTTAAAATTTTTAAATCACAATTGATTAATGAAATTGGGCGGTAATTACGTACATCGGTGGAGTCCTTGTTAGGTTTGGGGATTACACTGATGTAGGCCTTGTTGTCGTCGGGTGGGACCTTTCCCCCATCCCTCAGAGAGTTGAAATAAAGAGTCAGGTGTGGGGCCAGTAGCGTAGAAAATTTCTTATAGTAAATGTTAGGAAGTCCGTCTGGACCTGGGGATTTGTGAAGTGAGAGAGATTTGATGGCGTCAGTGACCTCTTCGTTTGTGAATGGTTGATCAACCAGTTCCCTATGATCATCAGTGATGATCGGGAGGGGGAGAGACCCCAGAAATTCCCTGATGGGCGGGGGGCTACTGTTTGTGGCTTCTTGTACAGGTCGGCATAGAACCCATAGAATTCATCAAGGATCTTTTGGGGATTTTGTGACAGGTGGTCGCCAGATGTTTTTATTGTAGGGAGTGCGTGATGGGAATGTTTGGGGGTGAGCTTTTGTGCCAGCAGGGATCCTGGGCGATCCCGCCATGTAAAGAATTTGTGGTTCATCCATCTAAGCTGTTTCTCGGCTCTCGTGGTCAGGCATATATTTAGTTCTAGTCTGGATTGTTCCAGTTTCTTAAATAGACCCGGAGAGGGGGAACGTTTGTGCTGTTTGGTCAAAGATTCAAACTCTCTAGTTTTGGCAGAAATCAGTTCAGTACGGGCTTTCTTTAATCTGGAGGCTAACTGGATAAATGAACCCCTTATTGTGGCTTTGTGTGCGGTCCAGTTCGTGGCAGGGGATGTGTCCCCTGGTTTGTTATTTTCAAAATAGGTCTGTATTTGGTTTGACATCTCTATACAATGAGATTCATCACTAAGGAGGGACTCGTTCAGTCGCCAATGATATCCTGTAGGTTTATTGCTAAGGTCATGTAGTTGGACCACAATCGGGTCGTGGTCTGACCATGGGGTTGATAAGATTTTTGTTGACCTCAACTTTGGTATCACCCCCGAGGGGAGAAATATGTGATCTATGCGGGAGTAATGTCAATGTGCTCTTGAGTAGTGGGAATAGTCTCTATCAGTAGGATTAACCTCCCGCCAAGCATCCACCAGGTCATATTGGTGTAGTATCTGTGCAAATATGCGACTTTGTTTAGGGGGGGTCGGAGACCTGAGGTATGTGATTTGTCCTTAATTAAGTCCAATGCTAGATTAGAGTCACCTGCCAAAATTATTACCCCCTCTAATTCGGGTTCTAGGAGTTTTAAAAGAGCGTGGAAAAAGGTGGTCTGGTTAGTGTTGGGGGCGTAATATACTAGAATAGTGATTAAAGTCTCGCCCAAATGTCCTTTCACTAGGAGATAGCGGCCCTCTTTATCTTTAATGGTTTTGGTCTCTGTAAATGATATATGCCTAGAGAAGCAGAGGGCAACCCCCCTCTTCTTCTCTGAGGCATTCGCAAAAAAACAAAGAGGGTAATCTCTATGCAAGTAACAAGGGGTAAATGAGGAAGTGAAATGTGTCTCTTGAAGAGTTACTATATCAGCCCCTAGAGATTTATAATGTGTGAAGGCCTTGATTCGTTTAGCTGGCGATCCAAAGCCTTGGACATTATGGGAAAGCAAGCGGATATTACAAGGTGTCAATGCTATGGAGGACATGGGAAACATTCAAGAGCCATTATATGCAGACTCACCCTACGGTCCGTTGGTTTCAGATGCCGAGTGTGTGGAAGTGTTGTCCAGGTGACCCTCGAGAAGGAACAGTGGTAGAACAGGATAATATTGGGTTTACTGTGGGAGGGAGAGGAGGTGGGTTGGGGGATAGTAGAGAGAATAGCATTAGTAGAGATGAGAAGAGAGGAAGAAGGGAAAAAAAAAAGGAAAAAATAAAACAATAAAACAATAAAAACAAGCGGTCGGACCAGGGGGCTCCTGGTACCGAGTGACATTCGTTAAACATGGTACTACTAAACCTTACAGACAGTATCCAAATAAAGTGTCCCAGGGACAAGCCCTGGGTGTGAAGGAGTCTCCACCAAAAACTGGTAATGGGAAGAGTCCTTCGGGTAGGGAGTGCACATGGCCATCCCCCAGCAACAATAGAAAACTTGGTGTAAAAGATATGAAAAAAAACACATATACATCTAGAAAACATATTTGGCCCCAACGTCCCGCCCCAATATGTTGATGGGATTGTGTAGCCAAGTATGCTGATAGATTACATGATGATTAAGGCAGCCAAAAAAGAATGCCAGAAAAAGTGCAAAAACGTAATGGCCAGTTCAAATATTCCTAGCCAACAAAAAAAAAAAAAAAAAAAAAAAAGCTGAAGTCTTTGTTTCAGCAAGGTGCGGCCGCCCTGTGTGGCACCTAATGTCCCTCTCAGGGGACCACTGAGAAGGCACCACGGCGGGTTTAAATCAGTTCAGCAATGATGGGCCCATCTTCTTAGGGTGCTCGGGATGATGAGGCAAACTTCTTAGTCGACTTTGATGTCCACAGGGGGGAAAGTGGAGGGGGAGGGGATTCTCTGGGACCAGATTGATTCCGTGGAGATGCATCGTGGGATATGAATCCCAGCTTTAGTAGGATCATTTCACCTTCAGTAAACGATGAAAAGGAGTAGGACTTGCTGTTGAAGGAAAATTGGAGACGAAAAGGATAGTTCCACCTGTAGCGAATGTTGCGTTGGATCAGTGGCGTCAATAGAGGTTTAAGCGATCGCCTCTTTTGGATTGTGGCTTGGGAGATATCAGCAAATATTTGGATCTTGATGCCATCTATTTCTAGGTCTGGGTTTTCACGGGCATGACGCATCACAGCTTCTTTAATTTTAAAAAAGTGTGGCTTCACAATCACATCTCTGGGGGGGCCATCAGGTTTGGGGGGTGTCAGGGCTCTGTGGATTCGATCAATCTCCATATGGATCTCGTCGATGTCGGGTACAGCAGCTTGCATTAGAGATTGTGTTATGGAGGTGATATCTTTTATATTTTCTGGTATACCACGGATACGGAAGTTATAGCGCCTTGCGCGATTTTCAAGGTCGTCGATCTTGGATTATGCCTCCTCAAGTCGATCTTGTAGGTCAGTGATCATATTTGAGTTCTGGGATACTCTATGAACCGTGTCATCCATCTTGGATTCGATACTATTTAATCGGTTACCCATTTCCTTGAAATCTTGCTTTATATCAGAAGCTAATTTATCGGTAGCTTTAGATAGTTCTCTTTGGAGCAAGTCAGCAAAACGTGCTAGTAAGATTGGGTCTCCTGAATATTGTCCTTGTGCAGGGGGAGCAGCAGGGGATTCAGCATTGCAATCTGACACAGATTCTTGGCTGCTGGGCTGGCTGGAAATGGCTTCTGCTATCTCCCTATCCAGGAGGGAGGATGCCTGTGACTCCAAGCTGGGTGACATGGCTGCATTTTGTGAGGGAGACAGTGCAGGGGGGCTAGGTGGTAGGCAGTCTGTATTCGTCAGCTCGCCTTTAGTGGGAGAAGGTCTGGTGGGGCACAGCGCCGGGTTATCGGCCTCGTAGCTCTTTGCAGCATGTTTCTGAGGAGGAGGTGGTTTCCCCTTCCCTGAAGCCCGCATGCCTCGTGTGTGATTGCCGGTCGCCATCTTGGATTCTTGGAGCGTGGCGCGGGTCGAGATCCGGGAGCCGGTTTGAGGCTGGCTTCCCGATTTCTGTGGCATCCGGAGTGTGCCTGGACCCTTCCGCAAGGGGGTCAGGCTATTGCCGAGTTCGGGTGGGGTGTGGGGCCGCTATTTGTAGCTGAAGTTGCCGGGGGATGAGTGGAGCAGATCAGATGGACATCCGCTCCGTCCGGCCGCGCATGCGCACTCTCCATATATTATTTTTAAAGTGCTATTTCATAAACAGGAATGTTTAGAAACAAAATGCCATCTTGCTGTCTTCTATAGGAATTTCCTTACCTGCATATATACTGGTTGAGACTTCATTGATCACCATTATAGACTGCCATTACTATTATTATAACTACTTCTGTATTTTCATACCCCGGATCCAACGCGGCTGCTGTATATGGATTCAAGTCAAATACTAGCATTATTGCCTATCAGGAGCATTTACACTTTATAGATTGCATGTTTTATTTCCTGCTTGCAATCAAAAGTTGCATTCCAATTTTCTATTTCTGTACCTTGTGTATACAGGGGTCACATTTATGAATTTTGTTGTTATACTAACATTTGAAAAACAAATTTTCTTCACATTTTTTGCTTTTCATTTATGCGATTTGGGTGAATCGCATTCACAAGACCAATTTGGTTCTTCACTGAAAAGGCCCATTGCTGCTCTTAGGCTGCTTTCACACTGGGGCGGTTTGCAGGCGCTATTGCGCTGAAAATAGCGCCTGCAAACCGACCCGAAACAGCTGCTGCTGTGTCTCCAGTGTGAAAGCCCTGGGGGCTTTCACACTGGAGCGGTGCGCTAGCAGGACGGTAAAAAAAGTCCTGCTAGCAGCATCTTTGGAGCGGTGAAGGAGCGGTGTGTTCACAGCTCCTATACCGCTCCTACCCATTGAAATCAATGGGACACCGCGGGGATACCGCCGGCAAAGCGCCGCTGCAGCGGCGCTTTGCGGAGGTTTTTAACCCTTTTTCGGCCGCCAGCGGGGGTTAAAACGACCCCGCTAGCGGCCGCATACCGCGGCTAAAACGATGGTAAAGCAGCGCTAAATATAGCGCTGCTTTACCGTCGCCGCCCGCACCGCCCCAGTGTGAAGCCGGCCTTAGAGGTCGCAGTAGCACTATTTGTATGTTATTGGGGCCTCTTAACACTATCATTTTGCTTTGTGGTATTTAATACATACCTATATTATTTTTACATTTTTTCACTGATTTAGTTTGGTGTTATGACAATATTTATACACTCGTCTCACTTTATTGGAATCTGATTTTTGAGATCACCACTTGACAAATCAGTTTGATCTATCCTGCTATTACACTCACTCAGCGAGTGTTTTTTTTATAACAATTGTGTTGGAACTGTTAAAGACTGTTGCCATAAGAGATGGGATTCCTACACATGCAGATGTGGTGTGTTGCTGGATGTCTTTCCCTGCATGGCTGTCCTCCTATTGAAGTCTCGAAGTCTGCCAATTAATCTTGCAACTACCTAAGGGTGTCCTGGCCCTAACCCTCTCTCCCCCCAAAAAAAGGTTTGTTAAGAGAAATAAACTTTCTTTTGCATCATAGAAGTGTCTGGCACCCAATAACTTTAACAACTATAAACCCACCATGCCTCACAACCCACTACATACAGAAGGATGTCAACTATCCCTGGCCCTGGAGGTTCTCATTAGATCAAAGGAGGCCTGGGACCTTGTTACACTGGCAAAGCTGTCGATGTAGGGGAGGCCCTGCCTTCAGTAGAGGAACTTGCTTAACAACCTGGACACTAGGAGACCCCCTTCCCACAAAATTTCTCCTGAATTGAGATTTCTACACTGAGACTTCTCCAGAAATTTCTGCCTCTGTATACTTAGGAGATAATTAAAATATGTCAGCGTGATATTTATTTTTCTGTATAAGTTATATATGTGGGCAGAATTGAGTAGGCACACTGTGATTTGCTTCTGGGCGATTTACTCTATTAAATTGCAAATTTCTTATTTCTAGAAAGCATCACAATTAATTTCTCTGGGACTAAATTGCAATTCAGGGTCGGGCAGTAATGATAATAACATTTATTTTACTTTTGCATATTTATATTTTATATTTCAATAATATATTATGTTAGAGATGAATTAAGAATATAAAGTTTTCATTACATGCATTACATGGATTCCAAATGACAGAAAATGGATTATCCCAGTCTGCTTTGGGAGTTATCATTAGATAAAAACAGGCAACTTAAATTTATTCATGCGGGGTGGGGAAGTTTTAGGACATGCAGTTGCCTATATTTTTGCTACAGACAAGCACCCTTGAGTGGTACCCAGCATGGGCGTCCGCAGAATTTTTTTCAGGGGGGGGCATAATTTTAGGGTCACCCATGCACCGCCCCTTTTCGACAATGTCATTATCACATTATTATGGTCAGAGTCTGCAGACGTATTACAGTCCCTAGGATAAGTAATGGGTAATGGCCAACAGGCTCTCTTACCAGACCCAGCGAAACTACAGCAGTGATCACTCCGGCTGGACGATTGTTCACTCTGAGTTCCCCGGGGCGACACTGGTCAGTAGTGTAGCATGTCTGTACCCTGGTAGTGGCTCAGTCTTTCTCTCTCTGGTGGTGCTGGCCAGTGTGGCTCTCTCTCTGGTGGTGCTGGACAGCATGACTCTCTTTTGTGGCCCTGGCAGGCTCTCTCTCTGGCTTCCGCCCAGCACACTCCTCGTCCTGTAGCACTCTCTCCCTCAGCGTCTTTCCAGGCTGCAGTCTCTCAATCTCTCTCTTGATCGAGCTGTAGCCTCCTCCCTGTGGAAAATGGAGCTGCCAATCTTTTGGGACTACCTGTCCTATGAAGCTTGCCTCTCCTAGTCGCCTTTGATTGGCCCTCAGTTATGGCCAATAGGGAAGGAACGGAGCAGGGCAGGAAGCTGGGTGGGGAACCTGGTGAGAGCTGCCGTCTCTTCTCCCTGACAGAAGAATGGGTGGGGCAAGGGGGGAAACCTCTGATAGCCCGCAGCTCGCCATTCTTCCGTCACAGCACCGCCAAGTTCTCTGCTGGACTTAGGAGGGAAAAGAGCCCAAAGTCACACTACACTTGACAGCACCTTAATGGTGTCACCCCAACTGTGCTGAATTTAAGATCCGATCCCTGATTCCAGGGGGGGGCACTTGACCCCCCTTGCCCCTACCTGCGGACGCCCATGGTACCCAGTTTTATATGTTTGGTACCCAGTAGATCGCAAGCAGGTTCTAATCACAATAATTTTGATACTGCTGTGTCTGACTCATTTCTTAGTTTCCTGAAATCTATTGTATATAAAATCTAGCATTAGTGATGGATACCAACACACCCCTCACCATTACCGTTCATTGCTCTCTCTGGAGTACATCATTTTGGGACCTCACAGGGTCCACCTTTACAGTGGAATTCAAGCCTATCACTAATTAGTCTTAAAAACCTTAACAATAAACCTTAAATGGTAAATTTTGGTCTGTTAAATAAACCATTGAAAGTGTTTAGCTATAACTGTTCGATAAGTGCAAAAAGACCCCCAAACTGCTGCTGATCCTGCCATAAATCTTTGATCTGATAATTTCCAGTGCTTTTTCTCGCCGTTGCACTCTTGGTAGTTATATGGGTCTCAGCTGTCTTCGTGGGCTACAAAACGCCTCCCCATGTTATGAAGAAGAGGAGGGGGCTGCATTTGATAGTCCTCTCCTACAGTGAGACCCTAGAACAGGAAGTTTTTTACTAGCAGGGTCACCAGATGACAATAAAGAAAAATAAGGTTGAAAAAAAAGAAAAACAGTTCAGCCACCACATCTAATGCCGCGTACACACGATCGGAATTCTCGTCGGAAAAAGCTCTGATGGTTTTCCCGTCGGAATTCCGCTCAAACTGTCTTGCCTACACACGATCACACCAAATTCCGACCGCCAAGAACGCGGTGACGTACAACACTACAACGGGCCAAGTTCAATGCTTCCGAGAATGCGTTGAATTGTTTCCGAGCATGTGTAGGAATTTTGCGCGTCAGAATTGCTACAGACAATCGGAATTTCCGATAGAAACCTTTTCCGTTGGAAGAATTAAGAACATGCTCTCAATTTTTTGCTGTCGGAAATTCGGCCAGCAAAATTCCGATGGAGCCTACACACGCATTTTTTTCCGATGAAAAGCTCTCATCGGTCTTTTTCTGGCCGGAATTCCGATCGAGTGTACGCAGCATTAGAATATGTGCCCTGAATTACTATATACTAAAGTTTTGTTTTTTGGTTAAGATATTTTTTCACGAAGCCATTGTTTGCTTTTTTCCGGGCTGTTCTTCCCTTATCAGGTATATTTGTGCTGTTGAGCTGCTATTAAACTCTTTTGCTGTATTTATCTAATCAATATTGTATTGTGTAATGGCCCTTGCAGGCTGCAGCACTTAATCTCCATTGAGGAAATCATCTATATATACTCACTGCTGTTCATATCATCTAAAGTGACATTATCTACCTGCACTAAAGAAAAGCAATAACATCCTTTTTTATACTCTTAAGCCTAGTACGCACGATCAGAAAATTGTACAAAAAATACAGATTTCGAAGCGCCTGTATGATAATCTGATTGTTAGTACACAGCTTTCGAGAGCTGATCAAGACAGGTTGTGTGAAATTATCTGATGGGTCAAGCATGAACATTTTTATCGTATGATACCAGATCGTATGATTTACGTTTATACGTAATACTATAGAAAAACAATATAATACATCATGACTTCTGAATTATATTCAGCCTACAAAAATTTTCGTAACTTTAGTAACCTTTTCATTTTCAATATATGACTAGTATGCAAAAAGAAAATGACCAATCTTTGGAACCAACATTCAACTATCCAGGCATTGCCCCACCTGCAGAAGGGAAACCCCTAACTTTTCTTTGAAGGGTGGCTCATAAAAGTTTAGCAAGGTTAACACCTAAACATCCCATTAGATAGAGGAGCAGCACAACAGACGGTCATAGTCAGCCAGAAAGAGGAGGTCACACACCAGGCAGTGCAGAAATTCGTTTGGCGGTATGGTAACGGTAAAGCCGCTACCATACCTGAGCTGTGATAGGACGCTGGCCATAACTCCTCAGTAGCTCCCAGTAGTAAGCTGTAGCTTATTGGCTACTGTTGTATTTTGAGGTGAGGCGTAATTAGCTGGTGCCACTATTGGGGAAGCAAAGTCTGAAGGAGGAGATAGCATACTGTATACAAAGGGAGCACTCTAAATTTAGGGAACTCTTGATTGGCTGAGAACTTGTCAATATATCACATACACTAACAGGAATGCTGAAGAAGGGACCTACAGCACTGTCACTTACAGGATTGATACCACCCACCTCAGGAGATCAGATTCAGTGAATGGGAGTCGCCCAAGTTTCCCCAGAAGACTTGACAGCTATGTATAAATTGGCCCTGTCCGCCCATGCCTAGTGAACAGTTTGCTCTCTTCTCCTTTCGTGACCATTTTTGTTACTCTGCATACACACACTTTTGCATGATATTAGCAACCCCCTCAGCCATGTTTTAAGTTGTTTTTTTATGACTAGTATGCAAAAAGAAAATGACCAATCTTTGGAACCAACATTCAACTATCCAGGCATTGCCCCACCTGCAGAAGGGCAACCCTAACCCTCCTTTGAAGGGTGGCTCATAAAAGTTTAGCAAGGTTAACACCTAAACATTCCATTAGATAGAGGAGCAGCACAACAGACGGTCATAGTCAGCCAGAAAGAGGAGGTCACACACCAGGCAGTGCAGAAATTCATTTGGCGGTATGATAATGGTAAAGCCGCTACCATACCTGAGCTGTGATAGGATGCTGGCCATAACTCCTCAGTAGCTCCCAGTAGTAAGCTGTAGCTTATTGGCTACTGTTGTATTTTGAGGTGTGGCGTATTAAGCTGGTGCCACTATTGGGTAAGCAAAGTCTGTAGGAGGAGATAGCATACTGGATACAAAGGGAGCACTCTAAATTTAGGGAACTCTTGATTGGCTGAGAACTTGTCAATATATCACATACACTAACAGGAATGCTGAAGAAGGGACCTACAGCACTGTCACTTACAGGATTGATACCACCCACCTCAGGAGATCAGATTCAGTGAATGGGTGTCGCCCAAGTTTCCCCAGAAGACTTGACAGCTATGTATAAATTGGCCCTGTCCGCCCATGCCTAGTGAACAGTTTGCTCTCTTCTCCTTTCGTGACCATTTTTGTTACTCTGCATACACACACTTTTGCATGGTATTAGCAACCCCCTCAGCCATGTTTTAAGTTGTGCAGCCCCTTCTGTAACCATCTCATTCCCCTCCCCATTGGCTTACAGTTGGATGATTAAGGAGACTCTCACTTTGTCCTGAATGGCAGTCTACTCCGTCCCACTAACCTTCCCCTGGTCCATTGCTACACTGTTTTTCTGTCAGAACACTATGTGTTAGCCTTGTGATGGATGGTATTGGAGCTTACACAAGGTTGATGATATCCCCACCCTCCCCACATGACAGTGTTTAGGCAATTCTGAAATTTGTAGTAGTCAATATATATGCCACAGGGAAGCAATGGGAGTTATGTCTCAAACATACATATTCCTCCTAATTTAAAGTGTTACTAAAACCACAACACTAAAATCAGTCTGTATATACAGTAAAGCATGCTTGTTATACTCACTACGGAGCCTAAGGGGTTAATCCTCTGCATTGTGCAAAAAGGCTGTTTGATCCGGTATGACCAGATAAGACAGAGCCTTTGGAGTCAGGCTGCACATGCTCAGTTTGGTGTGTATGGCTAGAGGGATTTATTTATTTTTGCTTGAGAGGGTCCATGTGATCAGCACAGGGCCAATTAGCACTGTACAGACACAGACTCAGGGGTTCTGCATCCTGATAGGACAACTCAGTGCAGTATGAAAACTCCCCCTACAAGCTTTAACCAGACAATGAGAGAAGTCACAAGACTGCTATATTCTGCTGATTAGAAAAGGTATTTAGCAGTTTATATTTACTAAAATAATTGCATTTGCATGTTCTGTGTACTGTGGGAGACCAGATATAGTGAATGCAGGCTCCTGGGTTTATTAATACTTTAAGTGAACCTTGAACTGCAACATATATCAAGAGAAAGCACTGCATAGAATGTGAAAACATTAAAAAAATTATTGCATTTCACAGAAAAGATCACATTTCATCAATATGTCAGGTCCGGACAGACAACTGATGGGTAGCTTAAGAAAGAATAACTAAAACTAAAAATTGATTATGATTCATATTATTCTGTTATTGCTATAATAAAATACTAAAGGATGTGCAAGTGCAGAAGTTCAAGAATAAGAAAGTTCTCGAAAGTTTACTTTATGTAACCAGCACGTAGACTGTAACGGGATAAACTTGAGCAACTTGGGCAAGTTCTATTGTTTAGCATCTTTATAGTGGATTTTACTAGTAAAATAAAAAATGTAATGTATGACTAGGGATGAGCCGAACACCCCCGGGTTCGGTTCGCACCAGAACCCACGAACGGACCTAAAATTCGTGCGAACTTACGAACCCTATTAATTACAATGGACGCAAACGTTCTAAATCAAAAGTGCTAATTTTAAAGGCTAATATGCATGTTATTGTCATAAAAAGTGTTTGGGGACCTGGGTCCTGCCCCAGGGGATGTGTATCAATGCAAAATTTGTTTTTAAAAACGGACGTTTTTTCAGGAGCAGTGATTTTAATAATGCTTAATGTATTTTTAGAACTGTCCCTGCACAAAGTATTTTTGCAGGAAAAAAAGCTATTTAAAATCACTCGCGGCTAATGAATTGCCGGGTCCCGTAACACAGAGAACAGTCATTCATAGAAAGTCAATGATAAAAAAAAAGTCATTGATAAAAAATAAAAAAAATAAAAAGCGTGGGGGTCCCCCCAAATTCAATTACCTGGCCCTTCAGGTCTGCTATGGATATTAAGGGGAACCCCGGCCAAAAAAAAAAAAAATGGTGTGTAAAATCCATACCAGACCCTTATCTGAGCACGCAACCTGGCAGGCCGCAGGAAAAGAGGGGGCGACGAGAGTGGCCTGGTGATCCCGCCCCCTCTGACATCATGGGGGGCGGGGTCACCAGGTCCATTATAAAAGACCTGTCAGACGCAGCGAAGCCTCACACAGCGGGAGCCTCCCATTGCGCGGAGCGGCCCAAGAAGAGACGCTGACGCCGTGGAAGAATATGCCGGACGAGAAGACCAGAGCAAGAAGAAGCGGATCGGAGGAAGAAGAAGATGGAAGAAGAAGATGGAAGAAGATGCCGGAAGGAGAAGATGAAGAAACCGAAGGATGAAGAAAGGAAGAAGGAAGAAGACCAGAAGAAAGAAGATGAAAGAAGATTTTAATAAAGGAATTGTCAAAGACCGTCTCCTGTCATTTTTACCATTTTTGTCACTTTTTTGGTGAAATGGTAGGGGTACTTTTGTACCCCCTTACCATTTCACACGGGGGGGGGGGATCTGGGGGTCCCCTTGTTAAAGGGGGCTTCCAGATTCCGATAAGCCTCCCGCCCGCAGACCTCCACAACCAATGGCCAGGGTTGTGAGGAAGAGGCCCTTGTCCTCATCAACATGGGGACAAGGTGCTTTGAGGGGTCACAGACCCCCAAAGCACCCTCCCAATGTTGAGGGCATGTGGCCTGGTACGGTTCAGGAGGGAGGGGGGGCCGCTCTCGTCCCCCCTCTTTTCCTGCGGCCTGCCAGGTTGTGTGCTCGGATAAGGGTCTGGTATGGATTTTGAGGGGGGCCCCACGCCATTTTTTTTTTTGGCCGGGGTTCCCCTTAATATACATAGCAGACCTGAAGGGCCTGGTAATTGAATTTGGGGGGACCCCCACGCTTTTTTTTTTTTTTTTTTTTAATCAATGACTTTATTTTTATCAATGACTTTCAATGAATGACTGTTCTCTGTGTTACGGGAACCGGCAATTCATTAGCCGCAGATGGCTTCCTTAGATGACACAACAGGCCAGAAGGGTAAAGGTGTTTTAATGTGATACTGCAATGCTGTACTAACAGCACGCACACACTAATCCCCAGAATCACAGCAGATAATGTCAGCAGCACTCAGCAGAATAATCACAGCACAGATAATGTCAGACTCAGCAGCACTGCAGAATGGATCACAGCACATAATGTCACTGACAAGCTGGAACACACTACACGAGGCCGCCGGCGCGGCGGCCTTTTATAGTGTGGGGCATGTACTAAAACCCCTGAGCTATAATTGGCCACAGGCATCCTGCCTGTGGCCAATTATTGCTCTCCTCGCCGCTGGCTCTATGATTGGCCAAGCATGCAGGGTCACAGTGCATGCTTGGCCAATCATCAGCCAGCAATGCACTGCGACTGGCGCAGTGCATTGTGGGCCGTTCGCTTCACATGAATTTGATTTGGCTGTCGGCCAGGCGATGCGGCTCTCATTCTGGGTGGGCGTCATATGACGCTCTCGCCTTCCCGGCCCACCAGGGGGCGCGCGAGCGCCGCCGACAGCACTCGTGCATGCCCACCGTGTCACTTGGGACTCAATGCACATGCCCGGCGGCCACGATGCCCGCCGGCCACGATGCCCGCCGGCCACCCGGGATTGCCCGGTAAATACACAGATCCAGGTCCTGTCAGAGGAGAGGAGACCGATGGTGTGTTCTCAGCCAGAGTTACACCGATCGGTCTCCTCCCCTTGTGAATCCCCTCCCCCTACAGTTATAATCACTCCCTAGGAACATAATTAACCCCTCGATCACCCCCTAGTGTTAACCCCTTCCCTGCCAGTCACATTTATACAGTAATCAATGCCTTTTTATAGCACGGAACGCTGTATAAATGTGAATGGTCACAAAAATTTGTCAAATGTGTCCGATATGTCCGCCGCAATATCGCAGTCACGATAAAAATCACAGATCGCTGCCATTACTAGTAAAAAAAAAAAAAATAATGAAAATGCTATAAATCTATCCCCTATTTTCTATACGCTATAACTTTTGCGCAAACCAATCAATATACACTTATTGCGATTTTTTTTTTTTTTTCTTTTGTTTATAGTGCAAAAAATAAAAACTGCAGAGGTGATCAAATACCACCAAAGCTCCATTTAAAGGGAAAAAAATTAAAAAATATCGGTGTTCCAGACAGAGGAACACCTATCGGTCTCCTCCCCTTGTGAATCCCCTCCCCCTACAGTTAGAATCACTCCCTAGGAACATAATTAACCCCTCGATAACCCCCTTACGTCGCTCTGCCTTTTGGCCACTAGGGGCACGCCCGCAGCGTGTGCCCGGAGCCGATGCAAGTGACAGAGCAAGAACCGGGATCTGTGTGTGTAATCGCACAGGTCCTGGTTCTCTCAGGGGAGAGGAGACAGATCATGTGTTCATAATAAGTATGAACACTGATCTCTCTCTTCCCCTAGTCAGTCCCATCCCCCCTACAGTTAGGGAACACTGTTAACCCCTAGATCGCCCCCCGTGTTAGCCCCTTCCCTGCCAGTCACATTTATACAGTAATCAATGCCTTTTTATAGCACGGATCGCTATATAAATGTGAATGGTCCCAAAAATGTGTCAAAAGTGTCCGATATGTCCGCCCCAATATCGCAGTCACGATAAAAAATCACAGATCGCCGCCATTACTAGTAAAAAAATAATAATAAAAATTCTATAAATCTATCCCCTATTTTGTAGACGCTATAACGTTTGCGCAAACCAAGCAATATACACTTATTGCGATTTTTTTCTTACCAAAAATATGTAGAAAAATATGTATCGGCCCAAACTGAGGAAAAAATTTGTTTTTAAAAAAAAAAATTGGATATTTATTATAGCAAAAAGTAAAAAAATTGTTTTTTTTCAAACTTGTCACTCTTCTTTTGTTTATAGCGCAAAAAATAAAAACCACAGAGGTGATCAAATTCCACCAAAAGAAAGCTCTATTTGTGGGGAGAAAATAATAACAATTTCATTTGGGTACAGTGTTGTATGACCGTGCAATTGTCATTCAAAGTGTGACAGTGCTGAAAGCTGAAAAATGGCTTGGGCAGGAAGGGGGTGAAAATGCCCTGTATTGAGGCGGTTAAGCTTTGACAAAAAACCTAGAAGACGATTGGTTTCTATGCAGAGGTGCACCAGATTTTGAACTCTCCAGTATTAGCAAATCAACCCCGGTCTGTCACTAGCATTACCATTGCACTTGTGTTTATTTAATCCATTATTTTTCCACTTTTACCATTTTCTTTAACAGAGTGACAACACTGGTAGTTTTAGATGCACATTCCCCTCCCCATTGGCTTTTAGGCTGCATTCATACCTGAGCGTAGCCTTTCAGGCAGAAAATCGCGCGAATTGCAGCTTTTTTTGCAGCGTTTTTTACCGCGATTCGCTGCGTTTTTTACCGCGTTTTGATGCAAATTTTGTGCAGAGCAAAAGGTCACCAATGTAAAAAGAATAAAAACGCCCAAATCTGCCCGATTCGCGCAACAAAAAAGGGTCCGGAACTTGTTTGAGCTTCAGGCGTAGGGCTTCAGACGTTTTGGAGTGGAGATGTGAACCATCTCCATAGAGAATAATGTATTTTTTCACCTCTAGCGTTTTGTAGCTTCAGGCTTCAGGCGACAAAACGCTCAGGTGTGAATGCAGCCTTAGGGCCTGACACCATTTGTGTTGGGCTGAGCTGGGTAGGGTTACTCAGCACAGTCCCAACACACAAACAAACAAATTGCCTTATTTTCTGCAGTAATTTCACGGTATTGCATTACAGTGGTGTGTGCTGTAAAAAAGTACTCACTCATTTTTTTCAGCGTAGCATGTTGCGATGCTGTGTGGCGATCAGCATGGCTGACTGGTGTGAATGGGCCTTTAAATAAAGGTGGATGTCATATGATGTCCTCCCGGAACGCACCCCGCGTGGCCATGCAGTAGCATGAACTGCCACGTACCGTCTCGCTGCAAATACCATGTGACAGCCGTGACGATGTACAGCAGGTCACATGACTGTTGTACACAATGGATGCCTTTTTTTTATCCCATCCAATGTGTACAGCTGTGTTGCTAGCTGTGATTGGTCAATTTTATCACATTGTACAGACAGGACCAATAACAGCCCACCTGTACCATGTGATTAGCTTTTACCAATCATTATAAAACAGACTGATTGAATCTGTTTCATTCAGTAAAATGCTTGTTTATAGCATGCTATAAGCAAACATAATGTTTAAAAAAAAAAAATCCTGATCACTTTCCCAGAGCAGTATTATGTTACTATGGTAACATTATATTGCTCTGGTTACAGTGTGTTTAAAAAAATAAAATAATTTAATAAAAGGTAAAAAAAAAAAAAGAAGAAAACTTTCAGATATATACCATAGATTGTGGACTCTATAACTTTCACACAGACTAAATAATATACATTGATTTAGGTTATTTTCATCAAAGAAGCAGAATGTAGCATATAGCAAAATAGATTTTGGGCTAAATTTATGAACAATTATTTATTTGCAAAATTATATAACAGAAAAAGAAAAACGTGTTTTTTCTTTTTTCACATTTTTCAGTCTTTTTTCATTTATTTAGCAAAAAATTTAAAACCCAGTGGTGAAGGAAGAAGTACCTGAGGAGCGCGGGAGAGATAAGTATCAATGGCTCAGGGGGATGGGATTATATAGACATTGCCCACTCAGTATCTCTTTAACCACTTCAGCCCTGGAAGATTTTACCCCCTTCCTGACCAGAGCATGTTTTGCGATCCGGCTCTGCGTCGCTTTAGCTGACAATTGCAAACAAAATGTACGTTCTTTTTTTCCCACAAATAGAGCTTTCTTTTGTTGGTATTTGATCAGCTCTGCGTTTTTTATTTTTTTGCGCTATAAACAAAATTTTTTTTTTTAAAAAAAGCAATATTTTTTTACTATTTGCTATAATAAATATCCCCCAAAAATATATAAAAAAGCTAATTTATTCCACAGTTGAGGCCGATATGTATTCTTCTACATATTTTTGTTAAAAAAAAATTGCAATAAGTGTATATTGATTGGTTTGCGCAAAAGTTATAGCGTCTACAAAATAGGGGATAGTTTTATGCATTTTTAGTATTATTTTTTTTTTACTAGTAATGGCAGCGATCTGCGATTTTTATCGGGACTGCAACATTATAGCAGACACATCAGACACTTTTGACACTATTTTGGGACCATTGTCATTTATACAGCGATCAGAGCTACAAATAGCCACTGATTACAGTATAAATGACACTGGCAAGGAAGGGAGTTAAAGCGGAGCTCCGCCCTAAAGTGGAACTTCCGCTTATTGGATTCCTCCCCCCCTCCGGTGCCACAATTGGCACCTTTCAGGGGGAGGGGGGTGCAGATACCTGTATAATACAGGTATCTGCACCCACTTCCGGGACGAGATAGCCAGAGCTGCCCCGCCCATATCCGAAGATGCCCCGCTGTGTCTTGGGAAAAACAGTTCCCAGGACACAACGGGGACCAATAACGACGCGCAACGCGACTCACGCATGCGCAGTAGGGAACCGGGCAGTGAAGCCGCAAGCTTCACTTCCTGATTCCCTGACAGAGGATGGCGGCGGGGGCAGCCGAGAGATGAGCGATCGCTCGTCATCTTCTGCCGACATCGCTGGAACCTGGAACAGGTAAGTGTCTATTTATTAAAAGTCAGCAGCTGAAGTATTTTTAGCTGCTGGGAGCCCGATGCGAATGGCCGGCAGGCATGATCGCTGCTGGCCACCCACGATCGCGTACATGAAAGCAGGAACAGGGTTTTGTATGTGTAAACACACAAATCCCTGTCCTGTCAGGGGAGAGGAGACATATTGTTTGTTCCTACTAAGTAGGAACAACAATATGTCTCCTCCCCCAGTCAGTCCAATCCCCATACAGTTAGAAACACTAATGAGGGAACACATTTAACCCCTTGACCGTCCCCTAGTGTTAACCCCTTCCTTGCCAGTGACATTTACACAGTAATCAGTGCATTTTTATAGCATTGATCCCTGTATAAATGTCAATGGTCTCAAAAATGTGTCAAAAGTGTCCGATCTGTTCGCCGCAAAGTCACCACTAAAAAAAAAAAAAAAAAAAAAATCGCAGATCACCGCCATTACTTGTAAAAAATATCATAAATCTTTCCCATAGTCTGTAGACGCTATAACTTTTGCGCAAACCAATCAATATATGCTTACTGTGATTTTTTTTACCAAAAATATGTAGGAGAATATATGTTGGCCTAAACTGAGAAAGAATTTTTTTAAAAAAACATTTTGGGGATATTTATTATAGCAAAAAGTAAAAAATATATATATATATTTTTGTTTATAGTGCAAAAAATAGAAACCGCAGAAGTGATCAAATACCACCAAAAGAAAGCTCTATTTGTGGGAAAAAAAGAACGTCAATTTTGTTTGAGTACAGTGTCGCACGACCGCGCAATTGTCAGTTAAGGCGACGCAGAGCTGTATCACATAAAATAGCCTGGTCATTAAGCAGCCAAATTTTCCGGTCTGTAAGTGGTTAAACATATTTTATCCATAAATATATTGCAACCAAAAAAAAAAAAAACAATAATGATAAAATAAAAATTGATTAAGTGAATGTTTTCCCTTAACTAAACAATCAAGGGTCATTTTGCAGAATCAGCAGGTTCCAAGCATTATTTTTGACATTTTCAGTTGTAGCCATCATGCGTCTCCATCAGCAAGCAAACCCTTCTTTTCACCATGTAATTCATGATTATGGCATGAAAGCAGCAGACTGTAATTCAATTATAAAATCCAAAGAGTCTCTCCTTAAGGAATTAGGACCTGAAGGTCAAGATGCCCTCAGTAAACATTTCCTAGTAAAGACCGCATTTCACAAGGGATAGCAGAGCAGGGAACTCAGAGTAACAGAGCAAAGTCATCTCGACCGGTTCATAGCGGTGCTCATATTAATGATGGTACACTCGATGTGCAATCGTCCAGGTATAGATAAAAAAACAGCATTTGAAAGAATGCACAGTACTCGATTTAATTGTCCTGATTCTAGTGGAGAAATGTTACTTTGATGCGAAAAAGTTCTTGTAAGAAAACTACTTTTCAAAATAAAACTGTAGTCATTGTACCATGTAGCACCTCAGTCTCTCTGTCCTGCACCTGTGATGGCACACACTTACCTGGACTTAAGAACACCGACACACCTGTTATGAATTTTAATGGGCATTATTTAAAGCGGCAAAGCCTTGGAATGCAGGTGGGCTATTCAAGTAACAGCAAAACTACAAAGGCAACAAAACCAGAAAAGTACAGGTGGAGGACAGGGAATGACATACAGAAGGTAGTAGTACAACCTACCGTATATACTCGAGTATAAGCCGAGTTTTTCAGCACATTTTTTTGTGCTGAAAATGCCCCCCTCGGCTTATACTGGAGTCAAGCACTTTTCTACAGCAGAGAATGAAATTTTCCGACCCGACTTTGGGCCCCGTATCTCGGGCCCACTTGGTGCTAGGAATTTGGTGTGCAAACCAAGTGGAACCATCACTACAACATATCCAAAGATGGGGTTCCTATCACCAAGTGGTCCCGAGATACGGGGCCCCAAATTCGGTTACGAAAATGTCATTCTCTGCTGCAGAAAAGTGCTTGACATTTTCCGACCCGACTTTGGGGCCCCCTATCTCAGGGCCACTTGGTGCTAGGACCCCAAATGTGGTGTGCAAACCAAGTGGAAGCATCACCACAACATATCCAAAGATGGGGTTCCTAGCACCAAGTGGCCCCGAGATACGGGGCCCCAAATTCAGTCGACTGTGTCCATCTGCAGCAATGTCATTTCAGGACCCTTCGGGTCCAGAGACCCCAAATTTTGGCTGCAGCTAGGGGGCATCTAGGAACCCTTAATTACTAAGTTTGAAGTTCGGGGGACTATGGCTGCAAATGGGCACAGTGAGGCTGCAAATGGGCATTGTTGACCCTCTTTTCCACTTACAGTAGCTGCGCATTTCTCACCCTAGGCTTATACTTGATTCAATAAGTTTTCCCAGTTTTTTATGGTAAAATTAGGTGCCTCGGCTTATATTCGGGTCGGCTTATACTCGAGTATATACGGTAACTAGGTGCAATAGGTCTCGATTCAACCTCTGGCTAGGGTTATGAACAGCAATATAGAGAATAGAGTACTTATGCGCTAACCAATAATAGGTAGATACAGTGCCTTGAAAAAGTATTCATACCCCTTGACGTTTTGCACATTTTGTCATGTTACAACCAAAAACTTAAATGTATTCTGTTGGGATTTTATGTGATTCACCAACACAAGGTGGCGCATAATTGTGAAGTGGAAGAAAAATTATAAATGGTTTTCAACATTAAAAAAAAAAAACGTGAAAAGTGTGGCGTGTATTTGTGTTCAGCCCCCTTTACTCTGATACCCCTAACTAAAGTCTAGTAGAAACAATTGCCTTCAGAAGTCACGAATTAGTAAATAGAGTCCACCTGTGTGTAATTTAATCTCAGTATAACTACATCTGTTCTGTGAAGCCCTCAGAGGTTTGTTAGAGAACCTTAGTGAACAAACAGCATAATGAAGACCAAGGAACACACCAGACAGGTCAGGGATAAAGTTTTGGAGAAGTTTAAAGCAGGGTTAGGTTATAAAAAATAAAAACAAGCTTTGAACCTCTCATTGAGAAATGTTCAATCCATCATTTGAAAATGGAAAGAGTATGGCACAACTGCAAACCTACCAAGACATGGCCGTCCACCTAAACTGACAGGCCAGGCAAGGGGAGCATTAATCAGAGAAGCAGCCAAGAGGCCCATGGTAACTCTGGAGAAGCTGCAGAGATCCACAGCTCAGGTGGGAGAATCTGTCCACAGGACAACTATTAGGGCTCTTTCACACGGACGGACCGTATGTCCGTTTTTCATCCTTCCATTTTTGGATGAAAAACGGACATACAGGTATCCCTATGGGATAGCGGGTGTCAGCGGATGAGCATCCGCTGACACCCGCTCTCGTCCGTGCCCGCTCTGCTCCGTTTCTGCAGACGGAGGAAAACCCTATTTTTTCATCTGTCTGCAGAGCAGATCGGGTGACGACAGACTCTACGGTCCGTCGTCACCCGATCCCCCATAGGGGAGAGCGGCGCTCTGACAGGTCCGTCCCTGCACGGAGTGCAGAGACGGACCTGTCATCTTCTGCTCAGCGGAGATCGCTATGGCGATCCCCGCTGAGCAATCGGCTATCCACAGGGCGGATCTGCACTGATCCGCCCCGTGTGAAAGAGCCCTTAGTTGTGCACTCCAGAAATCTGGCCTTTATGTGGCAAGAAGAAAGCCATAAGTCCCGTTTGCAGTTTGCGAGAAGCCATGTGGGGGACACAGCAAATATGTGAAAGTAGGTGCTCTGGTCAGATGAGACCAACATTGAACTTTTTGGCCTAAAAGTAAAACGCTATGTGTGGCAGAAAACTAACACTGCACATCACCCTGAACACATCATCCCCACCGTGAAACATGGTGGTGGCAGCATTATGTTGTAGGGATGCTTTTCTTCAGCAGGGACAGGGAAGCTGGTCAGAGTTGATGGGAAGATGGATGGAGCCAAATACAGGGCAATCTTAGAAGAAAACCTGATATGCTGCATACACACGATCGGAATTCCGGCCAGAAAAAGACCGATGAGAGCTTTTCATCGGAAATTCCGATCGTCTGTAGCAATTCTGACACACAAAATTCCTACGCATGCTCGGAAACAATTCGACGCATGCCGGACGCATTGAACTCGGCTCGTTGTAGTGTTGTACGTCACCGCGTTCTTGACGTCGGGATTTGGTGTGACCGTGTGTAGGCAAGACAGTTTGAGCGGAATTCCGTTGGAATTCCATAGAGAAAACCATCAGAGCTTTTTTCAACGAGAATTCCGATCACGTGTACGCGGCATTAGAGTCTCAAAAAGACTTGAGACTGGGGAGGAGGTTCGCCTTCCAGCAGGACAATGACCCTAAACATACAGCCAGAACTACAATGGAATGGTTTAGCTCAAAGCATATTCATGTGTTAGAATGGCCCAGTCAAAGTCCAGACCTAAATCCAATTGAGAATCTGTGGCAAGACTTGAAAATTGCTGTTCACAGATGCTCTCCATCCAATCGGACAGAGCTTGAGCTATTTTGCAAAGAAGACTGGGCAAAAATGTCACTCTCTAGATGTGAAAAGCTGGTAGAGACATCCCCCAAAAGACTTGCAGCTGTAATTGCAACGAAAGCTGAATAAAAATGCACCCCACACTTTTCACATATTTATTTGTAAAGAAATTTAAAAATGATTTATTATTTTCCTTCCACTTCACAATTATGCGCCACATTTTTATTGTTGCATTTATAAACAGCAAATAGCCTTGCCAGCAATGGGGACCCTTTCAGCGCAGCTCTCAATTGAGAAGAAACAAAATAGTGGCCAAATACAGTGGAAAGCAGGATAGCTGGAGCAGATCCTCTGGCATCAGCATGTGGTCAGGAGATCATAAAAGAGCAGCAAAGTCTTCCATCGGCAGCTTGAGCCCCTTAAACACAGGCTCCTGGCGCACAGTGCATTGCAACACAATAGCGATAGAAACCCCTGAGCATAAAATCCCTGGCTCCAGTTACACTCAGGCCACACATATACAGCCCAGTCCTGCCTGTGGCCCTGAGGCTCTAGGTGCATTGCTCCCCAGTATTGTCCACACCACCCATGGGTACACTCATCTGCCAAACAGGTCCAAGCCGACTGTCGCTAACCCCATAAGGGTCCCCTCACTTAAAGATAGGCAGTGGGTGAGGTTAAAACCCACAGGACCAATCAGAAACCATCTGGCCCACACACCCAATTACAGTCCATCGTTCAGGCAGTGGGTGGATTTTAGCACTGCCAATCATAAGTCTCCTGGCCCTGTGGCAAACCAGGTTCCTTCTTGCTACTGTTGCTTGGGGTAGGTGGGCTCTCTTCAGCTGCACCAGCCTACCCAGGGCACAGGGTCCTCCTCTCTCCCTTCTTGGGCTGTCGCTCACCAGGGAAAGGGGGAAAAAAAGCCAGCCAGCCATTGCTACACTGTCTTCCCACAAAAAATAAATAAATCTATAAAAATGCAAATATTGCAATACTTCCCCCAAATATTAGACTACAGATTATTACACATAAATTAACCTAATATTAACATAATGCAAATACACTTAAAAATCTGGATCATAAGTACAGGTTAAAACGCCCACATCCAGCACTCACAGAGAAGAATTATAATATTGATGGCTACAGGCAAAAATTATGATGAAATGAAAAACAAAGTATACCCCATATAGTGTGTACTTGCCTCCATCCAAAGAACCTAGTGTGATTTCTGTCTCCTCGCTCATTTCTCGGCTATCTTGTGACCGTCTATGCTGACCCCACATAATCTCGGGAGATGGCCCCCCATCCCCCCACAGCACACAGGAGGTGATTGACAGCCTTAGCTTGTATGTTTCCCAATAAGTGTAGAGTGGGGTGTCCATTTCCTCCACTCGGGTCTCAGATTACACCAGCTCCCTGTTCTATGCTGTAAAATGTGTGACATACAATTTATGAGTAATCAGTAAAATGCATTGTAAATAATGTTGCTCTGTTTTATATCGTGACCACTGCTATTTCCTTCATGAATCCTAAAGAAGCAAAAATTAGAAACGCGTTGACCATTGAGGACCCATTTTTACATTCTTGAATAAGCAATCAGTTATGCACTTGAACTAATTGTAAATATATATGTTGTGCAGTTGGTCTCAATGTTGTGCATGTAGCACAATATTGTTCTTATCAACCCATGTAGTGGTTCAATGTTTTAATGTAACAAGATTTGTAACAAAAAATTTTTTAATGTATATATTGTTTGCTCCTTGCCTTGAGATGTTTACATATAGGGAATGGTTAACCCTTTCATGACTACGCCTATTTCTGACATTTGGTGTTTACAGTTAAAATCCGTATTTTTTGCTAGAAAATTACTTAGAACCTCCAAACATTATATATATATATATATATTTTTTTTAGCAGAGAATCTAGAGAATAAAATGGCGATTGTTGCAATATTTTATGTCACACGGTATTTGTGCAGCAGTGTTTTAAGCGTAACTTTTTGGGAAAAAGATACTTTCATGAATTTAAAAAAAAAAAACAGTAAAGTTAGCCCAATTTTGTTGTAAAGTTTGAAAGATGATGTTACGCAGAGTAAATAGATACCAAACATGTCACGCTTTATAATTGTACGCACTCGTGGAATGGCTACAAACTACGGTACCTAAAAATATCCATAGGTGTCGCTTTAAAAATGTTTTACAGTTACCAGGTTAGAGTTACGGAGGAGGTATAGTGCTAGAATTATTGCTCTCACTCTGACGATCACGGCGAAACCTCACAAGTGTGATTTGAACACCATTTACATATGCGGGCGCTACTTCCGTATGCGTTTTCTTTGCTGCGCAAGCTCGCGGGGGATGGGCCGCTTTTTTTTTTCTTATTTATTTTATTTCATTTTAGATAATTAAATTGTGTGTTTTTTTTTTTATTTTGATCACTTTTATTGCTGTCACAAGGAATGTAAACATCCCTTGTGACAGTAATAGGTGGTGACAGGTACTCTTTATGGAAGGATCGGGGGTCTAAAAGACCCCAAATCCCTCCTTTGCACTAGAAACGGTGTATCTAAATTACCGTATATTTTTTAAAATCTGGCGCTATTGGCAGCCGAGTAAACAGGAAGTGACGTTGTGACATTGCTTCCGTGTTTACATCCAGGAGACTGGAACCAAGCCGTTTCCAGCTTCGTTCCAATCTGTCACTAGCCGCCGGAAGCGGCGGATGTTCCATCGGGCCGCCCCCTCCCTCTACTCCGGTATAACAGCCAAGCGGCTTTTAGCCGCATCGGTTGTTATAGCTGGATAGCAAATCGCCCGCTCTAAACAACAGTACCGGGATGATGCCTGCAGCTGTGGGCATCATCCCGGTATAACCCCCGAAAGCCGAGTACGCATATCTGCGTACGCTCGGCGGGAAAGGGTTAAAACATGTTTTTAGAATAATTATCTATGTCCTCCTGAGATATTTCTCTTCACTTCCTGTCCTGGAGACATACAGGAAGTCAGAGGATATCTCCCAAAAGAGAGGGGATTTCCACTCTTATACAGCTGTCACCACAACAGTTGTCACCATTGGAACACGCACCCTCACCACGAATTTCAGATTTACCCTAAATTTCTCTTTTGGTGAAAATGGTCACCAGGACACAAACAGGGGGAATCCCCTCAGTGGGGACACCGCAATAAACACTTGACAGGGGTCCTAACCCCTCCACAATATTTCCAAAACGGAAAAAAATAAACACTTTTGTTTTTACAATCAATTGCCATTCCTGATTAATTGGTTCTGTACTGGACTAGGATTTTCCTGAGTGGGTAGAGACAGACTTAAACATAGTTGCAAAATATTTATAAGTTGTGTTGGAAAATAAAGTGTGTACATGAACTTATTTTGCCTACGCCGTGTATAATGTGTCATCCCACTATTATCTTCTAAATATTTAAATAGAATTTGTAAGCATGTGTGATCTAACTGAGCGTGGAAAGCGATCAAAGCATTACCTTGACTTGGGAAAAGCTTGATGGAAGGATAATTAGGTAATGTGAAATATGAATGCCACAACACTTCCAGGAACAATAAACACTGACATAAGTAGATGAAATTCTCAAATCTACTGAAATACTTCAGGACACCTACATAATCAATATCTATCTATCTATCTATCTATCTATCTATCTAGCAATCTACCATCTATTTATAATTTATCTGTTTTGTCTGTATTAACTATATTTTTTTATATTATTTGCTATTTATTATGTATTTAACTATTTATATCTATTATTTCTTTATAATCTATTTATTTATTATCTATCTATCTATCATCTACTGTATTTATTGTTTATTTACTATCTATCTACCATCTACTGTATTTATTGTTTGTTTATTTATTAGCTATTATCTATTTATTCATTTCTTTATTGATCTATTTGTCTATGTTTAATGTTATTTATAATTTAATATTATTTATTATTTATCTATTATTTCTTTAACTATTTATGTATATTGTTTTTATATTCTCTATTTATTTATTATCTATCTATCTTTTATTTTAACTATCATTTAATTAAATGTACTATTTATCTACTATTTATGTAACTATTTATTTATGTTTAGTATGTCTCTGTTATCTATCTATCTATCTACTTCTTTTTTATCTGTTTTCTTTTTATCTATTATCTATTATTTATCTATGATCTGTTTAGCTGTCTTTTTTATCTATAATTTAATATTTTTACTATTTCTCTATTATTTATTTATATCTATTTTATCTATTATTTATATATGATATATTTATTATTTGTCTATTTACCTTCTATTTATATTTAGTTTATTATCTTATTATTTATATATGATATATTTATTTTAACTATAATTTATTATTGATTAGTATGTATCTGTTATTTAAATCTCTCTCTATTTGTATCTATTATTTCTATCTATCTATCTATCTATCTATCTATCTATCTAACTATCTATCTATCTATCTATCTATCTATCTATCTCTATCTATCTATCTATCTATCTATCTATCTAACTAGCTATCTATCTAGCTATCTATCTAGCTATATATCTAGCTATCTACAGTGCCTTGAAAAAGTATTCATACCCCTTGAAATTTTGCACATTTTGTCATGTTGCAACCAAAAACGTAAATGTATTTTTCTGGGAATTTATTTGATAGACCAACACAAAGTGGCACATAATTGGGAAGTGGAAGAAAAATGATTAATGATTTTAATTTAATTTTTTTTACAAATAAATATGTTAAAAGTGTGGCATGCATTTTCAGCCCCACTGAGTCAATACCTGGTATAACCACCTTTTACTGAAATTACAGCTGCAAGTCTGCAAGGGTATGTCTCGACCAGCTTTGCACATCTAGAGAGTGACATTTTTGCCCATTCTTCTTTGCAAAATAGCTCAAGCTCTGTCAGATTGGATGGAGAGTGTCTGTGAACAGCATTTTTCAAGTCTTGCCACAGATTCTCAGTTGGATTTAGGTCTGGACTTTGAATGTGCCATTCTAACATTCTTTGTTCTAAACCATTCTATTGTAGCTCTGGCTGTATGTTTAGGGTTGTTGTCCTGCTGGAATTTGAACCTCCGCCCCAGTATCAAGTCTTTTGCAGACTCTAACAGTTTTTTTTCTTCTAAGATTGCCCTGTATTTGGCGCCATCCATCTTCCCATCAACTCTACCCAGCTTCCCTGTCTGTGCTGAAGAAAAGCATTCCCACAACATGATGCTGCCACCATCATGTTTCAAGGTAGGGATGGTGTGTTCAGGGTGATGTGCAGTGTTAGTTTTCCACCACACATAGTGTTTTGCTTTTAGGCCAAAAAGTCACATTTTGGTCTCATCTGATCAGAGCACCTTCTTCCACATATTTGCTGTGTCCCCCACATGGCTTCTCGCAAACTGCAAACTGGAACTTTTATGGCTTTCTTTCAACAATGGCTTTCTTCTTGCCTCTTCCATAATGGTCAGATTTGTGGAGTGCACGACTAATAGTTGTCCTGTAGACAGATTCTCCTACCTGAGCTGTGGATCTCTGCAGCTCCTTTAGAGTTACCATGGGCCTCTCGGATACTTTGCTGATTAATGCTCTCCTTTCCAGGCCTGTCAGTTTAGGTGGACAGCCATGTAGGTTTGCAGTTGTGCCATACTCTTCCCAGTGATGATGGATTGAACAGTGCTCAGTGAAATGTTCAAAGCTTGGGATACTTTTTTATAACCTAACCCTGCTTTAAAGTGGTTGTAAACCCTTACAATCCACTTTTTGCTACAGGTAAGCCTATAATAAGGCTTACCTGTATCTACCCCGGATATCTCCTAAACCCTGTATCTACATGTGCCAACGAGCAAGGATTAGCCAGGGATGGATGGAGCATGGATGAGTATGGATTAGCATGGATATGCCAGGGATGGATTAGCATGGATGAGTCAGGGATGGATTAGCATGGATGAGTCAGGGATGGATGGAGCATGGATAAGCCAGGGATGGATGGAGTATGGATGAGCTAGGGATGAGTGGAGTATGGAGGGGCACGGATAGAGCATGGATGAGCCAGGGAGGGATGGAGTATGGATGGGCACGGATGGAGCAGGGATGAGCCAGGGATGGATGGATGTTACATGTATGGGCACATATGGAGCATGGATGAGCCAGAGATGGATGTTGCATGTATGGGCACATATGGAGCATGGATGAGCCAGGGATGGATGGATGTTACATGGATTGGCACAGATCAGCACTGTGGGCACTCCAGAGACAGCCTACAGCACTGCTGCAGCCGGCTCCCCCTCTCCTCGCACACTGTACCGATCGCTGTGAGGAGAGGGGAGGAGCTGCACCGGACAAGCTCCGGTTTGTTGACAAGTGATCGCTCCGTCATTGGACAGAGCGACCATGTGGTAAAGGGACGCTGTCATTGGACCTTTACCCCGCTCCGTAACACGCCGGGTCCAGAGGACCCAATGGTCACAGACATTCCAGGGTGCGCCAAAATCGGGAGCGCGATTTTGGGAGGACATCCATGGAATCACTCCCAGAATAATCCGGCCGCAATGTAGCCGTCTTTTGGCTATGGCCCGGTCGGCATTTGGTTAAAAATGTCTCCTCCCTCCTCCTTCTACATATGCTGCCTAACCTGTGTAAAAAAAAATGTGTATACTTGACTTTTTTTATCCTCTCTGGTCATGTGATCCTGCAGCTCCAGCTCCCCTGTGTCAGTGAACAGGGGAGAGGAGGGAGCACCGACAACGGCTGGGACATAGGAGCCTGTGAGTGACACCACGGCTCCTGAAATTACCAGCTGTTGACAAGTGCTCTTCTCTTCTGCAGCCGCCACTTATTAACACAGGGGATAATGTGACCGGAGAGGAAAATAGGTAAGTATACCCTTCTTTCCTGCATAGGTTAGGCAGGATAGGCAAGATAGGAATTTAGAGGGAACATTTTTTTAAGCATAGTTAAAGTATTACTAAATCCACAACAGTAAAATCAGTGTGTGTATTAGTATGTGCCGAAAAATTTGTTAGTTTTCATTTTCATTTCATTTGTTTTTTGTTTTTTTCTTTAGTTTTTCAGGTCATTCGTTATGATCACAATTTGTAAATTTGTAGCCTCATAAATTTGCAAATTCGTAAACTCGCAAATTCGTAATTTTGAAAATTCGAAAATTCATAATTTCGTAATTTTGAGAATTAGAAAAATTTGAAAATCCGAAAATAAAAAAAAAAATCCGAAAATTTTGAAAGAATAACTAACTAACTAATAATAACTAAGTATTAAATTATAGACATGTGCGCCGTCAAAAAATTTGTTTCGTATTAAAAAAAAATCGTATTTCGTAATTCGTGTCCGAAATTCAATTCGGATTCGTACGAAATACAAATTTTCGTTGGATTCGTAAACTTTTCGTTAATATAACGAATGTTCGTTATGATGAATTTATCATTATGAGGGGCTCCCACCATCCCTGTGCTGAGTTCCCGGGGTCTGAGTGTACACCCGCTGTGCCCATTATGAGGGGTTCCCACCATCCCTGTGCTGTGCTGACTTCCTCTGATTGGTGAACAAAACATCAGTCAGGTTTCTGTTAATTTGGATCTGAAATTTCATATTTTGTATAAAATTCGTAAGCATAGAAATTCCCATAGGGTTCCCACCAACCCTGTGCTGAGTTCCCAGGTCTGTACACCTGCTGTGTGTCCATTATGAGGAGTTCCCACCATCCCTGTGCTGAGTTCCCGGGTCTGAGTGTACACCCGCTGTGCCCATTATGAGGGGTTCCCACCATCCCTGTGCTGTGCTGACTTCCTGGGTTTTTAACTTTTAGGTTTGTTAACTTTTCGTAACAATTATGAATGTTCGTTATGAATTTGGATCCGAAATTCGTAAACGAAATTTCGTATTTCGTACAGAATTCGTATGCATAAAAATCCGTATTTCGGATTCGTACAAATGTACGAATTTCCGGAAATACATACGAAACTAATCGTACATGTCTATTAAATTATAGGTATTGAAAATTCCTTTCAAATTTGTGAATAGTGAATAGTGAACGTAACGAATACGAATTTATGCAAAGTAACGAATCATCCGAAATAACAAATCTAAACAAATGCTACGGAACCAACAAATAAATAAATAATAATACTAATAAAACCTTTTTTTATATTATTGTTGTTATTTATTATTATTGATTTGTTCCATTCATTTAGATACGACATTCGTTATTTTGGATAATTCGTAACTCCGGATAAATTCGTATTTGTTGTGTTCACTAACAGCCAAATTTGAAAAGAAATTCCGATGCCTATAATTTAATAGTTAGTAATAGTTAAGTTATTATTAGTTAGTTATTATTTCAGATTTTCAGGTTTTCGAATTTTTGAATTACGAATTTCCGAATTTTAGAATTTCCGAAGTTCTGCATTTATGAATTTTCAAATTTACGAATATTCGGAAGAATTATTTTTTTCGTTAATTTGGATATTTCCAAATGAATGAATTTGTCTAAATTCGTTAAAAAACAAATTTGCACCGAAACAAATTGCACATGTCTAGTGTATATGCAGTAAAGCATGATGGTTATGCTCACTGTGGAACCTAAGGGTTAATCCTGCGCATTGTGTAAAAAGGCTGTTTGATCCTGTCTTCTCTGATTTTCCCCTTCTTCCACAGTCCCCAATATATCTCTTGATAGAACAGAGGCAAGGGACAAGCTGCACATGCTCAGTTTGTTGTGTATTGCTAGAGAGTTTTTTTGTTCTTGGGAGGGTGCATGTGATCAGCAGAGGTCCAATCAGCACTGTCCAGACAGAGGGTCAGGGGTCCTACAGCCTCATAGGACAGTCCGAGGAGAATGAAAACTCTTCCTACAAGATTTAACTAGACACTGAAAGATAAAAGATATTTAGCAGTTCATATTTACTAAAATAATTGCATTTCCATGTTCTGTGTACTGTGGGAGACCAGATATAGTGAATGCAGGTCCTGGGTTTAGTAAAACTTTAATGCTAGAATTGAATTCCCCTTTAAGGAGGGGGGGGGGTGGTAAAATGTTGCTCAATTAACTATTTTTTACCACACCTATCTGCAAATGTAAACTAATTCAGAATTTGATTTCCAACCCACAGGTAACAATCTGCTACTGATAATTGCTCTCACGGAGGCAGTGGATACTTATGTTCTAAACCAGACGGCAGGAGAGATTTGTGATAATTGAGCACAGCTGTGGCATTTCACAATTGTTTATGGTTGATTAGGGGTTTTTGATGTTATTTTGTTTGAATCAGAATTGTCTGCCTTGCATACAGCAGCTGATCACTGTCCATATTTGTTTAGACACTAGCACAGGTAATAATCCTATAAATATAGGCAAACTGTAGTATTCCTTTAATGCTATATATTCCCAGCAACTATGTCTGTCCTCTTGCTTCAATACGTGTACTTGGCAAGGCATTATCCCTAACAGGAATATCATGGCTAGCTCATAGGATATGGAAAAAACCTTTAAAGTATATACAAAGTAGACATGGGCGCCGTCAAAAAATTTGTTTTGTTTCGTTCCGTTTCGTATTAAAAAAAAATCGTAATTTGTATACGAAATTTCGTTCGGATTCGTACGAAATAGGAATTTCGTATGAATCGTAAATTTAAAAGTTTCTGTTAATTTGGATCGGAAATTCGTAAACGAAATTTCGTATTTCGTACAGAATTCTTCTGCATATTAACACCAGTCACGTTTCTGATACTTTCTGTTAATTTAAAACGGAAATTCGTTTATGAAATTTCGTAAACAAAATTTCGTATTTCTTACAGAATTCTTCTGCATATTAACACCAGTCACGTTTCTGATACTTTCTGTTAATTTGGAACAGAAATTCGTTTACTAAATTTCGTCTTTCGTAAACGAAATTTCGTACAGAATTCTTCTGCATTTTAACACCAGTCACGTTTCTGATACTTTCTGTTAATTTGGAACGGAAATTCGTTTACTAAATTTCGTCTTTCGTAAACGAAATTTCGTATTTTGTACAGAATTCTTATGCATAAACACCAGTCACGTTTCTGTTAATTTGGATCCGAAATAAGAAATTTTCGTTATGTATTTCGAAATACAAATTTTCGTTGGATTTGTAAACTTTTCGTTAATATAACGAAAGTTCGTTATGATGCATTTATCATTATGAGGGGCTCCCACCATCCCTGTGCTGTGATGACTTCCTGGGTATTTAACTTTTAGGTTTGTTAACTTTTCGTAACATTTACGAATGTTCGTTATGATGAATTTATCATTATGAGGGGCTCCCACCATCCCTGTGCTGAGTTCCCAGGTTTGTACACCTGCTGTGTCCATTATGAGGGGTTCCCACCATCACTGTGCTGAGTTCCCGGGTCTGAGTGTACACCCGCTGTGCCCATTATGAGGAGTTCCCACCATCCCTCTGCTGTGCTGACTTCCTCTGATTGGTGAACAAAACATCAGTCAGGTTCCGAAATACATAACGAAAATTTCTTATTTCGTACGGAATTCGTATGCATAAAAATTCGTATTTCGAATTCGTACGAATGTACGAATTTCAAAAAATTCGTACGAATTTCCGATGTAAATTTGACGCAGGGTTCCCCTTAATATCCATAGCAGACCTGAAGGGCCTGGTAATTGAATTTGGGGAACCCCCACGCTTTTTTTTTTTTTTTATCAATGACTTTCAATGAATGGCTGTTCTCTGTATTACGTGAGCCGGCAATTCATTATAGCCGCGAGTGATTTTAAATAGCTTTTTTTCCTGCAAAAATGACACTTTGTGCAGGGACAGTTCTAAGCACAGGAAACATGCGCCCCTTTACAGGCATACTATACACACCCCCCCAGATACGAAATTTAAAGGAATATTACACTTTTATTGTTTCACTTTAAGCATTATTAAAATCACTGCTCCTGAAAAACTTTTTTTTTGCATTGATACATGTCCCCTGGGGCAGGACCCAGGTCCCCAAACACTTTTTAGGACAATAACGCACTTGAGATTTCTCCCATAGACTTTTACAGGGTGTTCGCGGCTTTTCGCATTTGCCGCGAACACCCCAAATTGTTTGCGGAATTTCCGACGGAAAAAGTTTGATATCCTGCTCTCAAATTTTCCGACAACAAAGTCCGATCACGCAAATTCCGATCGTGTGTAGCCTAGTCCGACGGACAAAGTGCCACGCATGCTCAGAAGAAATTCTCTGACGGAAGCGCTCGGTCAGGTAAAACTACCGTTCCTAATCGACACAGCACATTCGTCACGCTGCAATGTTAAAACTTGTTTAATGCAGCGCATTCTCTTTTTCTTTACAATGCAAGAAGAATGACGTTTTTTAGTTGCTCATATTCACACTGACTTCTCCCAAACTTCTTTCTTTATTCTTTTTCCTGATTTATTGGCTAGAATTTTTTTATTCGTCAGATCTGAAGAATGTTTATTTATTTTTTTTTTTTTTTTTCATTTATAGTGGTTTGTTTTTTAATCCAGATTTCCTTTATCTGTATTTTTTTTTTTTTTTGTGGGGGGGGGGGGGGGGGTGGGGTTTGTGTGTCTCAACTTATCCCAACACCATTATTATCATTTGTATTTTTTAGCTAAATTCACTAGGAGGTTGTTTGGTGTTGGTGCCCCTTGTTAATTTGACTTTCTGATTTGTGCAATGTACCTGCCTACTCACAAATAAACTGCCCTTTTTGAAGTAAAACACATAGGCAAGTATTTCTTCAAACCAAAAAAAAACTTTATTCGGTGTCATAAACAAAATAAACAGGAAGGCAACGCTGGAGAAACTGGTCCATTTCGCGAAGCCTTTTGGTCCCCACGGCAGACATCAAATATGTAATAGCAAAATTGGTGGCCTGAGGAGTACATATCTGAGGGAGTTCAATCTGGTCCAGAAGTCCAAGCGATCAGGAAGATCAGATGACATCTATGTCCCCAGGATGTTGTCAGACAAGAGGCTGCATCTTCTGACAGACCAGACGGAACCCAGGCCATCACTATCTGGTCTTCCTAAGGCACTTCCCTCCAGGCTTCCTTCCAGGCTGTGGCTCAGATCTTCGAGTTGTGGCAGCAGGTGGAGGAGGGCAAGGGGCAACCTCCCGGCTGCCACTTGCCACAGCCTCCTCCCGGCTGCCACTTGCCACAGCCTCCTCCCGGCTGAGGTCTTCCTGTGTATGAAAATGGGACATAGTTTTAGTTCTTTGTTCATCAATCACACTATTTTCAGCTCATGACTGTTGCAAATTGAATGTTAAGAAATAGAACATACTATCATTCTGAGCCCAGCATTTTTCATTCCTGACCCAATCCTCTTTGGTCACTACTGTCTATTGATATGTCAACCACTTTGTTAAATTTACAACTTAACTGATCAATAATAACATCTAGTTAACATCATTAAATGTATGTCAAGAAATTTGTTCACCAATGCTATACCTGTCTCAAGCTGGGCCCCTCCACATGTTGTTGCCTGGAAGACCCAGGTTGGACATCGGAAGCCTCAGCTGGGGGGGAAGGAAGCCTTGAAGGAAGATGGTAGGGTGATGGCATGGGTTTCCTCTGGTTTGCCAGAAAATGAAGCCTCTCGTAGAACTTCATCCTGGGAACATAAATGACATTTGGATCTCCTGATCGCAAGGAATGCTGGTACCTCTGTTGCTCCCTCAGATAGGTGCTCCTCAGGGCACCAATTTTGACCATCACATAGGTGATGTCTGCCTTGGGGACCATGATTTTTACATAATGAAGTAGTTTCTCCAGCGCTGCCTTACTTTTGGTTACATTGCAATAATCGGGGTGGCCACGGGCAGGGCATCGCCCTGAGCTCATCAATGATCAAATCATAGAAAAAAGGAAACCTAAATAGGTCCATAGTATTTTCTGCAAGACAAACCATAATAATGTCAGGCTAAACTCTCCTAATCTTTTACCCAAATAAGCCTCAATGTAGAAGCAGTCTAGGCTAGTGACGTACCAAGTTCAAATTGTACCTTCGTTATAGCGATCGTCTCGTGCGTCAGCTCTCTCTCCCATGTGCTCACAGATCGTCAGTACGACACAGGCGTGTGACGTTTTATATACAGTGCGCATGCGTGAAACTCCGCCCGCCCCTGACGATCTTTCTCGTCTATTCCCCACCCCTTCTCTTTATGGCGCGATGGGGAGAGCACATAGCGGGGACACAGCAGGTGTGCCCTAACTATTCCAGCAACGAGGAGGAGGACGAGGAAAGCCCGGAGCCAGAAACGTCACGATTCTGGAGGAGAAGATTTAAGGCGTCAAATATGTCTTTTGGAGAAATGTTGGAGATGGTGGACATATTGAAGAGGAGTGACTATGATGGGAAGTATGGGCCATACCCCAACCCAAATGTCAGAAAGGCCAAGATCATGGCTAAAGTTGTGAAGAGGCTGCAAAATAATTTTGGGTTACAACGATCCAAGGATCAACTGAGGAAACGCTGGTCAGACCTGAAACTGAGGGAGCATGATCAGTACAGAAAGATCAAGCAAGTTCTTTAAAAAAGTAAGTAGTTGTCGTGTGTTCATCTTTTTTTCTTGCTTGCATACTGCTCCATGTGCTTTGTTTTTGAATGTTGGACAGTTGAAAATGGCCACTTTCATGTTCGTGTGTTCATTCGATCGTACTAAACCTTGATCGTTCGCCCACTTATAATACGCTGTTTAGTGAAGTTGGAGTTAACTACATTGTTTCAGGCCTGTTTTTAGTCAAAGGAGGTTTGTTGTCTATAGGGTTTTTTTCGAGAATGAAATGCAAACTTATTCAGTGTAAAGGAGAGGTGACTCAGTAGCTGTTTACACATCTGGACTCTAAAGCACTAGTGCTGGGACACCCAAACACCCTTTTTATTAGGGTGTCCCACACATGTGCTCCAGTGGATACTATAGGGGTGTCTCCATCTGACAAACTTGCACCAAACAGGTAATAAGTATTGCCCCTTTACAAAGTGTCAAAATTAACGTTGTTGGCCTTTGAACCTGGCCACAAACCACTATTGTACGTCACTTCCAAGCAATGTTTCAGATTTCCTATTTCTGCCCTCATAGATTGGTGTGCTAAGTATTCCTTTTGTACATTCTCATAGGGGAGAGAAGACTCGGGACGTCTGAGGACACCAGGACCCCCACACCTCCCAAAGAAGCGAAAATAACAACACCACAAGCAGAGGAGGAGGAGGAAGAGGAAGGAGAGATTGTAGAAGTTGGAGGAATTGTCACCACAACAGGTGAGTGTCGGAGACCACAGCTACAGGTAAGCTAATCAATGTATGCCTGCATCTTAAAAATACACTGTTTTTTTTGTTTTTTATTTTTAGGTGATGTGGATGTTCTGGAAAAAGAATCACATTTTACCAGTGAAAGTGCACACGTCCTCATCGGTGAGATAATGGTGTGCAATCGAGATCTAGATGATATCAAGAAAAACATCAATGATGTTCAACAAAAAATGAAGAACATCGTTGATGTTTTAGGGGAAATATGAAACCACACAAACGAGCTAGCACACATTTGTGGGTGTGTAAAAAAAAAAAAATCTGAAATTTGCCAAATTTGGAAGATGCACACAGTGTGTCAACATGTGCTAGCTCCCATCATGGTGGATCAATGACAACGTTTTGTGGGTGCAACCACTTTACTAACTACTAAAGTGGCTGAGGTGAAGGGGTTGCACCCCAAAAACACGCACATTGATCCCCATGATGGGAGATTGCACATTTGGACATTCTAGGCATGGGTTCTTGCATCAAATGCCCATTTTGATCCCCAAATTGTGTGCATCTTCTAAATTTACCTTTTCCAGGGGTGAAACCCCATGTGATGAAGGCAAGATCAAACACAGTTTGGACATAGTCATGTCTGATCTTGTCTTCACTTTTCAAAGTTGAACTTTGTAAGTTCCTGTGTTCAGTATGTTTTGCTTTGATACATGCCTGTTTACACAAATGCGCCAAGTTATTAATGTTATTACAGAATGTTCTAAAGACCAAATATCTTTTGAGTTTAGAAAAGCCTTTTGGAAAGGCACTTGTGAATGTGCTTGAAGTAACATTTTACCGTATGAACAGTGTGTGGCTTCCTTATTCCAAACCCCAAAAGCATTATTTGCGTCAAAAGTTGATGAATTTGGTGACAATGGGTGTTATTTACTAAAGGCTAATCCACTTTGCACTCCAAGTGCAGTTTCCGGTGCACTTTTTGCAGTGCACTTGTAATGCATAGTGGATTTCCCTTTTGGAAATTACACCCACAGTGCTTTGTAATAAACCACCTATCACGCCATTTTCAGGAATCCACACATTTCTGTCATGGTGCTGAAAAGGAGTATTTTTGGGGTCAGTAATGCACTACATACCTTACCTAGAAAAAACTAGTATGTATCAGACCCACAACATGAGAAGATTCTTTTTAGGAAGAAGAGACTGTAACCTCCTTTTTTTTGTTGAATTGGTAATTTTCCGTGTCCCTTACAATGGTGCTGCTTAACGTGCCTCGAATGGATTGAACTAAAAAATTTGTAACTTTATTTTTTTTCGATTTCCACACTGTTGAAGATAAAGGCCCAAAAAGAAACCATAAAATAAGCTAGAACACACCTACAAGAAACCCAAGCAGTAAATGAAAACAAATCTTAGTTCAGTTTCCAAAATAAATTTATTAAAAAAATGCCTCTCACACATTGTCTGGCATATCAATGGCCCCCCTACCCACAAAGTACTCCATATACCTCACACATTGTCTGGCATTTCAATGGCCCACAAAGTACTCCATATACCTCTTGCGGACTTCGCGGGCGTTTAGAGGGGCAAGCCAGGACGGGCAGCTTGAAGGGCTGTCAGGTTGGCATTTTGTGGGATGTCTGCATCAGGGCCAACAGTCACAACATAGTCGGTGGTATGCCATTTTAAAAAATTGTGCAAAATGCAGCAGGAAAGCACAATGTGGTTCAGTTTATATTCCGCCATGTGGAGAGGTGTCAAAAAGAGGTGGAAGCGGCTGGCCATGATCCCAAAGGTGTTCTCCACCACTCCGCGGGCTCTGGACAGCTGGTAATTAAAGACCCTCTGGTCCGGGGTGAGGGTCCTCATCGGGAATGGCCGCATCAGATGGCTTGACAACGCAAACGCTTCATGTGCGACAAAGACAAAGTGGAGTCCTTCCGCATTCTTCTCTGGAGGTGGCAAGCACAGACTGCCACTCTGGAGACGCCAGTTCAACTCCGTGTGTGCAATGGCACCACAATCCGAGATCCGGCCATTCTTCCCCACGTCCACATAGAGAAACTCATATGTCGCCGACACCACCGCCAACATCACAATACTATTAAACCCCTTGTAATTATAATAGTACGACCCAGAGTTGGGGGGTGGGACGATGCGGACTTGTTTCCCATCAATTGCACCTCCACAGTTAGGAAAGTCCCAACGGCTGGCAAAGTGGGAGGCCACAGTCTGCCATTCCTGTGGCGTTGAAGGAAACTGTGGAGTCAAACAAGAAAAAGTAATTAGTAATTTTTGCACATAAACATTGCAAGCAGATTATACAGAAACATTTTGGAACAAGATCAGACTAAAATTTTACCAAGAAAGTATTTTCAAACAAAAGTACAAGGTCCCCTTAGCAGATTACTTACCCCCCACCACTCCCCCCACTTCTGATGGGCCATTGCCAAAAACTAGGGGGGGGGGGGGGGATTGGACAGGTAACCCTCTCCACTTCATTAAGAGCCGAATGCCTAAATAATTTGTGATAGTTTGGCCAGAACCTCCTTAATTAACACTATTGGCAGCCCACCGGACAGGTAAAAGAAGAGTCCTAATCCAAAAAAATAACAAAAAACATAAAGGGAAGCACATTTTGACATTCTGCTCTTACCTATCAAGCTAATAATAGAAGGAAAAAAAAAAAAAACAATAAATAAAACATTTGAAAGTATTGAGGCAGCCCCTTGCACTACATGCTTTGCTGAATTCATCCCTAAATATGACCACTATACAGAGGTAGGTATATAGTGTGTATTGAGCTTGGCAAAGCCAGCAGATAGAGGATTGGTATCAGCTGACCTAGCAGTTGGGGGAGGGGGGTTCCTAATGAGTTTGGCCCACCAAAAAAAAAAAAAAAAAGGGGACTCTGCATGAAGTAAAACACACAGAAAACATATGTGCATATTTTAGGGGGTGTTTGGGGGAAACCAATACTATGGAGCAGACAAAATACATTGCTTAAGTGACTAGGCCATAGGTGTATATGGGCCCAGAAGAGCATGCTGGGGAGGTAAGTGAAGGCAAAAATGCATGAAGGACAAAAAAAAAAACATTCCAAGGTTCCAGCATGCATGAGGACAAAAGGGGCACAGCATATTAGAGCATATTGCAATCCTGGTAATTAGGGAAGGAGGAAAAAAATACAAGACATTAGCAAACAGAGCATACATAGAAGGGAATAGTAAAGGAGAAATGTTACCTTAATATAGTCCTCCTGCAGGACCTGGATAATGGCAGAACAGGTCTCTGGAATAATGATTCCCAGAGCCTGGGACGAGATATCTGTGGAGAACATTCAGATCCTGAAGGCTTCTCCCTGTCGCCAAGTACCTCAACGTGGCAACAAGCCTCTGCTCCGGAGTGATGGCTTGCCTCATGCAGGTATCCTGCCTGCTGATAAAAGGGGTCAGCAAAGCCAACAGACGGTGAAAAACGGGGTCCGCCATCCTGAGAAAGTTCCTGAAATCATCAGGATTATTCTCCCGGATCTCACGAAGCAAAGGCATGTGCGAGAATTGGTCACGGTGGAGCAACCAATTGTTAGTCCATGAACTCCTCCTTGCCCTGTTCGTGGACTGGTCTTGGGTCAAAGCTAAAAGCCCAACACCAAGCCCCTGCACAGCACGAACTCTACGACGAGTACGTACACAAAACATGGCTTACAAACGGTCAGCTGGTCAGAACGGACAAACAGAAAGCACCGAAAAACAGCAAGGCCTGAAAGAACGAAATGAATACCAGAAATGAGCAGTCAATAAGCAGTGAAAATCTAAGCGTCCTATATCAAGATATAGGCCGCAATGACCAACATATGCGAACTGACTACACGCACTGATAAACAGATACGCACGACAAGCACAAACTGAAGAGCAGTAACGATCTGAGTCTGAAGTCTGAAAAGCGCGAATCGAATGTAACCAAACTTCTACTAACACGCGATAAACACGGAATCAGCAGAAGGAGCCCAACGGGTGCCGGACGTGGTGCTGAACTTCCCTTTTATAGTCTCGTGGAACACGGCTTACGTCACGACCGGAAATTCCGACAACGTTGTCCGACCGTGTGTACGCAACACCAGCTTCGGACAAATTCCTATGGAAATGATCCGACGGAAATAGTCATCGGAAAATCCGACCGTGTGTATGGGGCATTAGAGGTGTTGGGGGACAGATACAGCATCGGACCGATGCTACATCCACTTGGGTAAGTATGTTTAATAAATAGAAAGAAAACCCCATGCTTGCAAACTAAATTTTATTGTGTTTCAGTGTTTACATTAGCTCCATTCAATTTTGATCCTCAGACACTCCTTTTACTTAACAGTAACAAAATAAAATAATGGTGAGATCCTTCTAATGGTTAACTTCACAGATAGGAAGCTGTTGCTAGATAGTACAGCTAAGAAATGACAGTCTTATCTCCATAGTAACAGCTGAATATGTACAAGTTCCCTTGCAGTGTGGAGCCAGAACTAGTAGTACTGTCTAGCTGATTTCACATTATGTAGCCTCTCTCTTATGACATCTCCTTTTATGTCTCAGCAAAGGCATGAAGCGGCAAATGTGCGGTATGAAAATTCTAGAAGACTACCTTGACCTGATCAATCCACTTACAGTAGAAGTATGGGCAAAAAAAGTAAAAAATTATGCAACCTGTCGCTAGCAGTAGAACAGCAGTTACCCCCACCCCATACCAGTTTTATTACCTGTTTATCCTGCCAGTAAAGCTGACCATGCATTGATTAAATTTCATCCAAGTCATTTGATTTCTGCTAAAACAGCCAAAATTCCTTCTGTGGGTGGCCAGGCACAAAGTTCTTGTGTGGTCGTGCATGGCCAGCTTAAGATTTGCATCTGTCTAAACAGCAACATACTGTATACCAACAACTGTGGAGTTTGAGGATCTAGTTCAATGGTTCCTAACCTCACCCCTTAAGTATGCCAATGGGCCATATTTTGGGAATTTTCCTTACACGATCACACGATCCTTACACACGATCGGAATTCTCGTCGGAAAAAGCTCTGATGGTTTTCCCGATGGAATTACGCTCAAACTATCTTGCCTACACACGGTCACACCAAATTCCGACCGCCAAGAACACGGTGACGTACAACACTATGACGAGCCGAGAAAAAACTAAGTTCAATGCTTCCGAGCATGCGTTGAATTGTTTCCGAGCATGCATAGGAATTTTGCACGTCAGAATTGCTACAGACGATCGGAATTTCCGATGGAAACCTTTTTCGTCTGAAAAATTGAGAACATGCTCTCAAATTTTTGCTGGCGGGAATTCGGCCAGCAAAATTCCGATAGAGCCTACATGGTCGCATTTTCCGATGAAAAGCTCTCATCGGTCTTTTGCTGGCCGAAATTCCGATCATGTGTACGCGGCTTTGGATAAAATAGCTCTCATAAATACCCAGCCATTGACATTGTTTTGAAGCACAGGTCTAGGTAAAGCTGAGTTTAGTGGAATCTTTTTTTTAAAACTGCATCAGAGATTCTGCATCAAAGACTAATTAAGTCTAATACACACTATCAGTTTTTTTTTTTTGGGCTGAACTAAAAAAACGGAGGAGCTCACTGTACTAACTATGCGATGTTAGTACAGCAACTTCCCTGCTGAGCTATTGTGTTCTGAAAGGGGGATTGCCCCCCCACCCCCCGCTGGACACATCGGTCAGCACTGGCAGCAGTTGGCTGCCAGTGATGATCAGATGCCTATTAGATGCTGGTTTTCCAGCATGCCCATTCAATGGAAACAGGCTGTTCGGCCTGCTTCTGTCAGATAAGCTGATGTACACAGGGGCCGAATACCAGCCAATATTTGGCCCATGTGTACCAGGCTTTACCAGCAATAAATTGTGTCTTGGGTGCTGGTGGCTGCTGTTTACAATAGATATCCTCAGTCCTCTGCCTCTGGATACCCCCGATGCAGTGATCTCCCAGCCCTGCGGGAATTAATTTCACCAGCTGTAATAAGCACTCATCAAAAGTGCCAACGATGCCCACTCTTTCCTTCCCCATGCTCCATTCATAGAACCCATGCTAGGTTTTCACAATGCAAAGCATTCGATGATTGGAATGCTTCCCTCCTCGCTCATTGGAGCACTGGGCTGTGGAGGGGGTGGGGGCGGCCATCTCAGGCACCTGGCGGATCCAAACTTTATTGTCGTGATGACGAGGTGTCTGGACTGACATCCGTGATGTCAGCAGAGAGCGCACTTCAGCCCGCTCTATGCTGAAAACTGGTCAAATGAGTGCAAAACTAACTGCACTCCTGTGATCCATAGGAGAAGTACAGCCAAACAAGCTTTGGCTGGACTTCTCCTTTAAATAATATCAATAGAGAAATGGGATTTAGGAATGCTAGGTTCCCAAATGTATTTGGATGTTTCGATGGGGTACATCTTCTGATATCAAAGGCCTTCAAGAGGAAGCACACAGGGAAATGGGCTCCCAAATCAATGTATGAGAATTACAGGAAGACTACACCAACAATCAATCTTTGCCACCCTCCTTCCTGTATTTTTTTTTTTATTATTATATACAGTCAGTAGAACAAACAAAAAGCTGTTTTTGAGTTTTTCAACCTTAGACTTTTTTTGTTCTCTGAGCTGAACTGACACCAAAGTACTGATGTCTGCCTGCCCTCTTCCATAGTTTTATATGTATAAGTATGTTTGGGTGAGCTGACTATGTATATTTTTTAGAAAAAGGTTTAACCTGTTTTATATCTAGGTTGCTGAATGTCTTAGTGCCATAGTCAATGTCATATTTCGTACATGGTTATTTGTAAGGTAATGCTTTGTAGCCCATGCAATCGTTGGTACATGTCCCCAAAAGTTCACTGACAATCAAGTGAGTTCAGGTAATCCTAACTTCCGCCACATTTAGGCCTCATTCACACTTCCAAATAGAGCCAACACCGATTACATGCAATAACCCCAGCAGAGGGTCCCAGCAATTAAATAGAGGACAGCCTCATTAAAAGCAATGGAAAGGCATCGACTCTTGCAGCTCATTGAGACCATGAACTCGTCATCGATCATAAAGGGATAGTCCCTTAACCCAGATAGTCTTGATTTGCAGTCCTAATTTGGACTAGAAAACCCTCTTCCTTTTTTTACAGACAAGCCAGTTTATTTAATTACAAATAATTCAGAAAATCTGGTACTGACTCAGACATCTCTAGAGAATGGGGCACATGAAGTCTGGATCTTATCAGTCCAGAAAATTATTCCAAAAGAATAATGATCTGTATTTTGGTTAAGAAAAAATGAAGCATGTGATCCAAAAGCATGAGTATACCTCGTGTTTTGCCAGTTTTCAGGAATATATTCAGTTATTTTTAGGTGTGCCTTTTTTAGAATTAAGAAGTACCATCTCCATCTAACCCATCTATCTGATTAACACAATTAGTGCATCATATCTACTTGGTGGTCTTTATTGTTATTCTGAATGTGCTCATGGGTCATTTTTATCTTTTAATTTTTTTTTTTTTAAATTACAGCAAATTTTATTGAAATGGAATCAACATGACATAAAAGAGAAATTGTACAATACAGTATATACCAACTGAAGTGCCATACAAAACAGGCCTGACCTAAAAGCAAAAAAGAGGGAATAAAGAGCAAAGGTGAGGATTGTTGGACCCAGTTTTGGATACAGTAGGGAATGGTGACATGTAAAATCTGCAATTCAACCTAAAAATGCAACATAAATAGGGTGAATCAGTAGCGCTAGTATACAAAATAGTGAATAAATACTATGCAAATAAATAAATAAATAAATATTGTGCAAATATATATACAGTGCTATATAAATATCAAAGTGCAAAAATAGTTGTGTATAATTGACTCAACGTATAACTTAATAGCAGCAGTGTATCTATTTCTCTTAGTGACAAGTGAAAAAGTTCATAAACATATAAAGTCCAGATTGTAAATAGATAAATCAATAGGTAAGTGATTTTCCAAGTGTCTTCAAACACTGTTTCAAACTGAAGTCTTCTAACTGGCTTGAATCTGCCACCACACCACGTGTTTGTGATCACACTCCCTCTGAAAGGCCCACTCACCAGCTCACAAGGCCTCACACTCTCGTGTTTGGCAGCAGCGTGTTTTACCCACTCCAGGGGTTGATGGAGGACAGCTTGTTTGATCCGTTTAACTCTCAATGCGATTCCATATGTAAAACAATGAATAAAATACTCCACATAGTGTGAAAAAGTATGATAAAATTTATTCACGCAAAGCACTCCAATGGTTACACTCACATTTCAAAGATTAAAAACAGGCCTCCAATCCAAAAGCACGGCAAACCAAACAACGCTGATATATAAAAGTGTAAAAATATATATACTGCGGTCTCGGCGGACCAAGAGAAGGACCCAAGTGGTGGTATAGTAGTAGTCCACAGTGGCGTAATATAAAAATAAATAAATACAATCTTTACTTTTTGCTCTGTAGCCTCATTCCCGACATGTTTCGTCGTATAGACTTATTCATGGGTATCATACCCATGAATAAGTCTATACGACGAAACATGTCGGGAATGAGGCTACAGAGCAAAAAGTAAAGATTGTATTTATTTATTTTTATATTACGCCACTGTGGACTACTACTATACCACCACTTGGGTCCTTCTCTTGGTCCGCCGAGACCGCAGTATATATATTTTTACACTTTTATATATCAGCGTTGTTTGGTTTGCCGTGCTTTTGGATTGGAGGCCTGTTTTTAATCTTTGAAATGTGAGTGTAACCATTGGAGTGCTTTGCATGAATAAATTTTATCATACTTTTTCACACTATGTGGAGTATTTTATTCATTGTTTTACATATGGAATCGCATTGAGAGTTAAACGGATCAAACAAGCTGTCCTCCATCAACCCCTGGAGTGGGTAAAACACGCTGCTGCCAAACACGAGAGTGTGAGGCCTTGTGAGCTGGTGAGTGGGCCTTTCAGAGGGAGTGTGATCACAAACACGTGGTGTGGTGGCAGATTCAAGCCAGTTAGAAGACTTCAGTTTGAAACTGTGTTTGAAGACACTTGGAAAATCACTTACCTATTGATTTATCTATTTACAATCTGGACTTTATATGTTTATGAACTTTTTCACTTGTCACTAAGAGAAATAGATACACTGCTGCTATTAAGTTATACGTTGAGTCAATTATACACAACTATTTTTGCACTTTGATATTTATATAGCACTGTATATATATTTGCACAATATTTATTTATTTATTTATTTGCATAGTATTTATTCACTATTTTGTATACTAGCGCTACTGATTCACCCTATTTATGTTGCATTTTTAGGTTGAATTGCAGATTTTACATGTTGATATATTTTAAGTAGCTGCTGTTTGATCTATTTATATTTTTTTACACTTGCACTTGTATACCTTCACTAATTTTATAGCCTACACACCTGCGGCGCGGTGGGGGTAGATGATACAGAGGGCAGTCTTCCATAGTTACATATCATTTACCAACAGTACATACTAAGGGAATGGTGACAGTAGTTCAATTTCAATATCTGTTTCAGTGACAAATGTCTGAGATGAGAGCCCTCTTAATTTTATCTCACTTCTTTTTGTGTCTATAGGACAGGATGTAAAAGGGAAATTTCCCCAATGTGACTGCAAAAAAAAGTATAGTGGTTTTAACCCTTCTTTACTCTTTCCAAAAAAGAAAAATATTTAAACGTAAAAGTCAAAACCTAACTCAGATTAAAAACACTCCTACCTCGATTCTAAGCGTATTCTCTCTACCCTGTAAAAGGAAAGATGCCTATACTTATCTATTATGAAGCTGCTCTGGTCTTATGATCAGGTCCCAGCACCAACCAGGGCCATCTTAATAACATCACAGGTCCCTGGGCAAAGTAATGCACTGGGCCCCTACCAACCTGGTCCAAGTTAGGGCTCTACTCTCAAGAATTAAAGTGTAAATAGTTGATAGAATTAAACATATATACTATTGATACTTTCAATGAAATCAATTTTAAACAATAAGAAAATATTCCATAAATAAAAGACTAATCAACACAAATACAGGGGTGTCAGTTTGGCACAGTACAGGGGGTCCCCGAGTTACGAACTCGTTAGGGACTGGCCACCTGTACGGAAGTCGGAAATGTTCGTAAGTCGGCCGCGCATGCGCAGACCGACAAATACGGACATTTCCGGACATTTCCGATGTTCCGTCTAATGCCGTTCTGCGCATGCGCGGCAAATTACGGACATTTCCGAAGTTTGCCGGCATTTTCCAAGGCTCCGTATGGCTGCGCATGCGCAGAACGGCCAGAAGACGGCGAAAAATGGTGGAGGGTCCCCGCAGCGCCCCGTTCGTAAGTAGGGGTTGTTCGTAGGTCGGGCGTTCGTAAGTCGGGGACCCCTGTACAGGGGGTCAGTTAGGCACAGTACCCTGTCAGGAGTGTACAGTACTGGGATCAGGATAGTATAGTGCGGGGGGTCAGCAGGGAACAGTACAAGAGGTCAGGAGTGTATAGTGTAAGCATGGCACAGTAGGGTCATAGCACAGTATAGAGGAGTCATCAGGGCACAGTATGGGGGGGTCAGGAGGACACATTACAAGGGGTCAAGAGGGGTTCAGGTGGTCACAATATGGGAGGTTAGCAGGGCACAGTATAGGGGTCAGGAGGACACAGTACAGGGGGTCAAGAGGGCATATCACAGGGGTCAGGAGGGCACAGTATGGGGGGCAGCAGGGAACGGTGCAGGGGGTAAGAAGGACACAGTACCGGAAGGCATAGTATGGGAGGGTTAGTGGGGCACAGTATAGGGGTCAGCAGGCCAAAGTACAGGGGGTCAAGAGGGCACAGTATGGGGGTCAGTAGGGCACAGTGTGGGTAGGTCAGGAGGGCATAGTACAGGAGGCAGGGGGGTTTGACCTGCCTTCCACTTTAATTTATAATTTGTAAATATTGGGAAATGATTAATATATTTTCCAGGAGCTCACACTTTGTTCATCCGCTGCTTGAAGAAATTAAACATTAGTTATCATTTTATGAAAAGGAATTATAATATTAACAATAAAAATGTGTGAAATATCCGCTCTACCTAAAACCTATAAACTGTATTAAAAGCAGCCAGCACAATTTGTTGATTCACAAATAAAAAAAGCCTAAAAAGTCCACATGCGGCACTGAAGTAAAAATTATATGAATAGCCTATTAAGTAAGAGATGAGGTCCCCGCACCAACTTCAGTGTGAAATATGTAGCACACCACAGTGACAAATTGATCTTCTTACCAGAATATGCTTCTCTCTACATTGTCAGAGAAATGCCAAAAACCTTAATTGCCGTTATCGTCAATTTCCCACACGCATGCGTGGTAGAATGGCTTTTCGGCACAAGTGCGAGGGTGCGAAATGGAGCGGTGTGGGCGCATGCGCGGTGGGAAAAGGCTGCTCCTCCCTATGCTAAATTGCTGGATTGTCTTTCAGCTTCCCTGTGTCCCTGCATCTGTATCCTGTTATCAAGCATTTCCTGTTGTGACCCAGATTGACCCTGACCTGCGCTGATCTCTCTCCTGTACTTAGACCTCAGCTTGCTTTAAGGACTCCGCCTACCCTGCCTGCTTTCTGTGTATGACCCTGGCTTGTATTAAGGACTTTCCCATTGCCTCATTTGCCTGATCACCTGTGCATGACCCTGCTAGTATTACGGACTTGCTTACCTGACTGATTACCTGTGCTTAACTTTGGCTTTCTCCACAAACTCCTCTACAGCAGTTACCAGCCTGATCATCTGGGTTAGAGCCTCAGCCGGGCTTCTTGCTAAACTTGTCATAAGCCTTAAACACTGCACAGTTACAGCTCTCTCAGGACTTATCTCCTTCAAGTGGTTTCCCAGTGATCATCGCTCAAGTCCTGCAAAACCCTGCTGGTGACTTGTGCTTCTTTGTGCCCTATACCCACTGCATCACCTCCAGGGGTATATATCGCTTAGCGGCAAGGGAAGACGCTCTCAGCATCTCGGCCTCGGAAAGGTACATGACAACCATCATATCACATCAGGATGGATTTGAGGCGGTGGATAGGTTATTGAAAAGGGATGCCAACCTTCTATCCACCCAGAGAGATTTTGTGATGAGCTTACTCAGGTTTGCCATGTCTCATAATTATTTTTGGTTTGGTGGCTCCTTCTACTTACAAAATAGGGGAGTTGCCATGGGTGCCAAGTTTGCCCCGAGCATGGCAAACCTGTTTATGGCAAAGTGGAAGGAGGATGTCAGCTATGCCAACAGGAGGCGAGAGTTGTTTTTTTGGGAAAGATACATAGATGATGTCCTCCTCTTATGGGATGGCGACTTGAACTCACTAGAAATGTTCATGGAGCAGCTTGATACTAATTCCCTGGGTATCTCTTTGCAATATGAAGTTAGCCAAACTAAAATCCACTTTCTTGACCTTAATATTGAGATCAGAGGGGGCTCTATAATTACCTCCACGTATTTCAAAAATACTGATCGGACCGGCTATATAGGACAGGAGAGTTGTCATCATCCCACATGGCTAGAATCTGTCCCTAAAAGCCAGTTTATCTGTTTAAGGCGGAAATGTACCAACAAAGAGGAATTTTTTGAACAAGCTACTACCCCCAGATCAAGATTTGCATATAACTACAGTCATTTCCAGTTTCTATCGGGATCTCGCAGGTATGGTATATGCATAGTTACATTGGTCCAATTTAATGCATGTATAAAATGGCATACATGGAATTCTTTCTCAAGGAAAATGTGTTTTTTCCTCAGCAGTGTCATGTTGCATGGGAGGAGTAGCACCCCAAGGAAACCATGAATTGTCTATAAGTGGATTTTTACATGACCGGACTTTCCGTCAGAATAAACTCCGATGGTCTTCCCAACGGAGTTCCGAACGAACGGACTTGCCCACACACGATCGGACCGAACAAACTGAGTTGCCCACAACCGATCGGACCAAAGTTCATTCGTTTCAAACGCGATGACTTTCGACGGGACTAGAAGAGGAAGTTCAATAGCTGCCTTTGCGTCGTATTTGGTCCGATGGACCAGCATACAGACGAATGGTTTTCCCGATAGAAATTGATTCCGTCGGAAAGATTTACAGCATGTTCTATTTATAGGTCCGTCAGAATTTTTTTTAGAAAAACGATCGGATCATCCCACACACGATCAGAATATCTGACGGAATGATTCCGTCTGACCTTTTTTGCCGGAAAGTCCTGTCGTGTGTACGCGGCATTATAGTTATAGATCCCTAATATATTGTTTGGATATTTACCTTAAGGGATGGGTAGTTTACAGAACTTCAACTAGGAACTTGCTATATGGCCACATTAGTCTACTAAGGTCACTTGGTTTTCCAACTTTCTTGTAACCTGCATTATAGAAATAGAACAACTAGAAGAACTAGTGAAAAAGCAAAAACAGTTCTGCTTTTATAGATGAAGACACTTAAGTTCAGGCACATCCTGTTTCTTAACAACTGGTCTCACAAAATGGGTTTAAGAGGCTGTTAGACTCACTATAACAAAGTTACAGCAAGAAGGGAACATATGTTTTTAGAGACTAGAATCGAGTCTAATAAGTAATGTCACAGCTGAGGAAATTTCTAAAGGAGGACTCGCTGGATGTGATTACTTGTAGTTCTGACTTATTTTTTGAAAATGTAAGTTCACTTTTTTACCTTAAAGGATGAAAGAATACAATTAGAGATGTGGCACATTTAATTTAGACATGTGCTTAAAGTGGTTTTAAAGGCTCAAGGTTTTTTAACCTTTATACATTCTATGCATGAAGGTAAAAAACCTTCTGCGGGCAGCACAACTACTACTTCAAATTAACCAATGGTGAGCAGAGTGCTGTGGCTGGATGTGCAGGAAGCGATAGTGGCATTATAGAAAGCCAGGTTTTCATAGCAGGATATATAGAGAAGAATGCCACAGAGGTAATTGTAATTTGCACATTACTTCTGTAGTGTAACTTTGGATCAGCCTTTTTCAACTGGGGTGCCCAGGCATCCTGGAGTGTTGTCTGGGTTCTTCAGGAGTGCCATTGTAAAATGCCTAAAAATTGCCCCAAATTGCCAAAAAGCCTGTGGGTGGAGGAAGCCTATCCTTTTTTGTTGCACAAAGCTACAAGTTTTTATTGTGTGACATTACAATCTTGGGCACCACGTGGGCCAGCCGCCGGCAACCTAACAACTGATAACGTCCTCATTTGATACAGAGCACATTGGGCATCTGTACAGCAGCTTTGTTTGCCCCCCCCCCCCCACCCCTCTTCATGAGCAAATTCTCTTGCCAACTGAATAGCCTGTTTGCCTTTAGTTAATCAACATCAATAAGAGAAGGTAATAAAAAAAAGTGTAGCTTTGTGATAATAATAAAATTTAACTATCACTGTGATTCAATGCCTGAAGCCTTAAAGCGTTTGTTACCCCAACATTTCATATTCCTGATACGTGTCTGCTGTACCTTGTGCTTGTATGAGAAAGTATACTGTTATCTTTGCATTGCTTCCTTTATGTGAAATCCCTGATCCTGCTAATCTGCTTTACTATTAAAAACTGACAACGCTAAGCAGGAGAGCACAGCATGGCCAGTTCTTTAGCTATGCTCGGAACTCCGTCTGCTCTCATCCAATGATCAAACTTGTCCTGACTAGATTTGCCACCTCATCCCTTTAAACCTGAACACATATGAATTACAAAGGATCTGATGCCAATTTAAAGTGAAGCTCCACCCAAAAGGGGAAGCTCCATTTGTCCCCCCCCCCCTCCCCCTACCCCCGAGGCGTATCTAGTGAAAATGGCGCCTATGGCATGCACTAAAACTGCGCCCCTGTCAAAACATTTGAAACCCATCTTTCAGATAACCTTAACACTGATGCATTAATGGCTGACCAGTGGCAGTACATTACCCCCCCCCCCCCATGCTGCATATTACAGAAATTATAAATAGGTATCATACTAGCATTGGTAATGTCCCCCCCAGCCTCCTCCCCTTCCCCAACCGGATCTAGACAGTTCATTATTAAGTCAGTCAGATGGCCGCATCCTGCATGGTATTTGGAAATGGCAAGGAATCATTCATTATAACACTGAGCTTAGCTTATACACACTTTTTGCTGAACTTGATGGATCCCCCTTGGCAGCTCCTCTTGGTTGCAGCTTAGGCACTGGCAGCAAGCTCCTTCCATTCCACCTCTGGCTGTGAGTGACATCACGCCGCCGGGACGGCACTACTAAGCTCCTAAGGGGGAGTGAAGTGGCAGCGCTGACAGGGATGGGTGGTGCTTGTGCCGTGTGAAGGAGCGCACTGGGCACATTGTTACCGTAAGGTAGAGAGACTCAAATCGCTACAGTACAGCTAGCAGCGGCCAGTGTGTAATGTGAAGCACTGCTGACACTTCACCTGCGCCCCCCTCCTTCCAGCAAATTGTACCACCCAGCCCAGGGTATCCGCCCCTTCTTTGTACCAGCTCTGCTTATAGACAGTACAGTGGTGCGGTGCTCAAAGTAATGGCTGTGCAGCTCGCGCAGCCATTACTTTGACACAGGCTGGCTGTCTGATACAGAAACCAGCCCACTGAGCCATCGGCCCACCAGGAAGCTCCTGGTAGTCCCGATGGCCAATACATCCCTGCTGCCTAGCCACTCACAAGCGCCCCCTTCGTATGGTGCCCATGGCACTTGCCATATGTGCCATAGCTAGGATACGCCATTCGGGGAGCGGGTACCTGGTTTTGACGGGTACCCGCTCCCACTTCTTGGTAAGATTGGCGCACAGTGATCTACAGTATCTCACAAAAGTGAGTACACCCCTCACATCTTTGTAAAAATTGTATTATATCTTTTCATGTGACAACACTGAAGAAATTACACTTTGCTACAATGTAAAGTAGTGAGTGTACAGCTTGTATAACAGTGTAAATTTGCTGTCCCCTCAAAATAACTCAACACACCGCCATTAATGTCTAAACCGCTGGCAACAAAAGTGAGTACACCCCTCAGTATGTCACAGTACATGTTGGCATTCGTGGTTCCCTCAATGAACTTTAGCTCCCCAATGCTGGCAGCATTCATGCAGCCCCAGACCATGACACTTCCACCACCATGCTTGACTGTAGGCAAGAGACACTTGTCTTTGATCTCCTCACCTGGTTGCCATGACACATGCTTGACATCATCTGAACCAATATATGTTTATCTTGGTCTCATCAGATCCCAATGACATGGTTCCAGTAATCCATGTCCTTAGTCTGCTTGTCTTCAGCAAACAGTTTGCGGCTCTCTTGCGCATCATCTTTAGAAGAGGCTTCCTTCTGGGATGACAGCCATGCAGACCAATTTGATGCAGTGTGCGGCGTATGGTCTAAACACTGACAGGCTGACTCCCCCCCACCCCTTCAACCTCTGCAGTAATGCTGGCAGCACTCATACATCTATTTTCCAAAGACAACCTCTGGATATGACGCTGAGCACGTGTACTCAGCTTCTTTTGTCGACCATGGCAAGGTCTGTTCTGAGTGGAACCTGTCCTGTTAAACTGCTGTATGGTCTTGGCCACCGTGCTGCAGGTTGGTTTCAGGGCCTTGACAATCTTCATATAGCCTAGGCCATCTTTATGTAGAGCAACAATTCTTTTTTCAGATCCTCAGAGAGTTCTTTGCATGAGGTGCCATGTTGAACTTCCAGTGACCAGTATGAGAGAGTGAGAGTGATAACACCAAATTTAACACACCTGCTCTCCATTCACACCTGAGACCTTGTAACACTAACGAATTACATGACACCGGAGAGGAAAAATGGCTAATTGGGCCTAATTTGGACATTTTCACTTCGGGGTGTACTCACTTTTGTTGCCAGCAGTTTAGACATTAATTGCTGTGTGTTGAGTTATTTTGAGGGGACAGCAAATAACTGTTATACAAGCTGTACACTCACTACTTTACATTGTAGCAAAGTGTAATTTCTTCAGTGTTGTCACATGAAAAGATATAATAACATTTTTACAAAAATGTGAGGGGTGTACTCACTTTTGTGAGATACTGTACGTCAATGTTTCTCAACTCTAGTCCTCAAGTACCCCCAACAGTTAATGTTTTCTGACTCTTACCATTATTCTGCACAGGTGATTTGATCAGGATTATTTTCTTACCTGAGCCACCGGCAGCAGCAGAGGCAATCAGGTCCTTTCTCCTGTTAGGTATGGAGACGAGTGGGGGGTAGATGGCCCCCACCCATCTTCATACCATTGCAGTGCAGAAGCAATGTAAAAACATCACTTCCGCCCATATCTCTTAAATAGACTTTTTTTTTTTTTTTTTTTTAAACTACATTTTTTTTTTATTGCATTTTAGTGTAAATATGAGATCTGAGGTCTTTTTTGACCCCAGAGCTAATATTTAAGAGGTCCTGTCATGCTTTTTTTCTATTAAAAGGGATGTTTACATTCCTTGTAGGAATGGGTCAAACACCCCCGGGTTCGGTTTTCACCAGAACCCGCGAACGGACCTAAAGTCCGTGCGAGCATAAGAACCCTATTAGTTACAATGGATGCGAACGTTCGAAATCAAAAGTGCTAATTTTAAAGGCTAATATGCATGTTATTGTCATAAAAAGTGTTTGGGGACCTGGGTCCTGCCCCAGGGGACATGTATCAATGCAAATTTTTTTTTTTTTAAAAACGGCCGTTTTTTTTTCAGGAGCAGTGATTTTAAAAATGCTTAAAGTGAAACAATAAAAGTGTAATATTCCTTTAAATTTCGTACCTGGGGGGTGTCTATAGTATGCCTGTGAAGGGGCGCATGTTTCCTGTGCTTAGAACTGTCCCTGCAAAAAGTGTAATTTTTGCAGGAAAAAAAGCTATTTAAAATCACTCGCGGCTAATGAATTGACGGCTCCCGTAACACAGAGAACAGTCATTCATTGAAAGCCATTCATAAAAAAAAGTAATTCAAAAAAAAAATTCAATAACCAGGCCCTTCTGCTATGGATATTAAGGGGGAAAAAAAAAAAAGCGTGGGGGTCCCCCCAAATTCAATAACCAGGCCCTTCAGGTCTGCTATGGATATTAAGGGGGACCCCAGCCAAAAAAAAAAAAAAAAATGGCGTGGGGTCCCCCTCAAAATCCATACCAGACCCTTGAGGTCTGGGATGGATTTTAAGGGGAACCCCGGCCAAAAAAAAAATGGCGTGGGGTCCCCCCTCAAAATCCATACCAGACCCTTATCCGAGCACGCAACCTGGCAGGCCGCAGGAAAAGAGGGGGGACGAGAGCGGCCCCCCCTCCCTCCTGAACCGTACCAGGCCACATGCCCTCAACATTGGGAGGGTGCTTTGGGGGTCTGAGACCCCCAAAGCACCTTGTCCCCATGTTGATGAGGACAAGGGCCTCTTCCCCACAACCCTGGCCATTGGTTGTGGGGGTCTGCGGGCGGGGGGCTTATCGGAATCTGGAAGCCCCCTTTAACAAGGGGACCCCCAGATCCCGCCCCCCCCCCCCTGTGTGAAATGGTAAGGGGGTACAAAAGTACCCCTACCATTTCACCAAAAAAGTGTCAAAAATGGTAAAAATGACAGGAGACGGTCTTTGACAATTCCTTTATTAAAATCTTCTTTCTTCTGGTCTTCCTTCTTCCTCTCTTCATCCTTCGGTTTCTTCATCTTCTCCTTCCGGCATCTTCTTCCATCTTCTTCTTCCATCATCTTCTTCCTCCGATCCGCTTCTTCTTGCTCTGGTCTTCTCGTCCGGCATCTTCTTCCACGGCGTCCGGGTCTCTTCTTGGGCCGCTCCGCGCAATGGGAGGCTCCGCTGCGTCTGACAGGTTATAACAGTTTATAACGGAGGGCGGGGCCACCTGGTGACCCCGCCCCCTCTGACGTCATGGGGAAAGCCATAGGGAATTCCCCATGACGTCCCCGTGCGTCAGAGGGGGGCGGGGTTACCAGGTGGCCCCGCCCTCCGTTATAAAAGACCTGTCAGACGCAGCGAAGCCTCACACAGCGGGAGCCTCCCATTGCGCGGAGCGGCCCAGAAGAGACGCCGACGCCATGGAAGAAGATGCCGGACGAGAAGACCAGAGCAAGAAGAAGCGGATCGGAGGAAGAAGATGATGGAAGAAGAAGATGGAAGAAGATGCCGGAAGGAGAAGATGAAGAAACCGAAGGATGAAGAGAGGAAGAAGGAAGACCAGAAGAAAGAAGATTTTTTAATAAAGGAATTGTCAAAGACCGTCTCCTGTCATTTTTACAATTTTTGACACTTTTTTGGTGAAATGGTAGGGGTACTTTTGTACCCCCTTACCATTTCACACAGGGGGGGGCGGGATCTGGGGGTCCCCTTGTTAAAGGGGGCTTCCAGATTCCGATAAGCCCCCCCCGCCCGCAGACCCCCACAACCAATGGCCAGGGTTGTGGGGAAGAGGCCCTTGTCCTCATCAACATGGGGACAAGGTGCTTTGGGGGTCTCAGACCCCCAAAGCACCCTCCCAATGTTGAGGGCATGTGGCCTGGTACGGTTCAGGAGGGAGGGGGGGCCGCTCTCGTCCCCCCCTTTTTCCTGCGGCCTGCCAGGTTGCGTGCTCGGATAAGGGTCTGGTATGGATTTTGAGGGGGACCCCACGCCATTTTTTTTTTTTTGGCCGGGGTTCCCCTTAAAATCCATCCCAGACCTCAAGGGTCTGGTATGGATTTTGAGGGGGACCCCACGCCATTTTTTTTTTTTTTTTGGCTGGGGTCCCCCTTAATATCCATAGCAGACCTGAAGGGCCTGGTTATTGAATTTGGGGGGACCCCCACGCTTTTTTTTTTTTTTTTTTTTATCAATGACTTTTTTTTTATGAATGGCTTTCAATGAATGACTGTTCTCTGTGTTACGGGAGCCGTCAATTCATTAGCCGCGAGTGATTTTAAATAGCTTTTTTTCCTGCAAAAATGACACTTTGTGCAGGGACAGTTCTAAGCACAGGAAACATGCGCCCCTTCACAGGCATACTATAGACACCCCCCAGATGTGATACTGCAATGCTGTACTAACAGCACGCACACACTAATCCCCAGAATCATAGCACATAATGTCAGCAGTCAGCAGCACATAACACTGACACTGACGCTGGAACACAACACAATATGCGAGGCCGCCGGCGCGGCGGCCTTTTATACTGTGGGGCGTGTACTAAACCCCCTGAGCTATAATTGGCCACAGGCATCCTGCCTGTGGCCAATTATTGCTCTCCTCGCCGCTGGCTCTTTGATTGGCCAAGCATGCGGGTCACAGTGCATGCTTGGCCAATCATCAGCCAGCAATGCACTGCAACTGGCGCAGTGCATTGCGGGCCGCTCGCATCACACGAATTTGATGCGAGCGGCCCAAATAGTTCTGGGCTCGCCGAACGGGCGAACGCCCGATGTTCGATTCGAACATGGGTTCGAATCGAACACCGGGCCCATCCCTAATTCCTTGTAATAGGAATAAAAGTGTAAAAATGAAAAATATATGGTAAAATAAATAAGAATTTTTTGTTTTTTTTAAATGCGCCCTGTTCCGCCGAGCTTGCGTGCAAAAGCAAATGCATACATGAGCAGCGCCCGCATCCCTACACATATGGAGATTTTTAAGGGTAAAAGTTTGTCGCCATTCCACGAGCGGGCGCAATTTTGAAGTGTGACATGTTGGGTATCAATTTACTCTGTATACTGTTGGTACAAAATATATATATATATAAGAACCGTCCTCTATATTTTCTACCCCCACTGCACCAAAGACATTAAAATTACTTACTAAACTATACCAGTAAATTAATAGTTTATTTAATTATTTATCAATTTACTCGGCGTAACATTATCTTTCACAATATTAAAAAAAATTGGACTAACTTTTGTCTTATTTTTTCCAAAAAAAATGCGCTTATATGACCGCTGTGCAAATACTATGTGACATAAAGTATTGCAACGACTGCCATTTTATTCTCTAGGGTGTTAGAACCCCCAAACATTATATCTATTTTTTTCTAAGTAATTTTCTAGCAAAAAAAAATGTTTTTAACTTGTAAACGCCAAATATCAGAAAGATGCTCGGCCCTTAAGTGGTTAATCAGCCGCAGAACCTGTGTAATTATCATGTGTTTGGTTTTAAGCCTTGGTTTACATTGCAGCGATTTGTAATGCAAATTAACATCAAATCGTAAGCCAAATCCCCAGAGAGCCTCCCTACTTACATCAGGGTCTTCAGAGAGCCTCCCCTAACATCAGGGTCCCCAGAGAGCCTCCCCTTACATCAGGGTCCCCAGAGAGCCTCCCCTTACATCAGGGTCCCCAGAGAGCCTCCCCTTACATCAGGGTCCCCAGAGAGCCTCCCCTTACATCAGGGTCCCCAGAGAGCCTCCCCTTACACCAGGGTCCTCAGAGAGCCTCCCTCCTTACATCAGGGTCCCCAGAGAGCCTCTCCTTACATCAGGGTCCCCAGAGAGCCCCTCCTCACATCAAAGTCCCCAGAGAGCCCCTCTTACATCAGGGTCCCCAGAGAGCCCCCCTTACATCAGGGTCCCCAGAGAGCCTCCCTTACATCAGTGTCCCCAGAGAGCCCTCCCTTACATTAGTATCCCCAGAGAGGCCCCCCTTACATTAGTGTCCCCAGAGAGCCCCCCTTACATTAGTGTCCCCAGAGAGCCCCCCTTACATTAGTGTCCCCAGAGAGCCCCCCTTACATTCGTGTCCCAAGCAGAGTGACTCACTTGTAGACTGAAGAGTGAAACTGCTAGATGCCTGGGTGAGAGGCCCTCCCCTCTCCACTGTGTGACTCAGGAAGAGAACTACAAGCCCCAGGGAGATCCCGCCTCCCACAGGCAACAGAGCTGCTGATCATCGCCTCCCCCTCACTGCATTCTAAATGGACAGCCAGTGGTGCAGGGGGAGATGCCTGGTCTTGGGCCCCCCAAACAGTGGCAGAACGGCAGGGCCCAGTCGCAAGTGCATCTGCAGTGACCCCTATAGTTCCACCACTGCCTCATTATGCAGACACATTTATAAGGCAATATATGAAAAATTAAAGGTAAATAGGCTCTTCACTTTGCAGGGGAATCATCTCCAGCTTAGTGAACATGGTGAAATTTCACTTTGCAAAGAATACCCAATCACATGCAAGGAGAATAAACAAACAGCATTTTTTACTTGAACATGATTGGATGATAGATGTCAGTAGAGCTTCACCTTATTCACTGAGCTATGGAAAAAATTCAGTTGCAAAGTGCAACTTCCCTTGCAAAAGGAACAGCCTATTTGCCTTTAGTAAGTCAATCTCTTAATTGACAAATGAAAAGAAAAGGTGAAGCTTAATAAAGTTTGCATTGTTGCTTGATTTTCGTAGATGTACCAAAGGAGGTAAGTTCAAAAATGCATACTAGTCAAACTGAGAAGAGAAGAAAAAAGTCGAACAGCATATGATTCTCTGGTACAAAGAAAATTACATTTTAATGCCTTAAAGTACATAAAACGCTCCCGTGAAGCATGGTAAGTAATTTATGACAAGCTAGGTTTTGTAGCAACTTTCAAAATTAATTTGTTTTTCAAAGCAGAAGCACCGAACCCTGAGCAGACAACCAATAAATAACAACCAGACGGAACTCAGAGATGATGTGCAACAGTAAGTAAACTAATTAAACTGCAGTGTGCAAGATAGGTTTATTTATGGAGTGATAATCTGCTAGAAGTTACTTTGTTAGAATAGCAAAGTGATAGTGTGGCCAAGCAGAATTCTATTGAGCTATCACCACAATACCATGCTGTGTCAGGGCTCTACTGGAACTTTCAAAAATGTCATGGAAATACACAGTTGAAATGATACAATGAAAATATACAAAGAGAAGTTTGAAAATTCTATAGAGAAAAGAATCAAGCACCTGTTGTGCTATAGTAAAAATATGTTTCAAAGCATGGCGAAAGGTAAGCATGACCATAGCTTTATAAAGTTTATAAGATATTTTGGAGGGGTGATGTTAAGACCTACATGAGATAGACAGTGTTGACGCATTTCAGCTTATGACTAAGGCTGTACCTAGCTGAAATCTGTCAACACTGTCTATGCCATTGTGTTTTAATCACAGTTATTTAATAAAGACGATTTTACATTCTGTGGATGAATGCTGGCTTTTACATTCAGGCTATATGGTGGGCATCCAGGAGCCCTAGCTGCAGCACCATCACTTGCACACAGCCATTGAACCTAGCCGGCTTGAGCACAGTGAGTTTTATTTTGTGGGGTTAAGGCCACTTCTACACAATAAAGGTGGCCATACACTAGATTTTCGAATACTAAAATTCTCAAAATTGTGTACAAGGTAAAGATACGGGACCAGAAGCCCACCAATCGTGGACCCACCAGATGTGTAGAACATCCCCACAATGACCATAAGTCCCAAGGCATCGGTCACTACAGTTAGGATTGGCATGGAGAATCTGGGCAGGGACCCAGTACTACCGGAAGAGAACTTTATAAGCGGCTTGGAGAGTGGCCATGTTAAATGAACACTTTGCTACAGAAGAAAAGGCCTTGCTCCAGTCTGCTAGGTCAATGGTTGTCATCAAGTCTCCATCCCACTGAGACACATAAGAGAGTGAGGTGGTGGATGCACAACTATTTAGGGTGGAATAAAAGGGACAAAATAAGGCCATGGGGCATGTTGACAAACTTGTTCATAGCTCGATTTGTGGAACGGGTGCAGGATTGATCAATTTTCAAATATGTATACTCATATATATATATATATATATATACATACATATATATATATATATATATATATAAAAACATAGACTAATGCCCTGTACACACGGTCGGAAAATCCGTCAGATTTTTTCTGACGGATTTTGTCCGAAACTGGTGTTGCATACACACGGTCGGACAAAGTTGTCGGAAAATCTGATCGTTTGGAACGTGGTGATGTTCGTTGCGTATGACAGAACTACGTAGAGGCTAGTAGCCAATAGCTTTGGTCTCGTAATTTGATCTGGGCATGCGTGGCACTTTGTCCATCGGAATTCTCTCATTGGAAAAAGTCTGATCGGATTTTTTTGTCGGGAAATTTTAGATCCTGCTATCAAATTTTTTCCGTCTGAATTTCCACCGAAAAAGTCCGATAGAGCCCACACACAATTGGATTTTCCGACAACATAATTGGATTGGACCTTTTCCGTCGGAATTTCCGACGGTGTGTACAGGGCATTAGTCTCAGAGAGATTTCAACCAATATAAATCTGCCCTCCAAAAATACAATTCCTGCCTCCTCTCTGCCAAGCAGACCCTTTTCATCACTCTCATTAGCAACTTATCATCCCTTCCCTGTCAGCTCTTCTCTACCTTTAACTCTCTACTTCATCCTCTACCGCTTCCACTCGCCAACTCACTCACTGCCCAGGAGATCGCCAATCACTTCAAACAGAAGTTTGATACAATTCGCGCAGAGATCTCTACTCTTCCGATACCCTCCACGCTTTACACTTCATGCCCACAGGCACAATCATTACTTCCCTCTTTCAATCCCACCACTAGAGAAGAGGTTGCTAAACTACTTGGTAATGTCCATCTTACCACCTGCCCTCTGGATCCTGTTCCCTCAAAAATGCTACGTTCACCTTCTGGCTCTATTCTATATACTATACTTAAAAAGCCCTCACTGGACCCATCCAATCTTAACAACCTACGCCCCATCTCCTTGCTCCCCTTCTTATCCAAACTCCTCGAACGTCTGGTCTACAACCGACTGAGCATCCACCTCGCTGATAATAGCCTTCTTGATACCCTTCAGTCTGGATTTCGTCCTCAACACTTCACAGAAACTGCTCTCCTAAAACTAACAAATGATCTACTAACGGCCAAAACCAATCGACACTATTCTGTACTCCTACTCCTGGACTTCTCTGATGCCTTAGAAATGGTTGACCACCCCCTCCTCCTTAAAAAACTCCACGCCTTTGGTCTCCGTGACTGTATTCTTCGTTGGTTCTCTTCCTACTTATCCAACCGCACCTTTAGCGTTTCTTACAACTCTACTTCCTCCTCTCCTCTTCCTTTCTCTTTTGGGGTCCCCCAAGGTTCTGTTCTTGGACCTCTCCTATTTTCAATCTACACCTCCTCCCTGGGTCAACTGATAGCCTCCCATAGCTTCCAATACCACTTCTACGCTGACGACACCCAAATCTATTTCTCTACCCCTAAGCTCACTCCCTCTGTCTCCTCACGTATCACTAATTTACTATCAGATATATCAGTCTGGATGTCACACCACTTCCTCAAACTCAATCTATCCAAAACTGAATTTATCATTTTTCCTCCCCCATATGCCCCTTCCCCTGATCTCTCTGTCAAAATCGATGCCACAACTATAAGCCCATCCCCACATGCCAAGGTTCTAGGTGTAGTCCTGGACTCTGAACTCTCCTTCAAGCAACACATCCAATCACTGTCCAAATCCTGCTGCCTCAATCTCTGCAACATCTCCAAAATATGCCCCTTTCTAACCAATGACACAACAAAGCTCTTAATTCACTCACTGGTCATCTTTCCCCTCGACTACTGCAACTCCGTCTCACTGGCTTACCTCTACATAGTCTATCACCTCTTCAATCCATCATGAATGCTGCTGCCAGATTCATCTACCTTACCAATCGCTCTGTGTCTGCCCCTCCTCTCTGTCAATCCCTCCACTGGCTTCCGCCCCGCCAAAGAATGAAATCCAAAATACTAACAACTACGTACAAAGCCATCCACAATTTTGCCCCCAGCTACATCACTAGCCTAGTCTCTAAATACCAACCTACTCATTCTCTTCGTTCCTCTCAAGACCTCCTGCTCTCTAGCTCCCTCATCACCTCCTCCCATGCTCACCTCCAGGACTTTTTCAAAGCCTCTCCAATCCTATGGAAGGCCTTACCCACATCTGTCTGCTTATCTCCTACTTTATTAGCTTTTAGACGATCCCTGAAAACCCTTCTCTTCAGAGAAGCATACCCTATCCACAGCTATCAACTGTATTTTCCTTTTCTCCATCAGCTCATCCCCCACAGTTATTACCTTTTGTTTCGACTTGACCCTCCCTTCTAGATTGTAAGCTCTAACGAGCAGGGCCCTCTGATCCCTCCTGTATTGATTTGTATTGTAAGTGTACTGTCTGCCCTCATGTTGAAAATCACTGCGCCAACTGTTGGCGCTATATAAATCCTGTATAATAATAATAATTAGAACTGTGGAAATTAAAGATTAATTCCTTGATTAATTGTTAATTTTTTTGATCGATCAACATTTTTTTGATCAATCAAAATTCTTTTGATCAGTACTCACCTCTCTGCCGGCTTCCGAGTCTTTAGGGACTTCCGTCGGAGATTCGATGACGTCGCGGACATCGATGTCACCGGACTCCTCACCCCTTCCCCAAGTGCCTCCGTCTGCTAATGAAGGGGAGGGGGGAGTCCGCTGACATCGAAATTCTGATTGAACGTAATGCGTACGGGGAGGAGCTACGCATGACGTCACCCACTGCTGCCCTAAAGAACTAACACGATTGTCAGCTTTACATGCTGTGTTTTTATCATCTTTATGTGAGTAGTTTGTGTTTGAACACAAAAATGAAATCTTATACTTAAGCGGTGAGCACTTAGATCCTTTCTTTCTACCCATGACCTGGCGTCCTTGCTGAGACCTAAGGAGACGCGAGAGAAGTTTATGGTCCGTGCTAACCCTTTTGATACCCGCTTGCATGCATGACCACCTGTTTGTACAGGGGTCCATGCCATAAGGTGAGAGATTAGTTAGACCGGAGGTGGAGAGATTGTCACGCTACTTACGTCAGTGCTACAGTTTGAATTATAAAACGTATTTGTGTGAACTGTGAAGTTAACCACTTCCCACCCGTCAGAAGTAGAGGGATCGCGCGCGCGCGTGCCCGCGCAGCGGCGCGATCCCGATGCGGCCGTGTCACCCGGACACGGCGCATATAGGCAGGAGGGCTCAGTGATTGGCGCTCCTGATCACATGACAGCTGATTGTATATGGTATATAGTGTATACCACATTTACCACTGACTAATGCAAAGTTGCAATGCAAGGAGATCAGCTATAAGTATTTGGATCTGTATGTGCGTTATAATTAATCGAAATTAGTTGATTAATCGATTTATAAAAAAAAAAAACGGATTAATCGAACACGAAAAATTGTAATCAGTAACAGCCCTAATAATAATAATAGTTTATATGATGCTGATTTATTTTTTTTGTTAGTTTTTTTACCAAAGGAATATAGCATAATACATTTTGACCTAAATTTATGAAGAAAGATTATTTATTTGTTTTTGTTTTTTCAAAATTTACATTTTTTTTTTTTTTGCTCATTTAGCAAAAAATAAAAAACTCCATAGTGATTAAATACCACCAAAGAAAGCTTTATCTGTCTCAAAAAAATGTATTTTAGTTACAGTGTTGTACATGACTGAGTAATTGCCAAAGTGTGACAGTGCTGAAAGCTAAAAATCAGGCAGGAAGGGGGTAAAAGTGTACTGAAGTAGTTAAACATGATACTCCAAAATACACTAATATTCTGAATTTTTTTTTTTTACAGCTTTATGGGGATAATAATAATATTTGCATACTCAGTTAAACGTGTGCTCTCTTCTGGTCCACTAAAGTAGCAGTGCTTGTAAGCAAGCACCTATCATTCTACTTCTGTCCTTCAACAATGACAAAGATCCTTCACTTGATGGCAGTGGAGCTTAGATTTTCCCTGTCCTCCATTCAAAATACAATGCTCAACTCCCAGGTATTGTCAAAGGTCAGAATGCTCATACATATGTAACGTTATTTCCATACTTGGCTTGACTGGGCTCTGGGTGATGTCAGAAGAATGAAGTTGGATTGAAAGGTTCCTTGCTGTAAATTTATGCAGTCAGCTAATAGGTATCCTGTTTTTTATCATGGAAGAAACATGGTGAATGCCACTGCTGATGTCTCACCTTGTCAAAAAGACTCGTGGCCTGGCTGCTCTGCTGACCCAAAACCAAACATGTAATATGTTGCAGCTTACCAAATATTGGATGTGGTGGCTGCATTAGTTTTATTTTATTTAGCCTTTTTTCCTTCTGTTTTTACCTGGGGATCTGGCCAATAACACACTTCCCGTACTAGAGTGCCTCCACTCTGGATGAAGGAGCACAGGGGCACCATTCACTCTGGATGAAGGAGCACAGGGGCACCATTGGACAGCAGCATTGTCAGTCTACGGGGAGGGGAGTGTTAGATGTACTAGCAGATTTAGATACACTAACAAATTAAAGCCAAAGTCCAGCTCACACTTTGTAAGCAGTTACAGCAATCATTTATTTTTTCCATTTGGGATAAAGGTTTTATGTAAATAAATAAAAGCTGATCAAAAAGCGGCACAGTGGTGTAGTGGTTAGCACTCTCACCTACCTGTAAGAAGGGTCGCTGGTTCAAATCTCAACCACGACACTACTTGCCTGGAGTTTGCATGTTCTCCCTGCGCCTGCGTGGGTTTCCTCCAGGTACTCCGGTTTCCTCCCACAATCCAAAGACATGCAGGTAGGTTAACCACTTCAGGACCACCTCCTGCACATATACGTCGGCAGAATGGCACAGCTGGGCAAAACCACGTACCTGTACGTGGCCCTTTAATTGCCCAGCCGTGGGTCGCACGCGTGCTGCTAGCGACCCGGTCCTGAGCTCCGTGACCGCGGCCGCGGGACCAGCGGACCCGATCGCCGCTGGTGTCCCGCGATCTGGTCACAGAGCTGAAGAACGGGGAGAGGTCTGTGTAAACAAACCTCTCCCCGTGCTTCCTACACTGCCTGTCACTGATCGGCTGTTCCCTGTCATCGGGAAAGCCGATCAATGACGTCAGACGTAAAGCCACGCCCCCTACTGTAAAAAAAAACACACACACGTCACACTAACCCCTCCCCGCCCCCTAGTGGTTAACTCCTTCACTGCCACTGTCATTTACATAGGAATCAGTGCATTTAAATAGCACTGATTTCTGTATAAATGACAATGGTCCCAAAAATGTGTCAAAAATTACCGATGTGTCCGCCATAATGTCGCAGTCACAATAAAAATCGCTGATCGCCGCCATTACTAGCACTTGGGTTAGCCCTCAGAAGAGTGGATCCCTTTACAGAAGGCTTTTTTCAGGCAGTGAGGAGGCATTATGTTGCTTGCTCACTGCCTATTTGAGCCCTCAAAAGTCTGCATGTTCGCACTGCAACCATGCACATTGCACACTGTTGCAACAAAGTCCAGGCCTTATCTCTGCCCTATATGCTTCCCTAAAAAATAAAGCGCACTCAGCACCCCTTTCATATGTGGCTCAGTGGGAAGTGACCTAACCACTCAGATCTATCCGGAGGACTGAAGTAAGATCTAGTCAACTGTACCAAAAGGTTCTTCTAATATAACAACCCTTGAACCGAAGGCAACAGAAAACCCACTGAGCGCAACACCAAGGATAACTTTTAGAGCTGTCTTCACCCCTATCCGCTGCCTTTGCAGCTTAAGGGGTGTAGCGCCCTCCGGGGTCTTCTAAAGGCAGGGTGCAACCTCAAGAGGCAGGGAGATAGCTAGCATTTACCCCAGGGCTGAGTCCATGGCTATAATGGGGAGTTTTGAACAAAAATTGGGCACCAGTCACTTTTGATCTTTTCAAAGCTTTAATGAAGAACTTGGAAGGAAGTAGTAGGAGATAGGGGAGGGGCCAGGACGGAGCGAGAGACAGTACACCTGCCTGGAGGGGATACAAGCCATACCCATACTGTTTACAGTATTTTATTGAGCCTTATGAAGTACGGTGCACTGACGCACCTTATACATATCATTGCACTGAGGATACTACTGATCCAGTGAAACAGCTGAGAACCCTATAGTGGTTCATATGCGTGTTTTGACTCTGTAAAAGCTGGTCACACGCTCTGAGGTGACCTTATTACCATAAGGGGTTCCAGAATTTCACCTATGCATGATTCAGAGCCATGGTTGGATGTAACAAGCATGTGAATAGTATGATCACCGGAGATCACATCACCTGCATCTAGTCTCACATCAATTAACATTTTGTGTTTCTTATCACAGCCCAAGACAGGCTGCCACAAAAAACAGTTTTTTTTTAATATAGAGACACTTGTGTAGTTTATGCACTTGAATTTTTTTATAAATCTTTTATACATGTTTGCTATCACATATGTATGCATTTAGCACTTTTTTCATCTAATATTATTATTATTATTGATATTTTATTTTTTGGTGTGTTATTGTGCATGGCACCTTGTAACGCTAAAGGGTCCATATAACTTCATAGAGTTTTTTTTGGCACTTGTGCACTTTATATTTAGCTATGCGTTTTAGTTGTGCGTTTACAGATTTTGTGCACATTATTTTTTTTGCTATATTTTGCACTTGCATTTTACACCAGTTGCATGTTTACTATTTTATGCACATTGTTATATTCTTGTGGATCTATAACTATAGATTAAGATACAGATTATCTAGGGCATAGCTATTCCAGCACAGCGTATATTTAATCTTGTGTTTAATGTGCACGAACTTATGAGACGCGTTTAACGTTTGCAGCTTGATAGTGGCAGGTTGGTAGGGGGTTCTTTAAGGCTTGCAGGATTTTGTTGTTTTGTAGTAGGAGATAGGGTTAGGGATCTCAGATACCAGTAGCAGATCACTTACAGACTCCTTGGATCCATAAAAAGTACAGCCTCACAGTACTAGAACCTTTAAGCTGACCCAGCGATACTGCAAACACATTTCAGATTGTAGAACAAGATCCAGCTTCACAGTGTCAGAACCTTTAAGCCGACCTGGCAACACTACAATATTATTTAATACCCATTCCATTTTTTTCCATTGTGACACCTTTAAAGTCCCAGGGGTTGGTGGACCCCAAGTCCTTTCTTTGTTTTTTTCTGATATAATTGGGATGTGGTGCCTTGTTTGATGTTCATGCCCCCATTCTTGTTGTTTTACTGTAATCACATTGTTTCTTTCAGATGCGTCCTCCAAAGGAGTAACCGGGCCCTCCTGAGAGACCAGCCCTCATCCTGGCTCTCTCTTGCAAGGGTCCTCCCCTGGGTCTTCTCTATTTGGCTTGGCTTCTTCCATGCCGGGCAAGACAGCCTAAGAACCACCAGCAGCACCTACCCTGACCAAGGACCTGAGGCAAGAAAGCATGCACATGGCCCAGCCCATATATACTGTATATCCTCTCCCAGAATGCACCAGTGGCCAAGGACCTCCTACTGGGCTGGCTGGAAGAAATATAAATATTCATAACTCAGACTAGTTGTACTGTCTCATACTGGCCTGTGGTACCGGTGATACCTACTGGCGACAGTGAGAAATGCACAACCTAATTTAGATTACAGAAAGACCAGATAAACTGTGCAATCAGTCTGAGCTGCCTACAGCCCAGCCAAACACAAAATTAGCATAGTAGCCCAGTTTAGGAACAGGGTTCTACAGGGGAGACAGAAGGGAGCGGTAAAAACCTTTAACCACACATTTTTACACCCCCAACTGCAAGTGAAGGCCTTACTAATGTCTTACAAACATTGTAGACCAGGTCACATTAACGTTAACATATATGTATTTCAGTTGTGTATTTAGTTGTCCAGATAAAGTTCCACATCAATTAAAATGTTTATACCTTGAAGACAGACCATTGGCAATGATACAAAATATCAAAAGAGAACTCTATTCATGACCAGTATAGATGCGGCTGCTATTAGCAGGAATGTAGGAGTGTTGGTAATTTTGCCACGGCCTCAAGTACAGCACAATGGAAATATCTCGGTCATGTTATAAGTATACCAGAAAAAGCAGCTGGACCAAACGGTCGTCTTTAATAAGCATGTGTGGGGATTAATCCGCACAGCTGTACTCAATCGTTTTATAGATTCTATAAACATCACATCCTAACAATGCTCAAACTAACCTCACACATTGGATGAAAAAAGATTTGTGACTGCCGTGACCTCTCTGCAAAGTTCGGTGTCATATAGGGACACGATCATTTTACATTGCACCCAACTTAGCTTCACATTCTTAATGAGCAGAAAACATGTCCCATTATCACTACAGAACAAATAGTTTGTTATGTTTTTCCATGTGCCTGTCAGGTACTTGTGCAAAAATTTAAATTTTTCTCTCAAGATGTGGATCACATTTTTTTCTATGGTGTAGTTGACAGATCTGAACCGGGAAGAAAAGAATTTATCTTCTGCTCTGCTCTCTTGATCTAATGTATTGAATGCAGACGGTGGCATTGTTCCTCATTTCAGACAGAAGTTGAAGTGGTGTATTCCGCCACTCTCAACATCTTTAGAGACTTTTTCCTTTAATCTTAAATAAAAAGATTCAGATCATGCTGTGCTTATGTTATGTTGGTGGTCTAATGTCGCCTATTCACATGAAACCATTCTTATAGACTGCTATTGTATGCAAAGAGAATCCTTTTCAAATTGATGGAAAAACTGTAAAGCTGAACTCTAGGCAAATAGCTACAGTAAATACACAATTGGAATATATATGTGGGAACTGCTTTACCTGCCAAAGGATTTGTATTTATGCCCATTCAGTCCTGATATTTACACAGCTCTGCTGCACAGTACGGTCTTGTCTGGCAGGAGAGTAGACCTGAATTAAAGCCCAACTCCGAGCAAAAAAAACGTTTTCTCATGTAGTGGGACTGTACCTGCACTGCACAGGTCAACTGCTCGTTTTGTCAGAGGAGAAAGCTGTATACTTACATGATTCTCCACTCCACCAGCAAACGCACTCCCCCACAATCCAGCGGTGGATGGTTCCTGATGTCCTCACATCCAGAGAAGGTCTATGGGCTTGATGACATCAGGAACAGTCTACTGCCCAAGACCACTAGATCATGGGGGGGGGGGGGGGGGGGTCAGGAGCCACAGGGATCAGTCTTGTGCAAGGAGAATCTGAGGATTAGGTAAGTGTATCTGTGGAGGATTAGGTAAGTGTATCTGTGTTCTCCATTGACAAAAATGAGCAGTTGACCCATGCCAGCCCCACTGCCCTGGGGGGCATTAGGTGAGACTTTTCCCTCCCCCAACCTGTCATTAAATAGTGACAGAATAAGCAGCAGACTGATGGGCTTATCTCTCTGTCATTCTACTCTCTTCTCCCTTCTCCGATCACTATATTTTAATGTTGGCACATGAGCCCTGCAGCACAGCTGATTGGCCCTTTGTTCTATTTTTTCCCCCAGGCTGAGCTACAGGGACTGCAAGAGACTGAAACCAATCATATTCAGGTACTTGCACTGCCTGTATTTGAAAAAATACATTTAATGATGCATCAGTGGATACAGGGCTGCAATAATGTGTGTCTTTTACAGCTACCTGGAGTTAAAGAGGGATTGCACCGAAAAAGCCAGCAGCTACAAATACTGCAGCTGCTGACTTTTAATAAATGGACACTTACCTCTTCCAGGATCCAGCGATGTCGGCAGCCGTTCTCGTTGAGGGAATCAGGAAGTGAAGCGTTTCGGCTTCACTTCCCGGTTCTACTGCGCATGCGCGAGTCGCGCAGTGCAATGGGAATCATCCGCGCTGTCTCTGGGACCCGGTGTGTCCCAGCAGACAGCGCGGCGGGACAGGAAGAGGCATAGACTCCCGTGGGAGTCTATGCCTGGAAGTGGGTGCAAATACCTGTCTTAGACAGGTATCTGCACCCCCCTCCCCCCCAAAAGGTGCCAACTATGGCACTGGAGGGGGAGGGTTGCGATGAGTGGAAGTTCCACTTTAGGGTGGAACTCCGCTTTAAACTTTACAAACCTATTTCTGTTTTGTTTTCCAGATGCTTAAAGTAATTGTAAAGTCTTGTTTTTTTCCCTATAAAAATAGCAAACCTGTTATACTTACCTGCAGTGGATTTGCACAGGGCAGCCCAGATCCTCTTCTCGGGTCCCTCTTCTGTGATCCTGGCCCCATTCTCCTGTTCAGTGCCCCCACAGCAAACAGCTTGCTATGGGGGCACCCAAGCTGAGTCACAGCTCCCTATGTCCATTTAGATGTGGAGCCCTGACCTAGCCCCCTCTCTCCCCTGATTGGCTAGCTGACTTTGATTGACAGCAGCGGGAGCCAATGGCACTGCTGCTGTGTCGCAGCCAATCAGGAAGGAGAATCATTGATGTCCATGAGCTGAGACACTCATGGACATTGCTGAACAGGGAGGGAGGAGAGCTGAGGGCGGCTGCTGTACACAGAAGGCTTTTTATCTTAATGCATAGAATGCATTAAGTTAAAAACCCTTCTGCCTTCACAAGCACTTTAAAATAAATCTATAGCGGCACCATACACTTTTTTTTTAAAACATTGGCATTGTAATAACAAAAATGTTATTTCATTTTGTAAGTTCTTTCTATCTGCTGGCCTTTTCTTTCTACAATCTCCTGGACTCCCTGCATGCTTTTCAGCTTCTCCTCTGCTGTTTACTTTCTATTTCTAAGGACTACATATCCCATGGTACCTTGCTGCCTACAAGCAGGATTCCTTTACAGACTCTGCCTCCTGAAACTCCTCCTCTCAGCTCCTCTGTAGGTCAGAAGACATGCTCTCTGCAATGTGTAACACAGCAGTGCCTACTCACAGAGCATAGTGACTACTTGTCAGAATTTAAGCAAGAAAATATGTGGCGATTTTCACAAAGTAAGTTTACAAACTTCATGATCCTTCAGATTAATAGGAGTGGGCTAGAAATAATTGAAATTCAATGTGGAAATTAATATATGGTTTTACCTTTTGACCATATTAGGATTTAGGCCTCATGCACATGGATGTTTTTGGATGTTTTTACAGCTGCTGTTTTTGGCTTCAGGTGTTTTTTTTTTTTTTACAGTCAATAAACTCTCTAGCATGTTATCCTATGTGTCCATGCACACATAGACTGTTATCAACTGTTTTTGGCTGGGGTGTTCTTTTGTCTGTAAAAAAAACCCAAGACTAGTGGGTTCTGAGAGGAGTTTTTCAGCTGTAAAGATGCTCTAATGTAAAAAAAAAACTGCAGAAAAATGCTGAGCCGCGTTTTTCAAAGTTTTTGATCCCATTGGAGGAAAAAAAGCAATTAAAAACGCAAAAAAAAAAACACCGACAATGCTAAAAAATGTAACAGTTATTGCAAAAACGTTGAAAATTTTTGAAAAACTTGCTGCAAAGCTACTGGCGTTTTTATAACGTCCAGTGTGTATGAGGCCTTAAAGCTGATGTCTAAGGAGATATATAAAACACCATTCATTAACCACCTCAATACAGAGTGCCCAGACCAATTTTCAGCTTTCAGAGCTCTCACAATATCAATGACAATTACTCAGTCATGCAACACTGTACCCATCCTTTTTTTCACACAAATAGAGCTTTCTTTTGGTGGTATTTAATCACTAGTGTTTTTTTTATTTTTGTGCTATAAATAAAAAAACACTGTAAATTTTGGGAAAAAATGCCTTTTTTTCTGTCATACAATTTTGCTAATTAGTAATTTTTCTTCATAAATTTTGGCCAAAATTTATAATGCTACATATCTTTGTTAAAAAAAACAAAAACAAATTAGTGTATATTATTTGAGACACTAACAAGTCAGGAAAGTACAAATATCCCCTAAATATCCCCTAAATGACCCCTTTTTAGAAAGTAGACATTCCAAGGTATTAGGTAAGTAGCATGGTGAGTTAACTTAAGTTAACTTAAGTTGTAATTTTTTCCCACAATTCTTTGCAAAATTAAGATTTTTTTTTTTTTTTTACAAAATTGTCATAATATCAGGTTATTTCTCACACACAGCATATGCATACAACAAATTACACCCCAAAATACATTCTGCTACTCTTCCTGAGTTTGGCGATACCACATGTGTGAGACTTTTACACAGCCTGGCCACATACAAAGGCCCAACATTGAAGTAGCACCTTCAGGCGTTCTACGAGCACAGATGACACATCTCATTTCTCAACCACCTATTACACTTTTGAAGGCCCTGGAGCACGAGGACAATAAAATTGCCCACAAAATGACCCCATTTTGGAAAGCAAACACCCCAACGTATAATCTATGAGGCATAATGTGGCTTTTGAACAGTTCATTTTTTTCCAGAAGTTTTTGAAATATGTGGAAAAAAAATGAAAACTAATTTTTTTACACAAAGTTGTAAATTTATAAGATATTTCTAACACATAGCATGTATATAGCAAAAATTACACCCCAAAATACATTCTGCTACTCTTCCCGAGTATGGCGATACCACATGTGTGAGACTTTTACACAGCCTGGCCACATACAGAGGCCCAACATTGAAGTAGTACCTTCAGGCATTCTAGAAGCATAAATTACATTCCTACCTATCACACTTTTGAAGGTCCTTGAGCACCAGGACAGTGGAATTACCCACAAAATTACCCCATTTTGGAAAGCAAACCCCCCAAGGTATATTCTATGAGGCATGGGCTGCAGCTAGGTACTCAGGTACTCTGATGAGCTGCAGATAGGTACTCAGGTACTCTGATGGGCTGCAGATAGGTACTCGGGTACTCTGATGGGCTGGAGACAGGTACTCGGGTAACTTGATGAGCTGCAGACAGGTACTCAGGTACTCTGATGGGCTACAGATAGGTACCCGGGTACTCTGATGGGCTGGTGACTGGTATTCGGGTATTCGGAAGGGTGGTGACAGGTACTCAGGTACTCATATGGACTGTGACAGGTACTCAGGTACTCTGGTACTCATATGGACTGTGACAGGTACTCGGGTACTCATATGGACTGTGACAGGCACTCAGGTACTCTGGTACTCATATGGACTGTGACAGGTACTCAGGAACTCATATGGACTGTGACAGGTACTCAGGTACTCAGATGGACTGTGACAGGTACTCAGATGAACTGTGACAGGTACTCAGGTACTCAGATGGACTGTGACAGGTACTCAGATGAATTGTGACAGGTACTTTGATGGGTGGTGACAGGTCCTCTTTATTGGGGGGGGGGGCAATAAGTGTGATTGGTGTACACTGTAAGCAGTAACGAGATGTTACCGCAATCTCCTTCTCACACACGATCGGTGAACCGGTAAAATCTCGTTACCGCTCTGTATTTACATTTAGTGATCGGCTGTGAAAGGATCACAGCCGATCACGTGGTAAACAGCTGCCGGCCAATGGCTGTTTACCAGCGTAGGTGACGAGCAGTGTTCCCGGGAACACGCTGCCACCGACATGCACGCGCAGCATGCTCGCGAGCATGTGCCGTGCAAAGTGGGGCGGTACCATCTGTGATCGGCCGTGACTTCATGACGGCCGATCACGGGGTAAACAGCCATGCCCAATGGCTGTTCATCCCTCTCGGTGGCGAGCGATGTCTCCGTGACCCGCCGCCACCGAAGGTACAGGGATGCGCGCACACGATCGCATACATTTCCTGTTTAAATAGACGGACGTCATATGATGCCCGCCCAGAACAATAGCAACACCGCCTGGCCGTCATATGAGGGCCGGCAGGCGGCAAACAGTTAAGAAATACAATTAAACATTTTAAATGCAAGAAGTGTAAACACCTGATTTTGTCTTGGTATCATCCACATATACTTATAATTCCCTATAGAGCAAAGAGAAAATGAAAAGGAAGGACGCACTATCAGTCAGTGAGGTCTGCTGCAATACCCTGCTTTGTGCATTGGTCCAAATCATTTGGTGGATGGGGGATTATGGTGTGGAGTTGTTTTTCAGGGGTTGGGCTTTGCCCCTTAGTTCCAGTGAAGGGAACTCTTAAGGCGTCAGCATACCAAGACATTTTGGACAATTTCATACTCCCAACTTTGTGGGAACAGTTTGGGGATGGCCCTTCCTGTTCCAACATGACTGCGCACCAGTGCACAAAGCAAGGTTCATAAAGACAGGGATGAGTGAGTTTGGGGTGGAGGAACATGACTGGGATGCACAGGGTCCTGACCTCAAACTGATAGAACATCTTTGGGATGAATTAGAGCGGTGACTGCGAGCCAAGTCTTCTCGTCCAACATCAGGGCCTGACCTCACAAATGCGCTTCTGGAAGAATGATCAAACAAGCCTATAGACACACTCCTAAACCTTGTGGACAGCCTACCCAGAATAGTTGAAGCTATTATTGCTACAAAGGGTGTTTTTTTATCTTTACTAAAAGTTTTAATACACTACAGAGGTCTAAGCTTCATTGGCTTGTAATGCAAGAACCTTTAAAAGATCTAAGTAAAACAATTGGGGGCTTGTATGGGGATTTGCGCTAAAGCTCAACTAAAGCAGACCTGTTTTCTGTGGTGTGTTCTGTTGCTTGTGGTGAGGAAAAATGCTTTGTATACTGTTTAAGAAGAGAAAGCCCCCATACACACGGTCGGAAATTCCGACCACAAAATCCGTCTGATATTTTCCAATGGATTTTGTCCGACACTGGTGTTGCATACACACGGTCGGACAAAGTTGTTGGAAAATCCGATCATTCTGAACATGGTGACGTTCGTTGCGTACGTAGCTTCGGTCTTGTAATTTGATCTGAGCATGTGTGGCACTTTGTCCATCGGAATTCTCTACACACGATCGGAAAAGTCAGATCGAATTTTGTTGTCGGAAAATTTGAGAGCAGGATCTCCAATTTTTTCCGTCGGAAATTCCGACGGAAAAAGTCAGATGGAGCCCACACACGGGCGGATTTTCCGACAACATGGTCCGATCGGATATTTTCCGTCTGAATTTTCGACCGTGTGTACGGGGGCTTAGGCTGCAGAGGTTTCTGGTGTTCAGGAGGAGAAGGTGTGCACCCTGCCTACCTGGGCCAGAGAAAGTCAGTGGATGTCTGTTGCAAAGGAGCTTGCTAGGTATGCTTCAGAGCTTGGGGTGATGGACTGATTTTTCCTCAGTTTTTGTTCTTAAGAGTTTTGGGTTCAGTAAGGGAGAGATGCGGGCAGTTGCTGCATTTGGTTTGCACTTCCTGCATTCTCTACATATTGAATCTGAAGAGAGGAAAAAGACAGAGGAAGAAAGAGACGTGCTGAATAAGCAGCTTGGCTTCAAAGTGTGTTCAAACCCCTCTAGGCAAACCTCAAGATTTGAATGAGTGGTGTGCAGCCCTCATAAACAAGTCTAATGATGCCCTAGGTCGAAAGCCTGTAAGCAAAAGTAGGGCATGTGCCACTGTTACTTCCCATAACCGGGAAGCTGGGAATCTGATCATCTCAAATAAATAGATGGCCCAGTTGAGTCAGATAAAAGGAAGGCAAGGCCTATGGTCTCTAGGAGACATATGTGGACTGATTTATTTAAGGTGGGGGTCCCTAGAAAGGAAATAGATAGGATTCCTACACCAGCTTTGCTTAAAAGGTAGAAGCAAGTGGCTGGGAATAGTAGATTCTGTCACATTAGGTGTTTTTGTTGTCATAGACTAGGGTACTTTGCTCTCCCTACACAGTGAGTAACTGAAGCAAGTACCGGAGCAACATTCTCACCAAACGGGCAATCGGGAAACTTCAGGCAGTGATCAAGTCAGGGACCCAACCAGGTGACGCTTGCAGAGCAGCCTTGTGTGTAAAACCAGGGACCGAACTGGTCAGAAGGGGTAAAGCTTGAGAAGTATCTGGAGTGCCAAGCTAGGGACCCAGCAGGGACATACCACCGCAAAGCTTTGAGGAGCGCTAGGGATTCAGAGTCAGTGAATCAGAGGGTCCAGTGAGAGACCAGGAGCTCAAGGGGCTGAAGAACTACAAGTAGAAGTTGTAGCGAAGCAAGGAGGCCTGTAACTATTTGTGTTAGGAACTGTTAAAGACTGTCGCCATAGGAGACAGAAATCCTGCACATGCAGATGTGTCACCTTGCTGGGGGCCTTTCCCTGTACACCAATAGAAATTGCAACTGCTTAAGGGTGTCCTGGCCCTAACCCTCTTTCCCTCTTAAATTATAAAAAGGACTCACTATGCCTCACAACCCACCACATACAGAAGGATGTCAGCTATCTTTGGCCCTGAAGGTTCTCATTAGACTGGAAGAGGCTAAATACGTTGCTACACATACATATTGTACATGCTTATTTGCTAGGTAGATAGTCAGCTTGTGCATGTTGTAGGCATATGTTGTTATACTTTGCATGCTATGAAGTGTATTCTGTAGTTGTATGTGCAGTTTTTTTTTGCTGTTTAGTAAAAGTATTAATACACTAGAGGCCTAAGCTGCCTTGGCTTGTATGAACCTTTTAAAAGACCAAAGCAAAACAGTGAATGACTAGAGCAGCGTTTATTACAGCCAGTGCCCGGGGAGCGGAATGAGAGATGCATCTATTGTTGCCATCCTAGTCAGCCTGGAAATGTACACTTGGACCAAGTGTATGAGTACTCCTGTGAACAGAAGGTTAGCAGGACAGAGGTTAGGAGGATGAGAAGCTTTGGCCTCTAGCCACCATTTGGACACAGGACAATAACAAGTTGGGCTGAGAACCTTTGGTAGCATTGGAATCCTTATTATTGGTGGTGACACAGCTACTCGTGATGGGCATATGCCAGGCACCTTGGGTACAACCCACACACTGTACATTCCGAATTTGGGAGGCTTTCCAGAACCTAAATATAACACTTCTGTGGAAATGCAGATGAGCAGCTGACCACTACTAAATTAATCTCTGTTTTCAGCTAAACAATTGCTCTATGTTTTTTTCTAGTTAGACCCCTTTCACACCTAAGCGTTTTTCAGGCGCTACAGTGCTAAAAATAACGCCTGTATAGCGCCTGAAAAAAGCGGGTCCTTTAACTCCAGTGTGAAAGCCGGAGGGCTTTCACACTGGAGCGGTGCGCTAGCAGGATGGTAAAAAAAAAGTCCTGCTAGCAACATCTTTGGAGCGGTGAAGGAGCGGTGTATTCATCGCTCCTACCCATTGAAATCAATGGGATACCGCAGGGATACCGCCAGCAAAGCGCCGCTGCAGCAGCGCTTTGCGGGGGGGTTTTAACCCTTTTTTGGCCACTAGCGGGGGTTAAAACCACCCCGCTAGCGGCCGAATACCGCGGCAAAAATGACGGTAAAGCAGCGCTAAATATTAATTGCTTTACCGCCGATGCTCGCACCGCCCCAGTGTGAAAGGGGCCTCAAAGGAAGGTCTAAACTTTTAATAAAATATCAAAATATATATTACTTTAGCACTAGACTTCTTGCACTTAAGTTTCAGACATATGAGTTTCCCACCCTGGTCTTATCAGTTAACAGATGACAAGAAAGAAATATCATAACTGCACTAAACCACCAAGAAGCTCCCCCTAGTGGCTAAAATACAAGCCCCTATATTTAAAGTGACTCTGTCACCAAAATTAAATTGCCTGAAAAGATTTCCCTATGCAAAATTAGAGTAGATACTTACTTCTCACGCCTCCCACACTTCTAAACACTACTTGGTTAAAGAAATGTCTTTGAATATTTGACTTACTCTTAAACTAAGGCTCCTTCCCCTAGGGGAACTTGATATACGCCGAAGCACCCCATCCTCCCTTCTCTCTTTCTTCTTTCATTCTTTTTTTCTTTTTATCCTTTATCTCTCGATATGCTCTGACAGTTACAACTGGTATGGGGAAGGGCAGATTTTAGTAGAAGATTACTCTTCAGCGGAGTAGAATTCATCAGTGTGGGCCGTGGGTTCTTTTTAGGTAATTTAATTTTGGTGACAGAAGAGTAATAAAGAAAAAAAGTGATTGCTGATAGCTTCCAGGTCCTGTGCCAAGCTGCTGCCTTGCTGCTTAGTCTACACAGGAGGTTACTTGCTTGGCAGAGGCACCATTCAGAGGTGAAGGGGGGATGGTGATGTTATAATCTCCACCTCATCCAATCACGGAATGCTTGTGTTCTCTAAATAGCATCTGTGCTGAATGAGCGACCTCTTGTGGTCACAATGCAGCAGGGCAGCTGCTTGACACAGGACCCAGAAACTAGGTGAGATCACTGTACTGGTGACTACCACAGTGATTTCCAGCTTCCACAGGTATGGCAGACACAGGTCATTATTACTAGATGTGCAGTTAGTTTCATTCCGAATCCAAATTCAGACACATTTTTTGTTATTCGGGAATTCAGATGTATCCGAATTTAAATGCATTACTATTTTAATTGGGAAAATAATCTGAAATAACGAAACAAACATTTCGGACGAAATTCGGATATTTTTTGTATCGAATTCTAATCGTTTTTGAATCAATTTAGAATTTCAGAAGAGAACAAAAAAGGATAGAAAATAAAAATATAGAATAGAAAATAATAGAATAGAATAGAAAATAAAAGGGATAGAATAAAAAAATAAAGGAATATAATAAAAAATAAAAGAATAGACTAGAAAATAATAGAGTAAAACATAACAAAATAGAATAGAAAATAAACTAACAGAATAAAATAGAATAGAAAATAAAGAATAGAATTTTAAAAAAGAATAGAATAGAATAAAATAGAATATAACCATCTTCTGAAATTTGAATTTCAAATAGAATAAATTTGAATTCAAATAGAAAAAAAGAATAGAATTGAATAGAAAAAAACAATAGACTAGAATAAATTTGAATATAACCTTCTTTCAAAATTCAAGTTTCAAATAGAATATATTCAAATTTGAATAGAATAGAAAATAATATATTAGAATAGAGTAGAATTTAAAAGAATAGAATAGAAAAAAAACAAACAATAGAATAGAATAAAATAGGATTTAACCATCTTCCAGAATTCGAATTTCGAATAGAATAGAAAAGAACAGAAAAGAATAGAATTGAAAATGAAATAATAGAATAGAAAAAAACGATAGAATAGAAACAATATAACAATATAACCATCTTCTGAAATTCGGATTTCAAATACAATAAATTAGAATTTTAATAGAAAATAAAAGAATAAAATAGAAAAGTATAGAAAAAACAATAGAATAAAATGGAATAGAAAGAATATAACTATCTTCCAAAATTCAAATGGGATTCAAATGAATTCTAATTTTCTGAATTCAGTCGAATTGAAACGAATTCCAAACACAAATTAAATGAATCAAACAAATTTAACTAAACAAATTTATGTAAATAAACTAAAAAAAAAAAAACCATGCAAAAAAACAAAACAAAACAAAAAAAAAATTTTTGGAAACAAAACAAAACAATTTTTTTCATTCTGCACATGTCTAATACTTACATTAATTCAAGATGAACCAGTTTAACTTGGGAAAAAAAAGCCATACTTAAACTTCAGCTTAAAGGTAGATATTGCAATAATAGATGAAAATCTGAACATACAATATAATTTAATAAAAAAAAGAAATGATATATATTAGACAAAGTAGTCTTTTAATTTAGTGTAACTAATTATTGAGCTGTATAGTATTACCCTATCTTTTACTTAACTAATTGCATACACAACTCTAATTACTTAATTGATTACCAAAGTGATATAAAACCAAAACCAAAAATGTAATATATTGCAGCTTATAATTATCAATCATTAGATGTGGCTGCATCAGTTTTCTTTTCTTTGGCTTTTTTTCCCTCTGTTTTCACCTGGTGATCTCTGTCCAGTACGATACCTCCTGTATTTGTGTGACCCAACCCTGGATGAATGAGCACAGGAGGTACAGCAGACAGCAGAATTGTCAGTCAGGGGGAGGGGAGTGTTAAATGTTTCAGCTGATTTAGATACGCTAACAAATTGAAGCCAAACACTTTATAATCAGTAACAACAAATGTTTTTTTTTCCTTTTGGGATAAAGTTTTTGCATGAATTGATAAATTTAATCACCCCTGTCAGTGGTAAGTCCCATCCATGTAAACTGATACATTTTTCTGGAGAGCTTGTGCTTTCAAAAAACAACAGACTTACTGGCTGGATCACCAGATGAAAATAGACAAAAGAAAGCCTAAAAAAAGAAAATCAATGCAGCCATCACATAAGAATTGGTAAGCTGCAATAAAATAAATGTTTGCTTCTGGGTTTAATACCTCTTTAACCACTTCAATACAAGGCACTTAGACACCTTCTTGCCCAGACCAATTTTCAGCTTTCAGTGCTGTCGCAATTTGAATGACAATACTGTACCCAAACAGAATTTTTATCATTTTGTTCCCACAAATAGAGATTTCTTTTGGTGGTATTTGATCACCTCTGCGATTTTTATTTTTTGGGCAACAAATAAAAAAAGACCGAAAATTTGGAAAAAATAAAAGTTTTTCTTTGTTTCTGTTAATTTTTTTGTAAATAAGTACGTTTTCTTCTTCAATGACGGGCACTGATAAGGCGGCACTGATGGGCACCGATGAGGTGGCACCAATTAGGTGGTACTGATGAGGTGGCACCAGGGCCGATCCTAGGGTCACAGACGCCTGGGTGCAGAAATATTTCTGGCGCCCCCACGTGGGCGTGGTCATCTTACTAACTCCTTCCCTTTACAAATGTTACTATGGCAACGAATCAAACACAGATATTCTCCCCTAAGAAGTCTTTGTTACCCTGGGATCCTCCCATGATCTTTTAACAATGAAGAAAATACAGGAAGCGTTACACTAATGAGACCTGGAGGGGGGTCTCTCTGATGCACAGAGGGGGCTTCTGTTAGAGAGTCTGTTAGAAAGAGCCCCCAGACATAGAACAGGAGATGGTCAGAGACTGTAGATATGATACAAGTGACGGTCAGAGACTGCAGACATAATACAAGAGATGGTCAGAGACTGCAGACATATTACAGGAGATGGTCAGAGACTGCAGACATAATACAAGAGATTGGTCAGAGACTGCAGACACATTACAAGAGATGGTCAGAGACTGCAGACCCATTACAAGAGATGGTCAGAGACTGCAGACACATTACAAGAGATGGTCAGAGACTGCAGACACATTACAAGAGATGGTCAGAGACTGCAGACACATTACAAGAGATGGTCAGAGACTGCAGACATTACAAGAGATGGTCAGAGACTGCAGACATACTAAAGGAGACGGTCAGAGACGGCAGACATGATACAAGAGATGGCCAGAGACTGCAGACATAATATAAGAGATGGTAAGAGACTGCAGACATAATACAAGAGATGGTAAGAGACTGCAGACATAATACAAGAGATGGTAAGAGACTGCAGGCATAATACAAGAGATGGTCAGAGACTGCAGACATAATACAAGAGATGGTCAGAGACTGCAGACCCATTACAAGAGATGGTCAGAGACTGTAGACACATTACAAGAGATGGTCAGAGACTGTAGACACATTACAGGAGATGGTCAGAGACTGTAGACATAATACAGGAGACGGTCAGAGACTGCAGACATGATACAAGAGATGGTCAGAGACTGCAGACATGATACAAGAGATGGTCAGAGACTGCATACATAATACAAGAGATGGTCAGAGACTGCAGACATGTTACAAGAGATGGTCAGAGACTGCAGACATGATACAAGAGATGGTCAGAGACTGCATACATGATACAAGAGATGGTCAGAGACTGCAGACATGTTACAAGAGATGGTCAGAGACTGCATACATGATACAAGAGATGGTCAGAGACTGCAGACATGATACAAGAGATGGTCAGAGACTGCATACATGATACAAGAGATGGTCAGAGACTGCAGACATGATACAAGAGATGGTCAGAGACTGCATACATGATACAAGAGATGGTCAGAGACTGCAGACATGTTACAAGAGATGGTCAGAGACTGCAGTTACTGTGGATATTAGAAGATAATGGCTGATCGGCCCTCTCACCTGACCCAGCGATACAGCAACAACGGTTCCTCTGATCAGGAGTCTGCTCACTCTGAATTGCCCATGGCGACTCCACTGGGTAGAGCCCAGATCTGTATTCTGGCAATGACTAGATTCCTTTCTCCACCAGGGATGGCACCAGGCTGTGTGGCTTTCACTCTGGTGGTACATGAAGTACAGCAGCACGCGCGAGGAGAGGGGAGGGGAAATAAGAGCCCGCGGCTGCAGTGGCGTCACTAGGGTTGGTGTCACCCGGTGTGGTAAAACATGGTATCACCCCCTCCACCAACTATAGGCGCCCCTCAGTACAGACCCGTCTCCACTAAGTATAGACCCCCCCTCCGTCAGTGCAGACCCCCCACTAAGTATAAACCCCTCCCTCAGTACAGACCCCCAGGACAAAACACCCCCCTCCATTAGTATTCACCCCCCAGGACAAACCCCCCCTCCATTAGTATTCACCCCCCCAGGACAAACCCTCCCTCCATTAGTATAGACCCCCCAGGAAAAACCCCCCTTCATTAGTATAGACCCCCAGGACAAACCCCCCCTCCATTAGTATAGACCCCCCCCCAGGACAAACCACCCCCCCTACATTAGTACAGACCCCCCCAGGACAAACCCTCCCCCTCCATTAGTATAGACCCCCCCAGGACAAACCACCCCCCTACATTAGTACAGACCCCCCAGGACAAACCCTCCCCCTCCATTAGTATAGACCCCCCCCAGGACAAACCACCCCCCCTACATTAGTACAGACCCCCCAGGACAAACCCCCCTCCATTAGTATAGACCCCCCCCCCCCCCCCCCCCCAGGACAAACCCCCCCCCCCCCCTCCATTAGTATAGACCCCCAGGACAAACCCCCCCTCCAATAGTATAGACCCCCGGACAAACCCCCCCCCTCCATTAGTATAGACCCCCAGGACAAACCCCCCTCCATTAGTATAGACCCCCCAGGACAAACCCCCCTCCATTAGTATAGACCCCCAGGACAAACCCCCCCTTCATTAGTATAGACCCCCCCCAGGACAAACCCCCATTAGTATAGACCCCCGACAAACCACCCCCCTCCATTAGTATAGACCCCCAGGACAAACCCCCCCATTAGTATAGACCCCCGACAAACCACCCCCCCTCCATTAGTATAGACCCCCCAAGACAAACCCTCCCACCATTAGTATAGACCCCCCAGGACAAACCACCCCCTCCATTAGTATAGACCCCCCCAGGACAAACCCCCCTCCATTAGTATAGACCCCCCCAGGACAACCCCCCCTCCATTAGTATAGACCTCCCCAGGACAACCCCCCCCCCCTCCATTAGTATAGACCTCCCCAGGACAACCCCCCCTCCATTAGTATAGACCCCCCCCCCCCCTCCATTAGGACAACCCCCCCTCCATTAGTATAGACCCCCCAGGACAAACCCCCCCTCCATTAGTATAGACCCCCCAGGACAAACCCCCCCCCCCCCCTCCATTAGTATAGACCCCCCCAGGACAACCCCCCCTCCATTAGTATAGACCCCCCAGGACAACCCCCCCCCCCTCCATTTGTATAGAACACCCAGGACAAACCACCCCCATCCCTCCATTAAGCTAATTAAAAGACACCCGGGCGGCAACTGGAGATGAGAGGACAGTGTGCAGCCGCGCCGCCCGGGTGGAGAAGAGAGCATGTGAGACTTGGGCAGCAGGCGGGAGGAGGAGGACCGGAACACGCCGTGCGCGGACCGCCCCCCCCCCCCCAGTAACGTCACTGCACGGCTGGTCTCTCTGCACACAGAGACACAGCCGCTGCGATCTCCGGCAGATTTCCGCTCTCCTCCTCTGACAGGAGGAGGGAGGGGGGATGGGCTCCGCTTCGGCAATAAACATAGCGGCGGCGGCCGCGGTGACAGGCGGAGAGAGCAGCCTACGCATAAGGAGAAGAGGAGGAGGAGGAGGGAGGGGAGCACTCTTCAGCGCCCCCCACCTCTGTGGCGCCCGGGTGCACTGCACCCCATGCACCCCGCTTAGGATCGGCCCTGGGTGGCACTGACGTTCACTGATGATGGGCACTGATAGGCGGCACTGATGGGCACTGATAGGTGGCACTGGTGGGCACTGATAGGTGGCACTGGTATGCAGCACTGATGGGCACTCATTTGAGTGGCGGCCCTCATTTAGATGGATTAGTTGCGATGTTACCAGCCTATACTCAAGTATACCTCACCATTTAGGACTACAAGCAGTTGCATGGGCTTTGAGAGAATCTGGAAAATTCTCCCTGGTGCTGCAGGAGTTTATTATACAATCTTTGGAATATCTTTTAACTCACAATTTCTTTATGTTCGAAGGGGACTTTTATCTCCAGAGATGCGGGCCTCTATGGGGGCAAAATTTTCGCCCTCCCTAGCCAACCTCTACATGGGTTGGTGGGAGAGGTCCCGCATCTTTGGACATGATAGTCCCCGTCGTAAGGACACCATTTTCTTTGGTCGATAAATAGACGATCTCCTGATCTCCTGTTCATCTCTAGCGATGAACAAGTTGATCTGCACACCTGGCTCATGTACCTCAATGATAACAATTTAAATCTGCGATTTACAAGTACCTTACATGCCAACTCTGCGCATCCGGGTCACACCATTAAAGGGGTTCCATTCGGTCAGTTCCTAAGGCTGAAACGTATTTGTAGTACCCCTGAAACTTTTCATGCTGAGGCCAAATTGATGGCACAAAGGTTTGCGAGCAGAGGATATCCAAACACCAATATAGACAAAGCCTATGCAGCTGTCAATACAATTTCCAGGGAAAGTTTATTAAAAGAAAAAATCTTTAACAAGAATATACATAATTCCCCTTTTCCTATAGATAAAGTACCTGTTTTTTCCACACCATATAGCACTGAGTACACTAATATCAAAAAAATCATTATGAAGTATCTTCCCATTTTGTATGGCGACCCAGCTTACAATAGGGTCCTGTCAGATGGGATCAAGGTAGTTTCCCGGAGGGCCCCCACTTTGGGCAACTCCTTATCGCCCAGTCTCTTTTTAACACATCAGCCACAATCCAACTGGCTTCAGTTTAAGGGCAACTTCAGATGTGGTCAAAAAGGATGTGCCTACTGTACACATATAAAAAATGGTCAAGTCATCCAGTCCTGTACAAATAAAAAAACCTTCAAAGTATCTTCTTTCATTAACTGTAATACACCTTTTTTGGTTTACATTATTACATGCACCAGTTGCCAAATTCAGTACGTGGGTCGCACTACGCGTCGTTTAAAGGATCGGTTATATGACCACCTATACGACATCATCAAGAATCATTCCACCAATGTGGCGAAACACTGGAACCTGGTGCATGCAAAAAATGTTTCCAGTTTGATTATACAAGGGGTCGAGAAGATTGTTACCCCCAAACGTGGAGGGGATAAGTTCCGCACACTGTGTAAACGTGAGGTTTACTTGATTTTTATTTTAAATACCAGAATCCCGTTTGGCTTAAATTTTGAATGGGATGTTTCCCATTATTATGATTGAAGGTTTTTTTCTGGATATTATTATTTTAATTCCAGCAAATCATAAATTTCACTACATACGTTTACATTTATTATCCTATGGTTTAGAACTTCTCCATCAACATGACTTTTTCTTTTTCCTCTTTTCTTCCCCCTTTCTTTGTAGCTTACTGGAAGATTTTAGAATACACTTACTTTCAGGAAATTAGGTGTCATTTTCGATCTAACTGTCCACATACACACTGATATCCGTTGCCTGATGCAGCAGATGTCATTCAGCCGATATATTCTTTATTGACTGCGAACATATATGGATGCAATCTTGTTTATTGAAGCTTGGTACATTGAAGTTTATATATAGACACATTCAGAGGTCTCATACACATACCGATATCGGACATGGGTCCAACAACTTACAACAACTGTTGCCTTCAGCTTGTATAATTACAGCTGGTTTGACAGCATACTGATTACCCACTTAACATCCAATTTAACATTGGATACACATAGATAGCAATATGTGCCAACAGCTTACTTTCATAGCTGTCTCTGTAAGACTTTGTCTGCAGTAGATATTACTAAGCGCATTCAACCCATATCCAATATGAGTACATAAGAGTTTTCGTTTACAGCTGCTTCTGTAATATGTTGTCCGCAGCAGGTTTCACTTAGCAAGTGCATCCTTTATTCATTACGAGCATACATGGATGTAATGTGGTTTATTATAACTTGGTTTGTTGATATTTACATGCAGACACATTTAGATGCCCCATATACACACCGACATCGCATAGTCCAGTCGTTTATAATGATTGTTGCCCCTAGTCTATATTATTACAGTTGGTTTGATAACATATTGGTTGTATATCTAACGCATATCTAAACGGGGTTTATTTATATGTATGTGTACTCTCTAAACGGTGTTTATCCATATATATATATGTACTCTCTATTTTCACCTAACAGGGCAACACAATCTAGTGAAGCATAATTGGTTTGCTTGCTTTAAAAGTAAGCGGAACAAGCTGTTCATCTTTTTTAACCCCCTAGTGCCCTTGGATTTTGTTGCCCTATATACATAACAATGTCGGTTGAAGTTTCACCAATGTAGAGTTGCTGTTGGGATGTGGATATTCCTTTTTGTTTATCCACTTTAGACTATCACGATACTGATATTGTCTATCCAGTCATGAGGACTATGCACGGGAAAATTAGTTTTCCTTTTACCCCGATTTATATATAGGCCGGTCAACACATTTCATATGCAGCCTGTGACCATTTAGTGGCATCTGAATGGTTATATACATGTTTTTACCTCTACCCAGGCAGGCAACAGCCACTAGTAATATATGAATATCTTGCTCATGTTAGAATTAAGCGGAATCTTCTACTTATTTTCCTCAACCTACTAGTCTTTTTTGCATTCCATTGTCCTATTCATACACATATATACACCGATATCGGTTGAATGTCCATCGGCCCAAAAACTGTTGCTGACCTGCTGGCATACTTTCTGTCCATCCATTACGTAGGTATATGTAGACAACATATAATACATCTCCCTTGTTGGTTACAATATATACCTAGATAGCACTACAGGCAATCTATACCATTAGAGTCCATATTTTCTAAATGTTGTGTCAATTTAAAAAGGTCCTAGAGAGATGAGCTATAGTTACTGGCCATTGGTCATGTACTAACCATTTATAGCCACAAAAATCCATACACATGAATTACGTAATAGAAATGTAATATTCACTTTGTTTGTGTATTTTAATAATAAGGGTTCTGCCGTAAACCAATTATGAGACACAGCCAATTGTGTCTTGTGCTGGCTACCAATATGGTAGAATCACAATAATAACAACGGAGAATACATTTTTTTTTTTTTTTCACATCGTTGACGATCACTAATTTTATTAATGTTTAGTGTTTTATTATCTTTAATATTTTCTAAATAGGGTTGAGCCACCATTTATATATATTTCATGCTATCCACTTTATCGAAATTGCATAATGAAGAGCAATCATACTCACAACACAAAATATATGTGTACCGCTATGACATTATCGTTTTAAGGAGCATTGTTGGTTTATGATACATTGTACACTTGTTCTCTATCATGATCATAATGTAACCTTATTTTGGATATACTTGTTTGGATCTCCACATGTGTTGTTCAGCGAGCCGTTTTCAATAACTTTGTTTAGCAGATGCATCAAATATAGGTAATAATTAGTTATGTTTATATACACATAGTTAATACACTTTTATGTTTGACCGTCCACTTACACTCCCAAACAGGAGGTGACACACTTGGATATTTTATTTAATTACTTTTATACACGACTTTTCAGTCAGTTTATCTAAGTCAATGCTTATTAATTTATTTCCCTTCCTCTAAGAGGTATTCACATGGTTCACATACTGTATAACGAAAATATACATAATAAAACGATTAGTGCATTTATACATAGATTTTTTACACTTTAAGCTTTCACCATTGTTTCACCATTTTTGCACACTACACAATTTTTTAAAACCCACAAAGGTCTATGTTTTATCCTCTTGAAATACACGTGCGCATGCACACCCATGTATATGCGGAGATACATGCACACGTTCTTCTTTATCACGTCCTGCATTTTCCATTTATTTTCCAATTTAATTTGGTTTGGTTTTTCTAATTGGCAAACTTTCAACTTGAACGGTTACTCCAGCAGCACATGTTGGGACTCAATCAAATTTGGATTTCAGCTGTTTGCAACAGCTTTTTTCAATCACTTCATTATATGACATATGCTTTGAAACCATATATATTTGATATTCATTTGGGAGTTTGCTAGCTATGAGTAAGCACTAGGCATAGTGCGAAACGCGTCAGATTTGTACCCCCCCTATCCTGCTTTGTCGTGTCTTGGATTGATGTGATTCCTGCTTTTTAAATAAATGTATTGAATTTTATCTTTTCCCCCTGTGCGGCTGTCCGGAGTTCTTCCTGATTTTTAATCTGATGGGCACTCATAGGAGGCACTGATGGGTACTTATGGGTGGCACGGATAGGTGGTATGGATGGGCACTGATGGGCACTGATAGGTGGGCACTGATGGGCACGGATGGGCACTGATGGATGGCACTACTGGACACTGATGGGTGGCACTGATGACACTGATGGGTGGCATTGCTGGGCATCACTGTTTTTCATTGGTACATAAAGGTGCCAGTCAGTGCCCATTTGTGGGCACTGACTGGCACAGATTGGGCATCATTTGCACATGTGGTTTGCCAGCGGGTACATACCTGGCCATCCACATGTTGCCCACTTCCCTGGTGGTCCTAGTGGAGTCACTGGTGGTCCAGTGTGGGCATCTGAGGGGGGGCTGCACTGATAAACAATCAGCGCAGGGCCCCCCTGTCAGGAGAGCCGCCGATCGGCTCTCCTCTACTCGCATCTGTCAGACGCCAGTGAGGAAAAGCTGATCACCGGATTTTCCTGTTGACATCGTGATTAGCCATGATTGGACACGGCTGATCATGTGGTAAAGAGCCTCCGCCCGAGGCTCTTTACCGAGATCAGTGTAGCGGTGTGTCAGACTGACACATCGCTCCACCGATCGCCGCAATGCCAGTGATGCCAGTCTGAGGTCTTTAGTAAGAGGCATGTTGCGTTTTTGGAAGTAGGACATTTTGGTCACTTTGTTAGGTCCATACGTTTTTTTTTTTTCCCTTTTTGATACCTTTTTGACATACTAGTTTTGGTTATAGCAGTGATCGTATAGTGTAGTGATCGTTCATCCACTGTGTCTGGTGGATGCAGCGGTTGACAGATCGCAGCGGAGCACGGCACGTTGCAGCCATGCTAGGCGCATTCTCGAGGTGACGTCATGACATCGTCCCAGAATAATGGTTTTCCCACAGCACCATCATTTTACAATGAGGCATGCAGGAAGCGGGTAAAAGATGGCATGCTCCTTCCTTAGATAGCTTAACATTCATACCATCTTTGTCACACAAATGCATAAGTCCAACAGTAACTTATTTTCTGTTTTTACTTACAGTTTCCATCAAACCCTGAGCAGTAGACTCCGAAAATACGAATTTTTATGCATACGAATTCTGTACGAAATACAAAATTTTGTTTACGAATTTTGGATCCAAATTAACAGAAACATGACTGGTGTTTTGTTCACCAATCACTCAGAGGAAGTCAGCACAGCACAGGGATGGTGGGAACCCCTCATAATGATAAATTCATCATAACAAACTTTCATTATTTTAACGAAAAGTTAACTAAACTAAAGTTTAAAAACTCAGGAGGTCAGCACAGCACAGGGATGGTGGGAACCCCTCATAATGATAAATTCATTATAACAAACTTTCGTTATTTTAAAAAAAACTTTACGAATCTAACGAAAATTCGTATTTCGTACAAATCCAAATTGAATTTCGGACACGAATTACGATTTTTTTATACGGAACGGAACAAAACAATTTTTTTGACGGCGCCCATGTCTACTGAGCAGTGGAAAGAAATTGCTGCCCAGTTCAACGAGAAATGGAATTTTCCCAACTGCGGAGGTGCAATTGATGGCAAACATTGCCCCTCCCCCAGGCTCTTTTTTTTTTACATTTATAAGGGCTTTTTCAGTATTTTTCTTCTGGCGGTTGTGAATGCCAATTACGAATTTATATTTTCAGACATTGGCAAAAATGGTCGCAACTCAGATGGCAGTGTGATCGACCAACCGAATTTTATCGTCGTCTGAAAAATGAAACTCTGAACCTGCCTTCATGTGAAGATAATGTTGAGCAGCTTAACTTTGTTTTTGTGGCTGATGAGGCATTTGCACTTGGGGAACATTTGCTCAAATCCTATACAATACGCAACATCCCCCCTGAGCAAAGGATTTTTAAATATCGGCTCTCCAGGGCATGCCAAGTGGTGTAAAACGCATTTGGGATCATGGCCAACAGGTTCCAAATATTTTTAACATTTATAAATCTGGCCTTATACAAGGTAGACGATATTGTGCTGTGCTGTGCTGCTGAATTCTGCACAGCTACCTCCCCAGACATGCAGACAGGTTCATCACATCACTACCATTTGAGAAGGACCCTGCTGGGCCAGGGAGAAGCATAGTGCAAGAAGCCCATGATCCCATTGAGGGGCTTATGCCCATTGGTATTGCCCATACAGGTGGGGCCTCCCAAAGCGCAAGGGCAAACATAAATAATTACATGAATTATTTTCTAGGAATAGGGTCAGTGGATTGGCAGGCAGATATCTAGGTGACCTGATCAAGCAAGTTAAGGTGTATTTTTTTTTAGTTCACACGTACATTAACCACATGCCGACTGGGCCATAGCCGAAATACGGCTACAGCGTGGTCAGCTTATTCTGGGTGGATTTCCATGGGACGTCCTCACAGAATCCCACTCCCGCACGCCCCCTGGGGCACACACCCAGGAACACCTGAGACCCGGCGCATCACGGATCACGGTAAATGGCCGCTGATATCGGCCATTTACCATGTGATCGCTCCATTAAATAATGGAGCATCACTTGTAAACAAACCGGCGTTTCCTCCCTCCCCTCTCTGTACTGATCGGTACAGTGTGAGAGGAGAGAGGGAGAGATCGTTTTCAGCGCTGTGGGCACTACAGATCCAGCCCACAGCGCTGCTCAGTGCCAATACTCTGCAATACTCACCAATACTCTGCAAATACTCGCTAATGCTCTGCAATAAATTTTAACAGAAACAAATAATTATTTTAATTTTTTTACCGAATTTTCTGTCTTTTTTTATTTATAGCACAAAAAATAAAAAACCCAGCGGTGATTAAATACCACCAAAAGAAAGCTCTTTTTGTGTGAAAAAAAGGACAAACATTTCATATGGGTACAGTGTTGCATGACTGAGTAATTGTCATTCAAAATGTGAGAGCATCAAAAGCTGAAAACTGATCTGGTTAGGAAGGGGGTTTAAGTGCCCAGTTGTCAAGTGATTAATGTGTTGTCTGTAAATGTTCTGGCAATAAGACCCCTTTCACACCAAGGGTGTTTTGCAGGCGCTATAGCGTTAGAAATAGCGCCTGCAATCCACCCTAAAACAGCTGCACCATTGTCTGTAGTGTGAAAGCCCGAGGGCTTTCACACTGCAGTGGTGCGCTGGCAGGACGTCAGGAAAAGTCCTTTCAGCAGCTTCTTTGGAGCGGTGAAGGAGCGGTGAACTGACCGCTCCTCCAGCGCTGCTCCCCATTGAAATCAGTGTTTTGCCGGGGGTTTTAACCCTTTCTCGGCCGCCAGCAGGGGATAAAAGTGCCTCGCTAGTGGGCAAAATGCGCCTCAAATCCGACGGTAAAACGCCGCTAAAAATAGCAGAGTTTTACCGCCGACCCTATGTGCGGTGTGGTGTGAAAGGGGTCTAAAGTCTGACCTTTTTGATTTGTGCATAACTTGAGTTTGAGATGTGAATTAATAACAGATTATCCTGCAGATATGTATGGGAGCCAATCAGCTTTTAACTTCATTTTGGGGAACTAATCTGTGTCTCGAAAACCTGTAAGCTGATTGGTTTATATGCCGAGTTACATACGTTTTTGCACTCTCCACATAAGGCTGTGTTGAACAAACCAATCTGCATCCCAATTTACCAAAGTACGTATTTGTACTTTCCAGCAAGGAAAATACAGCATTCCTAAAGAACCAAGGACAGACAGTAAACATGTACATTAAACTGGAGGAAGGTCTTAAAACGATTTTTGTAAACAGTACGATGCAAAACAAGCAAATTTGTACAATGTGCGAAAGCATACCTTCAAGCTTTTTTTACATGGCAATACGTTTTGACAAAGTATTGACTAAAAAAGGAAACACAAGCTACCCCCGCCGCAGTGATGAGCATTGATGGGCAGCAGTGATGGGCAGCACTGATAGCCAGCACTGACTGACATCACTAATGGCCACTGATTGCTGGCAGTGTTGGGCACTGATTGTTGGCAGTGATGGGCACTTATTGCTGGCACTGTGGGGGCTTTATTGTAATCAGGGCACTGATGATCAGTGCCCTGATTAAACTCCTAGATGTCCTTTGCATGTGACCGGCTGTGATTGGACACAGCCGATCACATAGTTAAAGAGCCACAGCTGCGGCTCTTTACAGAGATCAGGGACGTGCCGTGTCCTAGCAACACGGCGCAGCCGTGGGAGAGCCGACGTTCTGAGAAGCCGTCATATGACGTCCACCCAGAACGAGAGCCGAACCGCCGTCATTTGAGGCAGCAAGTGGTTAATATAAAGTATTGCACTTACATTAGTACAGGTAAAACCAGCGTTGTGTACAATATTGGCAGCCGCCTTAAGCTATCCAGGCACTGAGCAAACAAAGGCAATAGCAGGAAACAGCTCCTAGCCCGACCAATTTCATCACAAAAGGACTTGTACGCGCTCGTTTTACCTCTACTAATGTAAGTGCAATACTTTATATTAAACAAACCTTTTGGGATTTTACACTTTCTAGCGTCTTTCATTTTATGATCAATCTGATCGTGGGGTGGATGGAGCTTGGTTTGAATATGCTGCTTATGCCCTGTTTGATCTGAGGACACATCTCCAGCTGATGACCCCTGCAAAGATTGTTGCATCAAGCCTGTTTGACCCTTCATAATAATGGGTCCAAGCTCTCTGGTAAGAGTCTATATTGCCTGTGGTGAGGGTGCAAGCACTTATCACGGATTTGTGTTTTCTACAGTTGGATTTAATAACCCAATATGATATTTTTGTTTAGCGCATCATTTTTTTCTACATCTTGGGAGAAGTACTCAGGAATGGTGCTGTGATGTTTTCAGGAAGCTTTGTACAGCTCCTCCCAACAGCCATGGTCTGCCAGCATTGCACAGAAAATCACAGAAGTCCAGGGAAGACTAAAAATCATTTGATTTATCTTCAGCTTTGAGGGCAGTGCCAGGCTCGCAATTGAACCTACTACAATATCCTATAGTGGATTCTAATGGTGTTAGTCAATAAAACAGTACAAAGAAAAACACATGAAATACGTAAAAAGCAATACCCAGAAGAACCGCACCTAGTGCTTTGCATCTTGTATTTTACTTGCAGTCAACTATAGAAAGACTTTATAATCATAAAAGAACTGCACTCGCCAATTTAAAATTCTACTTTTGAGAACAATATCCAGATCAAGATATACAGTATATCCAAAGAATAATTCTAAAATGCAGGGGCGGGCAACCTTTGAGATGTGGAGCTCTACCTGATCAAAGATCACAAGGGTTCGGTTCCCCTTTTTTTTAAAAGATTTTTAAAAATGTACTTAATAGTAAGGAAAATGTAGAAAAAAATATAATAAAACAAATGTCACTGTAACTATATAAACATAGCCTACCCTAAAATTGTCAGTGTTAGTAGAGCAGTAAATGGTGTATGCACAGTGTCAGTAGGACAAAGGTTGGTGTCAGTAGGGCAGTGGATGGTGTGCGTAGGACAGAGGTTTGTGTCAGTAGGGCAGTGTATGGTGTGCGTAGGACAAAGGTTGGTGTCAGTAGGGCAGTGGATGGGGTGCGTAGGACAGAGGTTCGTGTCAGTAGGGCAGTGGACGGTGTGCGTAGGACAGAGGTTGGTGTCAGTAGGGCAGTGGATGGTGTGCGTAGGACAAAGGTTGGTGTCAGTAGGTGTTAGTGGGACAGTGATTGTGTCAGTAGGGCAGTGGACGGTGTCAGAAGGGCAGTGGACAGTGTCATTAGGGCAGTGGACAGTGTCGGTATTTTTTTTTTTTATCATTTTATTTTTTACAATTTTATTTCCTTTAATTCTTTACAATATTATTTTGATTACTTTTTTACAATTTTTCAGGAGCCCTGTTGGGGGTCTTTGGTGAAATATCAGGGGTCTAAACAGAATCCTGCTGTCTCACTTTTGAGACAAAGATAGAAACTGAGATTTTTAAGTCCCTTTCTTTGCAACTTTAGCTGCACTGGATAGTGAAAGAATTAGAAGTGCTTTTTGCTGAGCTGCTCCCATTCATGTATAAACTGAAGCATACTAAACACAGTTTACTATGCTTCTATTATGGATGAACATGGTGAATGAATGGTACCAATTACTTACTCAAAAAAGGAAGGGGCTGGTAAATGACACATTTACCGACTCCTTTCCCCACTCTCTATCCTGAAATGCTTCCCTGGAGCAGCCAGCAGGACGGAAGAGGATGGAGGCCAGCAGCACTGCGGGGGGGGGGGGGGGGGTTAACCAGGGAAGCATATGAGGGGAAAGGGTAAGAAGAGCAACAGGGACAGGAGGGGTGGCGGCGGCAACATTTACTGGTACTGATCCCTTTTCCTCCTGCAGCTGCTGAATACTGGTGGAGGGCGAGCAGGAGAGGAGGCTTTCAGCGGCTGCAGGAGGAAAATACAGTGAATCGGTACCAGTAAATGTCACTCCTACTCCCTCCCGCCAAGGTTTCCGGGGGTCGGCAATGTTCCCTCCTCTCCAGGTACTAGGGCTCGGCAAGGAAGGATCACAACCTTTCCATCAACTACCCACGATCAACAGGTAGATCACGATCGATGGGTTGCCGGCCCACGCTATAGTGGCTTTATGGGACTTTGAAGGCACAAACACATGTAGACAATATATATAATAAAAATCTAATTTTATTATAACAACATTGAAAAAAATAAAACAGATAGGCTGAGTATCTATAGTTACATTTTTTCTCTGATAGCTGTACATATACTGGTGTCACTCACTATCATATCATAGTTCACTGGTTGATATTTAAACCTTAACAACAACAGAACATCCGTGTCTTCATTTATATGCTGGAGTGTTTCACGTTTCCTCCTCCTCAGGAGAAAAACTGAACACCATTGATGAGAGATATACTGTATATAATCAGCCTATGCCAAATTTTAAAACCAACCAGGACAGTAAACTATGATACAGTACACCAGTATACTGTATGTAAAGCGATGAATGGAAATTTGCAATGAATGATACTCAGCCTATGGTATTTGTTTTAATGTTGTTATAATACAGCTTGTTTTTTTTATTATATATGCTGTATGTGTGTGTTTGTGCTGGTGTCATAGGTGTGCGCCGCCTATTGCATTAGGGTGTGCACCCCAAAGCATGTGTATATATAGATATCTATCTATATATATCTATATATATATATATATATATATACACATATACATACATACATACACACACAGACACACAACATTCCTGCTAAATCTAAAATACAAGACTGTTCTGAGCTGTGCTGTATGGACCAAGCCGATCAAGCTGTTGTCCCACAGAGATGATTGCTTTACCGAGCGCTGAGCAGGGGAGATCATTCAGAGAAGGCTTCTGCAGCATCCAAGATCACTGTGAGAAGTGTGAACAACAAGCCAGCCAAAATCGCTTTGCCATTTAAGGGGACCCCAACCACATGACAATCTACATTCACAGAGACCTTGGGCGAGAGGGTCTCTGACCCACATTTCATTGCTACTCAACACAATTAGCTTCTGCTGCCCCACACGTCTACCTGGGCCATAGTCACAGAAGGGCACTGTCTTTGATTTGAGCTAAATACACCTGTGTCATCTATTGCTATAAGCTGCCTCCCTCTTCTACACTTTGCCTCCTGTTTAACTGATCCTTTGCTTCAAAAGCATTTACCTTTGTCTAACCAACTTAAAGTTGCACCCTCTAACGTGGTCAACATTTGACCCTTCTTTATGGAACATTCTTGTTATTATTACATCTTAAAGTTAACTTCTCTACTGTCCTCTCATCTTATAGTGAACTTTGATGCCATACCTTAAAGTAACATGACCCTAGGTCAGCGATGGCAAACCTTGGCACCCCAGATGTTTTGGAAATTTTCTCTGCAATGTAGTTGAGCATCATGGGAAATGTAGTTCCAAAACATCTGGGGTGCCAATGTTCCCCATCGCTGCCCTAGGTTATATTTTACCAGATGTTATCTCTGGTATTTTGAAATGGTATCTGATGGTTATGCTTTGTAACATCTGATGGATGTTGCTGAAGTATTCTTCCATGTGCTATTGTGCCACGCAATACATAAATATTTTGAAAAAAAAGTAACGATACCCTGTTTTGCGTGCCACCGTAAAGGGCCCCAACTAAACCAGCAGAATCTATAATATATTTAGACCCAAGTGTTGTGTATGCAGGGGATTCTCTGGCCTTCCAAACCTAAGCTTAGACTCTCCCAACTGTAAGCTCCTAAGTGAACTAGCCTGTTGTTTTTTTGGTAGGCATTTAAAGTGGTGTTGCCAACAAAAAAAAAAAAAAAAACGTGCTTAAAAATCATAAAAAATAAAAATAAAAAAAATAATTGGAAAAAAAAAATGTTTTACTCACCTCTAAATGCCTGTTGCTAGGGGGTCCCTCTTAGTCTGCCACTTTCAGTGCCCGGTCACTGACATCACTTCCCCTCGGCGCTGCACAGTCATCTGGGACCTGTCACGTGTCCCAGATGACTGAGCGTCGTATCGTGGTGCACGGCGTCGCTCGCGCATGCGCAGTGGGTGCCTGGCTGTGAAGGCACAGCCGGGTGCCCACAGGAAGAATGCCGGCGTCACGAGCGGAGCGTGGAACGAGGGGGGGCTTCGTTCCCCGCATTGCTGGACCCTGGGACAGGTAAGTGTCCGATTATTAAAAGTCAGCAGCTGCAGTATTTGTAGCTGCTGACTTTTAAAAAAAACATTTTCGTGGGCACTCCTCTTTAAGTCGCTTGGAGCTTTATCTCTAAGTCAGAGAGCTATTGTTTATGCTCTGGGTACTGCAGTGCACATTTAGACTCGCTTTTAAAGTACTAGTGTTTGTTGCACTGTATAGTTATTGCCTTTACTTTTTTTTGTGGAGCGGCTCCAATGGGGGTAGCGCTACACGTTTTCATCTATCCATTTTATATTTAAAGTGGACCCTTTCAATCATTTTATAAGTCTGCATGGATAAATTCTTAGCTTAGCTATAAATTCTTACTACATAGCAACAGTATCATTTTTATGAAGAGTGATACTTTTCATAATTGGAATGTTCCAGCCAATTGACTTTGCCTAGGCTGAGATGAAACCATTAGTCTGCTGCAGGCAGAAGAAAGCATTTTCTCAGTCTCCTCTTTACCAGTGATAAAACTGCAACATTGTAACTTTATAGCAAATCGCAAAATGAGAGGCTACAGCAGGGGCTGATCTTTGCCAGACTTTTTGTGACATCTGAGTCGGCATTTCAGTCCAGGAATTATTAGATGCCTACCCTGGATGATATCCAAACAAATATGGTACTATCCTTCTGGAGACAAAAGCAGATGAAGGCTGGGGATAAGCTGAATAAAGGGGAGTTCAACCCCAACATTGTCCTAATCCCCTGCAAGGTACCCCTCCATATTCCTTAGTATGGTTCAGTAAGGGAGGGGGAGATGGGTTGCATGCCTGGGTAAAGGTGTGATTTGAATGTTATGGGAAACCCCACAGCATTTTTTAGCAATTTTCTATTGTCACGTTTAAAGGACAACAACCTACTGTTCTGTAACTTCCATTGCAGTGTTATGGCAGCGTTACGGCAGAGATACGGCTTCATACACACAGCACTACAGGGGCCATACAGCATGCAGAGCCTGTGTAATGACTTTCCTGGGACTCGTTGCTCCACGTACGCCCCTTCACACATTGGGATGCATTAGAAGAGGGAGTTATACACAGCCAGTGTTGGCATACAGCATCTGCATGGGCACTGATGTATGTTTCAAACGCACACTATATGCATATGTCAATATGCATGCAGGTACTTTATGCAACCCGTAGCGCAGAACCATTTACAACTGCCTCTCCTAATGCATCTCAATTGGTGGCTGTATGTGGCAGCATCAGGGTCCAGGAAAATCATTATATAAGCTCTGCATGCTGTATGGCCTCTGTACAACAGTGTGGCTTATGCCATAGGCACCTCCCCAAGTATTTATTATGTAAAGGATTTCTGTATTCTCAATGTTGCCCTTGAAAAGATTCTCTCTAATAAATGGTATTTTATAAGAAGAAAAAAACTTTAATCGATAAATATGCTCTTTTTTTAGCCTGACAGCAGAATGGGTGGGTGGACTTTAACACTCATGTGTCACATATATGCATCCATGGTGCACTGTTTTTCTGTGCTAAGAGCATGCTCACTGCACCCTCCCAGCAGAGTGACTGAGCTCTCACCGACAGCTCCCAGACACAGTTAAGAATCGGGAGCTGGTGGGAGGAGCTTCTGATCATGTGATGACTGTAACCGCCAATCATAGTTGTCACATGATCAGAAACTCCACCTCTGTCTCCCATCATTCAAAACCCATTAAAAATAGCCAGCAGGGGTCAATGCAAGGGGTTAACAATGCAAGGGGTTAACAAAGAAAAAAAGATTCAGCTCCCATAGACTTCAATAGGGTTCAGTGCTATGTTTGGGGATTATGAACTCCCCACTGGGCTCATCAAATCTCCTGTGAACTTAATTACCTTGCATATTATTTAGCTTGCATTAACTTCACATGAAGAAATATATCTTATGCTAGGTCCACTGTGAACTTCCTCCCCTCTATGGCAATGGGTTTGCTCACATCTTGGCGGTCACGATCTCCGGCACGCAGCCGATTGGATGCACTTTGCCCGGGGTGCGTTGAAAGCTTTAATCAAAGGGTGCCCTATCGCAGGATCACAAATACACTATTTGAAGGTTCTCAGCACAGAGGTCTAAACCAACCCTTAAGCTAATCACATTTCCACGCTTTTATCTAAATAATAGAAAGGGATGAAAAGCCTTGTTGGGTGTCAGTAGCTTGGGAGTGGATGGACAATCCACAGTCGCTCAGCTGACGAAGAAGCAGGTGCTAGCTCATTTGCTTTTCACTATCAACTATTAGCCACAGCATCTCCTTTATTCCCATTATACTGTCTCTCCTGCATTCCTCCGTCTCCCTGACTGAGAAATTTTCCATTTCTACACAGCAGCCTCCCTCCCTAGCTAGCTCTTTGTAGTTCTGCCTCTCTTGCAATGCTTTCATTTCCAGCTGAAACCCCCCCTGGATCCTGAGCCCCCTCTTCCCTCCCATCTACACAGTAGCTTGCTCTTTGCTCTCCACTCACTTTTCCACCTCATCCCCTCCTGGTCAGTATTTCTCCTCCAGCTTCTTTTTGGGTTTGGCAAGCTGTGGATTTCTTCTACACCCTTTCTCCAATTAATATATTTATACACCCTTCTATTCTTGAATCCAGTTGTAAGACACCATCAAACAATGCCTTGCTGTCCAGAGGAGAGGCTGCACAGAGCGTGGAAATAAGAAGTAAGTGCTTTTTCTAGTCTTCAGCCTCCATATGTACCTGACTCTGGAAGGCATGATGGGCAAGAGAAGCCATCTGGGATTTTGGCTCTACTGAGGCTTGTAGTTCCATAGCGGTCTTGATGAGCAAGAGAAGCCATCTGGAATTTTTGCTCTACTGAGGCTTGTAGTTCCATAGGAGTCGTGATGGGCAAGAGAAGCCAGCTAGGATTTTGGCTCTATTGGGGCTTGTAGTTCCATAGTAGTCGTGACAGACAACAGAAGCCAGCTGGGATTTTATCTCTACTGAGGCTTGTAGTTCCATAGGAGTCGTGATGGGCAAGAGAAGCCATCTGGGATTTTGGCTCTATTGGGGCTTGTAGTTCCATAGTAGTCGTGACAGACAACAGAAGCCAGCTAGGATTTTATCTCTACTGAGGCTTGTAGTTCCATAGGAGTCGTGATGGGCAAGAGAAGCCATCTGGGATTTTGGCTCTATTGGGGCTTGTAGTTCCATAGTAGTCGTGACAGACAACAGAAGCCAGCTAGGATTTTATCTCTACTGAGGCTTGTAGTTCCATAGGAGTCGTGATGGGCAAGAGAAGCCATCTGGGATTTTGGCTCTATTGGGGCTTGTAGTTCCATAGTAGTCGTGACAGACAACAGAAGCCAGCTAGGATTTTATCTCTACTGAGGCTTGTAGTTCCATAGGAGTCGTGATGGGCAAGAGAAGCCATCTGGGATTTTGGCTCTATTGGGGCTTTTAGCTCCAAAGCAGTCGTGACAGACAACAGAAGCCAGCTGGGATTTTATCTCTACTGAGGCTTGTAGTTCCATAGCAGTCGTGATGGGCAAGGGAAACTAGCTGTGATTTTGGTTTTTCTGGGGCTTGTAGTTTCATAGCAGTCATGACTGGCAAGAAAAGCCAGCTGGGATTTTGGCTCTAGTGGGGCTTGTAGCTCCATAGTAGTCATGACTGGCAAGAGAAGCTGCCTGAGATTTTGGCTTTACTGGGATTTGTAGTTCCATAGCAACCATAACTGGCAAGAGAAGCCATCTGGGATTTTGACTGTACTGGGGCTTGTAGTTCCATAGGAGTCGTGACTTGCAAGAGAAGCCAGCTGGGATTTCAGCTCTACTGAGGCTTTTAGTTCTCTCAGCAATCGTGATAGACAAGAGGAGATATTTGGGATTTTGGCTCTACTGGGGCTTGTAGTTCCATAACAGCTGTTAAGCCACATGTTCCTGGTCTTGCAATTTTTATAAGAAATGTCAATGTGGGGGCTAAGGAATCAGGCAATCAAGTGGAGATTTCAGGCTGATGTTACATAAGACAATTCCTACATGTGGCTTTGCATTGTTTTTGTTCCATATTTCCTGTGCTAGAATGTAAATGCCTTTATTAATATTAAATTACTTACAGAAGCACGCACATTTAGGTTAAAAATGCAAACTAGCTTAACCTTACTGGACCTCTTTGTACTTATGGCTTTGTCTACAAAACATCGTAAGTTGCGATTACATCTAGTGCATCCTTTTTCAACCGTTTTAGCAATAAGGGTCTCAAGGAACCCCTTTGCTAATACATTATTTTCAGTAATAATTATAAAATTATGAATGACAAAATAATGATGAAAATAATAATGGCCAGAAAAACACGGACAGTGAAAATTGAAGTGTTTCTTCACACTAGTAGTCAGTCAAGTACCCTCTTTTATAAATCATTAGTGGAGAAGGACCCCCCTAATATAGGTGGCCATTGGGAGAAGGGCCCCTTTACCCTGGTGCTCAGAGAGAAGAATTACCTCGACAGATAGTGTAAAAGATCATTGGAGTCAGTGGTTACTTATCTAAGAACCAGAAATTGCTAATTTCTTAAGGAACCCCTATCAACCGAACCTCTGAAGGAACCCTAATTGAGAAAGGTTGAGGGATATTGTCCAAGTCAAGCTGGCCACAGACAAATTCCAATTTGGCGTTGATTGAACAATACAACAAGCTTGTGTGACAGTCAGTTTGTTTCAGTTAAAAATAATTGATCACTGATAATAATCAAATTGATTTTCCAACATAATAGAAAACAATTCTCAGTAGACCCTGTTTAATAAGTGATGGCTCTGAGGGGGAGAGGGGGACCTGCTGTGACATCTGTGAAATATCTGCTACTTCACAGCTCACTTAGAATGACAGGTGATTTCCAAGGAAACCGGCTCAGATTTCTTTTCTTTTTTGCAATTATTTGCATTTTAGAGCATCATCACAAATTTTATTTGGTCTAAATCTAGTTTCTTTAGTCAAATCTTTGTGGAGGAACAGTTATCCCATCTACAGCCAGCTTTATGAATTGCCTACAGGTGTGAAGTGTTTGCCTTTATGATTTCGGCATTTCATATACGGTTATGTCATCCGCACTTGATATTGCAGTTTTGTCGGCAAGCATGCAATTTGATTTCCCACAATGCATTTGTCAAATACATATTGAGAGTGCTTGAGTGTGTTTAGATGTTTGCATTGTCTGTGTGCTTTCAGAACATTACCATCAACCTTGCATCTTGTGAATACAGAAAAAGATACAGACACATAGGAACAAAAAGACGCTGAAAACCTCTTGATATTTTCTTGTTCACACTGATACACACGTGCAAACCCAAAGAAAAGCTTTTTTACGAGCGATGTCAGATGCAACAAAAGTTGTATCTTTGCCTGGAGATAGACTTTAAGCAGAACTCCGGGCAGATATAAAAGACGCAAATTACTACAGTTCTGTACTTGCTACTACATCATGCATTATTTTTTTAATGCAAGCATTGCAAGTACCTGGATATGACTTATGCCCCATACACACGGTCAGAAAATCCGACCACAAAATCCATCGGATTTTGTCCGACAGATTTAGTCCGACACTGGTGTTGCATACACACGGTCGGACAAAGTTGTCGGAAAATCCGATCATTCTGAACGTGGTGACGTTTGTTGCCTACGACGGGACTACGTAGAGGCTAGTAGCCAATAGCTTTGGTCTTGTAATGTGATCTGAGCATGCGTGGCACTTTGTCCGTCGGAATTCGCTACACACGATCGGAATTGGTATGATCGGACTTTGTTGTCGGAATATTTATAGAGCAGGAGATAGAACTTTGTCCGTTGGACAATCCGATGGAAACTGTCCGATGGTGCCTACACACGGTCGGAATTTCCGACAACATTGTCCGATAGGACAGAATCCATCGGAAAATCCGACCGTGTGTATGGGGCTTTAGTATCAGCTTCTTTTAATCCCTGTACAGCAGAGCTCTGACTAGGAGAGGAAGAAGCAGCAAAAGGAGCAAATCAGCTGTGTTGCAGTGCTCAAGTGCTTACAAGGAGCATGCTGATAGAAAGAGGGAACAGTGTGGCATTAGTCTGCTGCTTATTCTTTCAGTCTAGTCACAGGCTGGATGAGGGACAAGACCTGTAATGCTGTGTACACATGGCTGGACCTTTTCGACAGCAAAGGTCCGACGGAACAATTCGACCGTGTGTGGGCTTCATCGGACCTTTGCTGTCAAAAAATCAGACAGACTTTAGATTTAGAACATGTTTCAAATCTTTCCGACGGACTCGAGTCCGGTTGAAAAATCTGTTCTTCTGTATGCTAGTCCGACGGACGAAAACCGACGCTAGGGCAGCTATTGGCTACTGGCTATGAACTTCCTTATTCTATTACGGTCGTACGTCATCACGGTCGGATCCGTCGGACTTTGGTGGGATTGTGTGTAGACAAGTCCGATTTGACGGAAGTCCGTCGAAAGTCCGCCGAAAGTCAGTCGAAAAGTCAGACGGAATTCAGTCCGACGAAAAGTTTGGTCGTGTGTACACGGCATAAGTGTTACTGAGCTGCAACAGAGAACAAATGGGTTTGCTCTCCTGCCAGACAAGGCTGTGCTGTATGGCAGAGCTGTACAAAAAATCTTTGGGCAGGTAAAGCGGATTCCATATATGTTTTCCTTTGCTTATTTAGTATTAAGGTAAATCTAGAATATTTTCAAGTTTATAAGATATAATCGCTAATGCAATCAGCTTCATGTATGAATTATTATCAATGTGTGTGTTGTTTTAAGTTTTATGTATGGTTTGTAATCATGTATGCAAAAACACACCTTTGTATGGGGACAGAGTTTAATTCCTCGAGTTGAGGTTTCATGTGACTGGCGTGATTGGCCGACAGCCACTGGTAACTGTGCCAGGGGGTGCGCAGGACAGTTTGTATTTGCCCTAATGTGCGCAAATATGCGGCCACTCTGCGCCAAGGCCCATCCTCTGAGAAGCCACATACTGTATTTGTGTGTGGCCAGTGCTAAGAGGTTAAAGATGATACATGCCACTGGAGGTATCATCCCTAATGATGTGTATACAGGTGAATCATTTATAATCATATATGCACAAGAGGGCATAATTGCTGATTACACATGCAAGTTTTACCTGCTTTGTGGCTTTACACAGTGGTTATGCATTACTGCTCCTTCTCACAATGCAATTCTACAAGTCATTAGAATTTCTGAAAACAGTGCACTCTCTGTGACACACTAAACCCAGGACCCTGCATTCACTATATCTGGTCTCCCACAGTACACAGAACATGAAAATGCAACTATTTTAGTAAATATAAATTGCTGAATACCTTTTCTCATCAGCAGTATATAGCAGTAATAGGCGTGTGCACGGGGTGTGCCAGATGTGCCTGGGCACACCCTAATCACCCCGAGTGCAACACGCACAGCAGCAGTTGGGTGGCCAGTGCTGGAACTCTCTGTGTTCCAGCAGCCGGCACAGAAGGGAGATGCAAGCAGAGTGGCAGTGGAAGCTGGGCGCTGGAACCCTCTCTGTGTACCAGCACCCGGCACAGGAAGGAGTACACTGTTGGTGGCTGGGTTTTTTACCATCGAAACCTCCAGCGCTGGCCTCTAGTGTCTGCAAACACAAATCCCTCCTTGCTCTCCCTATACAACAGAGGAGGGGGCGGGGCGGAGTATCCACTTGGCCACTCTAGCTTCACACCTGCAGCATCAAGAGAAGCCGTGGCAGCAGCTTGACAAGCCACAGTAAGTTTAAGATTCTGTTCTGTGGGGGAGAGGAGAGCTGCTGTGGGTATAGGACAGGGAAGGTTGAAGAGCTGTAACTGCAGCTGCACTGGAAGGAGAGGAGAGCTTTCGCTTGGGGAGATATTGTAGGGGAGAGCTCTGTACTGGGGGGAGCGTCTGTAAACTGGCGTAGCATCCCCTGAACTTTGTACAATAGCACACGTCTGAACTCTGCACCCTGTGCATAGGGAACTCCTGTACCCTGCACTATACATAGCGCACTTCTGAACTCTGCATCCTGCGAGTAGCTCACCCCTGAACTCTGTACATAGCACACACATGATTTCCTGTACCTAGCTCACTCCTGAACTGTGCACCCTGTGTCTAGTGCACACCCGAATTCTGTACTCTTTGCATAGTGCATACCTGAAATTTACATTCTGTGCATAGCGCACTCCTGAACTCTGCACTCTACATAGTGCACTTCTGAACACCTGCACCTTGCACGTAGCTCACATCTGAAGTCTCTACATAGCACACACATGATCTCTGCACCCTGTGCATAGCTCACTCCTCAACTGTGCACCCTGTATGTAGCGCACACCTGAACTCTACACTGTGCATAGCGCTCTCTTGAACTCTGCACCCTGCACGTAGCTCACATCTCAACTCTGTACATAGCACACGCATGATCTCTGCTCACTCCTGAACTATGCACTCTGTGCCAAGCGCACTCCTGAACTCTGCACAATGCATTTAGCTCACATCTGAACTCTGTACATAGCACACGCATGATCTCTGCTAACTCCTGAACTCTGCACCCTGTGTGTAGTGCACACCTGATCTCTGCCCTCTACATAGCGCACTTCTGAATGACGTAACTTTGTACATAGCACACACTTAAACTCTGCACCCTGCACCTAGCTTACTCCTGAACTCTGTACTCTGTACATAGCGCATTTATGAACACTGCACCCTGTGCATAGCGCACGCCTGAAGTTTGCACTCTGTGCTGGTGCCCTCCTGAACAGTACACTCTGTATGTAGAATTCTCCTGAACCCTGCACACTGTACATAGTGCACTCCTGGGCCCTGCACTCTGTAAGAAGCAAAAGGTAACCCCCCTCACCCTGCCACACACACTTTTGGTTGCCATCTCCCTGGTAGGGCCCCAGTGTATCACTTTGCCCAGGGGCCCATTATACTTTTAAGACCACTCTTGCTCTGTGTGTAGATGGGGAAGATCTCCCACTGATGGCTCGGCTTATAAGAGAAGTGTGGAAGCATGTGTGTGTGTGGGTGTGTATATATATATATATATATATATACACACACACACACACACACACACACACGTGTGTTTGAGCTTTGAGGTGCGCACCCTAATGCAATAAGCTGCGCACACCTATGATAGCAGTCTTATGACTTCTATCTGTTCCTGGTTAAAGCTTATATGAGGAGATTTCATACTGCACTGAGCTGCCTATCAGGATCCAGGACCCCTGATCCTCGGTCTGGTCAGTGCTGATTGGCCCTGTGCTGATCACATGAACTCTCCCAAGAGAAAAAAAAAAAAAACTCTCTAGTAATATACACCAAACTGAACATGTGCAGCCTGACTCCAGTAACTCTGTCTTAACGGGGCCTGTTCTGGAGTCAGTGGAAGAAGGGAGGATCTGTGCATATAGGATCAAACAGAATTTTTACACAATGCAGAGGATTTTTTTCCCCACAAATAGAGCTTTCTTTTGGTGGTATTTGCTCATCTTCTGCTGCAGAAAAGTGCTTGACTCAAGTATAAGCCGAGGGAGGCACTTTCAGCACATAAAAATGTGCTGAAAAACTCGGCTTATACTCGAGTGTATACGGTATGTAACTATGTAACTGTACTACATATAGTCTGTGCAGACAGCAAAGCTGTGGGAGGGAATCTGCAAGCCTCATCCACTACAGTAAACTACAGGAGGGGGCGGAGACAAGACCAATCACCGTGCACAAGGAGAGAGAGCAGCAGTGACCGGTCTTTATTACAGGAAGCTCCTACACAGAGGAAAAGTATCATACTGGATTACTGCACAGATCTGGAAGAAATACAAAAAGCACACCAAGATTCAAGTAAGAATACGCAGGACTCCTGTTTTTAGCTAATACGTGCTTCAAAGTTCAGCTTTAAAGTATATATATACAGTATGTGCTCACTGACAATACACTTCACACCCCTTTAAACATCAGACACTTATGGGAGGGGCTATATAGAAGCAAAGAACTATAATGAATGCAGCCATGAACCCATGCTATTAGGCTTCTGGCTTGCTGGTTTTCTTTTTAATTGTGTTTTCTTTATTTAATTTGCTAATAACTGCACATATTCATACCCCTTGATTGCATTATGCGGAGGCTCTTCTTAGATACTTCTAAATCGCCTACCTCTCTCTCATGCCATAAGGCAGTGTGTAGCGCCAAACTGCCTCCGCTGTGGGATAGCGATCTTTGTATTTCCCTCTTTGCTTTTCTAAAGAAGCTTGTTAAGCCTAGCATTCTGGGATCTGTCAGGGTTTTGTTAGATTCTCGTTAGACTGAGTTTTGCAAATTGCTGATGGCCACAAATGTCATCTGAACCTTTAATTACTTTGTCATCTCTAAGTGCCACAATCTATAGGTCTCATTAATTGTGCTTAGTTCTTTTAAGTGGGAAGCTGTATTGCATTATACCCCAGAGACATGACGGCTGTTACTTCACAATCAGTCCGCCCTCTAGCTCTCTACAGAGCACATCCTACCACGCAAAACAAAAACTGAGATCTCTAGAGCTGAGCTGAAAAATGTTTATTCAGAACAGTGGGAAACAGGACATTTTCCAGCACAGTCCATAAGATGGTCCTTGAACTTCTCCATCATTTATTGAGTGCAGATTGTTAATAAATAAATAGCCTTTTGCGCTCAGTGTGTCCGACAAAAATTCAGGATGCTGAACGCTAAATTATCCGAATACCACATACATGTGAATCTGTATAAACATACAGCTGTGCTCACAAGTTTACATACCCTGGCATCATTTATGATTTCTTGGCCATATTTTAGAGAATATGAACGATAACACCAAAATATTTCTTTCACTCATGGTTAGTGTTTGGCTGAAGTCATTTATTTTAAATCAACTGTATTTACTCTTTTTAAATCATAATGGCAGAAACTACCCAAATCAAAAGTTTACATACCCTGGTGATTTTGGCCTGATAACATGCACACAAGTTGACACAAAGGGGTTTGAATGGCTATTAAAGGTAACCATCCTCACCTGTGATCTGTTTGCGTGTAATTAGTGTGTGTAAAATGAGTCAATGAGTTTCTGGACTCCTGACAGACCCTTGCATCTTTCATCCAGTGCTGCACTGATGTTTCTGGATTCTGAGTCATTGGGAAAACAAAAGAATTGTCAAAGGATCTGTGGGAAAAGGTAGTTAAACTGTATAAAACAGGAAAGGGATGTGCAAAGATATCCAAGGAATTGAGAATGCCAATCGGCAGTGTTCAAACTCTAATCAAGAAGTGGAAAATGAGGGGTTCTGTTGAAACCAAACCACGGTCAGGTAGACCAACTAAAATTTCAACCATAACTGCCAGGAAAATTGTTCGGGATGCAAAGAAAAACCCACAAATAACTTCAGGTGAAATACAGGACTCTCTGAAAATATGTGGTGTGGCTGTTTCAAGATGCACAATAAGGAGGCACTTGAAGAAAGATGGGCTGCATGGTCAAGTCGCCAGAAGAAAGACATTTCTATGCAAATGCCACAAAGTATCCCACTTACAATACGCCAAACAGCACAGAGACAAGCCTCAAACCTTCTGGCACAAAGTCATTTGGAGTGATGAGACCAAAATTTTGCTTTTTGGCCACAACCATAAATGCTACATTTGGAGAGGAGTCAACAAGGCCTATGATGAAAGGTACAGAGGTGGATCACTGATGTTTTGGGGATGTGTGAGCTACAAAGGCACAGGAAATTTGGTCAAAATTGTTGGCAAGATGAATGCAGTATGAAGGTTCTGGAGTGACCATCTCAGTCTCCTGACCTCAATATCATTGAGCCACTCTGGGGAGATCTCAAATGTGCCGTTCATGCAAGACAGTCCAAGAATTTACAGAAACTGGAGGCTTTTTGCCAACAGGAATGGGCAACTTCACCATCTGAGAAGATAATGAGCCTCATCCACAAATACCACAAAAGACTTCAAGTTGTCATTGATGTTAAAGGGGGCAATACACGGTATTAAGAACTGGGGTATGTAAACTTAAGATCAGGATCCTTTGGGTAGTTCCTGTTGCTATTATGATTTAAAAAGAGTAAACACAGTTGATTGATAATAAATGGTTTCAGCCAAACACTAACCATGAGTGAAAAAAAAGTTTTTGTGTTATCATTCATATTCTCTGAAAAATGGCCAAGAAATCATAAATTCAGCCAGGGTATGTAAACTTATGAGCACAACTGTAGGTGCACTTCCTATAATTAATATGAATTAAATAAAAATGCACATAAAAACAAACAAATAGCTACAAAACATGCTCAAAGAGTGCAAAACATGGTGTTACAATGATTGCACAAATTGTCGATCATAAATGTTCATGCAAATCATTAAGGGTGAAAGAGAAGGCAGCAGGAGAGTATTTTGATCAGGAGTCTTCCACCTATATTCACAAAGCTTCTTACCAGATCCCCATTTCTTACCAGATTCTCAATTCCTTGGATATCTTTTTATATCCCTTTCCTGTTTTATACAGTTCAACTACCTTTTCCCGCAGATTCTTTGACAATTCTTTTGCTTTCCCCATGACTCAGAATCTGCCCTAAAACAGCTGCACCATTGTCTCCAGTGTGAAAGCCGGCTGACCCAGCCACCTTGCCAGGCCCTCTACATGGGGATTGGCCAGATTCCCTCTACTATGCAGATCAGGACCTCCTGGCCTCCGCTCACTAACTTCTAGAAGCTTCTCCAAGCTTCTAGATCCAGGGGGAGATACCAGTAACCCAACCTAATTACAGACTCACACAGTTACCATCAGTCATACCAAAATAAATGTACCTACACTAACATTAGTAGCGCAATAGAGGGTGCTTCACGCAATAAAGGGGATTTACATAGTAGTTTTACACTATGTGGGCTTCTGCTCTTTGATTTTTTGGAGGAATATTGGAATCAGTATTGTTTTGTTTTCCATGATCTAGGTTCACCTGGAGATCATGGGAATCTGGTAAGAGGCTTTGTGAATGGTGGCGGAGGACTCCTGATCAGAATACTCACCTAGCAGACAGGTAGAAACAATAGGTGACTCAATTAATAATGAGAACTCATGCCTTAGTAAACAGATTATAGCATGAGAGCCCCGGCATCAGGTTGTTTTGAACTGATTATGTTAACATATGAGTCTGGGGGGTTTGAAGCAGTCAGTGTGTTATTACTCTCTGCTGCCTCCTTCCTCTGTTATCTGCATGAGTCACTTCTGACATGGTTTCCTGACACCAACAGAAAAAAGGTGACAGAGGAGGGATCTCCAGCACACAGCCTGTGATTGACAGCCTCATCTCTGTTCCTGTGCGAATGGGGGGTGTATCCCTTCCCTACAATCAGCTCTTAGAGATCTCCTCACTGAGCTCTGCAGAGTGTCATTTCAGATCCCCGCCCCCTGCTTTCTGAAAGCTTAGACAAACTGCATAAATTCTGCACTTTGAACTGATGTAGTGAAGAGAAAACAAATGTACAACTTATGTAGGATTTATTTCATCTCTGTTTATCACCTGAATTCACTTCACTATGTAAGGGTTTACAACCACTTTAAGCATCGTGGTAATTACATCTGTTGCTGCATTGTGTTGCCATTCATTTTGAACTCATGCACCACACTAAAGCGTCGTACACACGATTGGATTTTGGGAATTGTGTGATGGCAGGCTTTAAAATTTTCCGCGGACAAATGTCTGTTGTCATATTTTCTGAAAGTGTGTACACAAGTCCGTCTGACAAAAGTCCAAAGTACAAACACGCATCCTCGGAAGCAAGGACGAGCCGGAAGCGGTCGGTCTTGTAAACTAGCGTTTGTTATGGAGAATTAACATTCGTGACTTAACAAATTATAAAATCTCGTAATGCAGCGCACATTCTCTTCTCTTCTTTAATTGGATAATAATGAAACTGCTTTGCTGGTGATACTGATGGAGTTATTGCAAACAAATTTTCAAAGGCTTTTTTTTTCTAGTGATATCACGAATAATATTATTATGCTTGTTATTTATTTTTTTTGGTGCAAGTTACCACAACACCATTATCCCCTAGTTTTCAAGACCAAAGATACAATATATGTATGATACTATGATACAACTATGGTGGTGTCCCTTGTCAATTTTACACTTTATTTTTTTTAAATATAACTGCCTACTCCCAAACTGTTATTTGAAGTAAAACACATAGCCACGTAATATTCTCAACTATTTTTTTTTATTGTGCATTAAAAAAAAAAAACAAATAAAATTAGACATGCTATCTGCCAATATAACTTAGCCAAAACGTGCATTCTATGCATCCAAAAATATAGAAAATATACCAAATCAAATCATTATTCAACCCAAAAATAAAATAAAAGCCTCATGCATGTGTCCTGCTTCTTAATATAGGGGGTCAACAATGCCAAGAGTTGGTGAAAGCAGGGGTCCGTCATCCGGAGATAATTCTGAAAATCATCCGGATTATTCTCCCGCAGCAAAGGCATATGACATAATTGGTCATGAATAATAAAGCAACCAATTTTTGGTCCAGGAAATCCTCCTCCTCCTGTTCCTGGACTGGACTTGGGTCAAAGCAATAACTCCAAGGCCAATAATAAATAACACGTTATCTCCTCCGATTCCGCAACATGGCTGGTTGATGAACGGCCGTTCCGAAACTAACTGAAAAGCGTGAAATAAAAAGTGCGAATCAACACTCACCAAACTTCTACTAACACGAAATTAGCAGAAGGAGCCCAAAGGGTGTTACTAAAGAGCTGAAAAAACACGTAGTATGTCACTGCGTTCGTGTTTGTTGGTCGACAATTCCTTGCCATTTGTATGCAAAACAAGTTCCTGGCCAACGCCCTTCGGACAAAAATCTGAGGTTTTGTCTGCAGAAAATCTGATCGTGTGCGGTTTAAGGCAATGTATCTGCATTGCAACATGATAGAAACACATGGCAACCCCCTGTGATGCATTCCAAAAAAAAATTTTTCAGCACTTTAGGGTGCAGTGCATTGAAAGCCTATTCATTTCAAAGGGCTGTCTTAAACGAAAAGTATGGGGTTTAGAAAAAATAAATAAAAATAAATAATAAATTGCAGCATCAATCCAATGATAGCAGGCACGCCCGGGCGCCCACTGCACAGTGGGGGTGCCGATGCTCATTATGAGCGATCGCGGGCACGAGAGGAAGAACAGGAACGTATGTGTGTAAACACACACATCCCAGGTCTGTGAGGAGAGGAGAGAGAGATTGTTTGTTGCTACAAGCTCAGAACCACGATCTCTCATCTCCTATATTCAGTCCCCTCCCCCACAGTTAGAACACACACATAGGGAACACAGTTAATCCCTTGATCGCCCCCTAGTGTTAACCCCTTCCCTGCCAGTGACATTTACACAGTAATCAGTGCATTTTTATAGCACTGATCACTGTATAATTGTCAATCGTCCCAAAAATGTGTCATAAGGGTCCAATGTATGCGCCATAATGTCGCAGTCTCGATAAAAATCGCAGATCGTCGCCATTAGTAGTAAAAAAAAATAATAATAATAAAAATGCCATAAATCTATCCCCTATTTTGTAGACGCTATAACCAAATCAATCAATATACGCTTTTTGCAATTTTTATTACCAAAAATATGTAGAAGAATACATATCGGCCTAAACTGAGGAAAAAATTAGCTTTTTTAAAAAAAAATTGGGGCTATTTATTACAGCAAAAAGTACAAAATATTGTGTTTTTTTCAAAATTGTCGCTCTTTTTTGTTTATAGCGCAAAAATAAACAAATAAATTGCAGAGATAATCAAATACCACCAAAAGAAAGCTCTATTTGTGGGGAAAAAAGGACGTCAATTTCGTTTTTTTGGGTTCAGCATCGCACGACAATTGTCAGTTAAAGCGACGCAGTGCCGTATTGCAACAAATGGCCTGGTCATTCAGCAGCCAATTCTTCCGGGGCTGAAGTGGTTAAAGAAAGGGGCAGGTTTCCGACACATCCTTAGCAACCAGTGACATCATCTGGCCCTATTCATTTACTGCCCGGGAATCCCCAGCCATGTAAACAAAGGGGTGGGGATAACGCTGACATCACTGATCCCCACAACCACCGAGCCAGGGTTGTGGGAAAAGAGACCCCTATTCTCATCAATATGTAAACAAGGTGCTTTGCCAGTTGGGTCCCCTCTGGCAAGGTACCTCCCCATGTTGAAGGCATGTGGCCGGGTATGATTCCGGAGAGGAGGGTTCACGCTCATCCCCACTTTCCTGGCCTGCCATGCTGCATGCTGGAATAAGAGTCTAGTATGGGCTTTGGGGGGACCCCACTTTTTTTTTTTTTATTGGGTTTCCCCCCTAAAACTCAAAATGGACCTGGTGGGTCTGGTATTAAATTTCGGGGGACCTCACAGGATGTTTGTTTTTTTTTACTTTTTTTGCATAGGGTCCCCTTCACAACCATACCAAACCATTATCTAGTCTAGGATAAAGTCCTGGTATGTATTCTAATTCCGTGTACACACGATCGGAAATTCGGCTAGCAAAAGACAGATGAGAGCTTTTCGTCTTAAAATGCGACTGTGTGTATGCTCCATCGGAATTTCCGCCAGCAAAAGATTGAGAGCATGTTCTCAATTTTTTCAATGGAAAAAGTTTCGATCGGAAATCCCGATCGTCTGTAGCAATTCCGACGTGCAAAATTCCTACGCATGCTCGGAAACAATTTCGACGCATGCTCGGAAGCATTGAACTTAATTTTATCGGCTCGTCGTAGTGTTGTATGTCACCGCGTTCTTGGCGGTCAAAAGTTTAGCAAACTTTTGTGTGACCGTGTGTATGCAAGTCAAGTTTGAGCGGAAATTCCGTCGGAAAAACCATTGTAGCTTTTTGCGACGAGAATTCCAATCGTGAATAAACCCCATATTGCTTTTATCAACGAAGATAAGGATCTGGTATAGTCGAAGGGAATCCCCAGCCACTTTATTTTTAAACTGAAGTAACCAGCCGCCGGGGAGCTATAATTTACCAGCAATTTAATTGGACTTTTTTCTCCGTAAATGTCAGTTTTGCTGTAGTAGGTTGTATACATTGTACAGATGTGGCACTTCACAGGCAGATTCAGGGCATCCCTCAGGCATGTTATTTAAAGTAATTTTGCATAATTAAAATCACTGATATTCGCAAAACATAATAAAAAAAAAAAATGTTTTGCTTTGACACATATTCCCTAAGGCAGTTCTCAGCCCACAATAACATTTGTTTGACAATCTTTCACCTATTAGCATAGATGGCTATTACAGGTTTTCAACATTTGGTTCCCATTGATTTCAGTGGGGTTTTCATTTGACACCTGAACTTCAGAAAAGCTTGCTGAACCTGCCTTCAGCCAAACCCAGGTATTGTCAGCTCGTACCTAGTAGGAAGTTAATAAAAGAGTATGTTAAAATGTTAAAAACCCATTGGGTAAGCAGGATTTTGAAGGTATGTCTGCCAACAATTGGCCAACAATCCCGAACATAGTGACGTACTACATGGTTTTTCAGCTCTTTAGTGCCACCATTTTGGCTCCTCCTGCTAATTTCGTGTTAGTAGAAGTTTGGTTAGTGTTGATTGGCTTTTTTCATTTTGCTCTTTTCAGTTCGTGCTTTTCAGTTCTTTTCTGAATGGCCGTTCGTCAACCAGCCATGTTGCGGAATCGGAGGAGATAACGTGTTATTTATTATTGGCCTTGGAGTTATTGCTTTGACATTATTTTTTTGGTTGAATAATAATGATATGATTTGTTATATTTTCTATATTTTTGGATGCATAGAATGCACTTTTTGGTTAAGTAATTAAGTAGTTAAGTCTATTGGCAGATAGCATTTCTAATTTTATTTGTTTTCTTTTTTTAATGCACAATAAAAAAATTGTGGAGAATAATACTTGGCTATGTGTTTTACTTCAAATGACAGTTTGGGAGTCGGCAGTTACATTGTAAAATTAACAAGGGACACCAACATAGGGATAATGGTGTTGTGGTAACTTGCCCCCCCCCCCAAAAAAAGAGCATAATAATATTATTCTTGATATCACTAGAAAAACAAAGCCTTTGAAAATTAGTTTGCAATAACTCTATCAGTATCACCAGCAAAGCAGCTTCATTATTATCCCATTAAAGAAGAAGAGAATTGTGCGCTGCATTTCGAGATTTCATAATTTGCCACGTCACGAATGTTAATTCTCCATTACGAACGCTAGTTTACAAGACCGACCGCTTCTGGCTCGTCCTTGCTTCCGAGCATGCGTGTTTGTACTTTGGACTTTTGTCTGACAGACTTGTGTACACACGCTCGGACAATCCGACAACAGACATTTGTCAGCAGAAAATTTTAAAGCCTGCCATCCAACATTTGTCCGCGGAAAATCCGACAATTGTCCGATGGAGCATACACATGGTCGCCAACAGCCTGACATCACACATTTCCCGTTGGAAAATCCGTTCATGTGTACGAGGCTTTAACGATAACAGGTTGAGCTTTTTGGAAAAATTATACAGTGGCGGTATATTGTGACACGCCAGGAAATTATATATGCAGACATTTCTGTGATTACTTCCTGTATTACCTTTGCGCCCTTTTTGCTTTTATCTTTCTGGCTTTCCTTATTTTCTTTCTTGTAAATTGCTAATTGCTGACTATGAAGGCAGAGAGCTGTGTTGTGGCAGATGACTTGTCAGGGTGCCGGATTAGCAATGTGTGAGCTTGTTTGGAATAATGAGCATCAGCGGTATTTGCTGAAATATTGTCATATAAAAATAATAGACAGGCTGTAGGTCTGTAAATAACGCACAGTGCTTTTTTTCTTTATTGTTCCTTTCAAAAGCCTGCTCTTTCCAAATCTTATTTTCTATCAATATGATTCCATTTAATCCAAAAATAAATCAGGAGAATAGGCACTCTGATTTCCAAATGTGCTGAATGAAAAGTCATCAAGCATATGCTAATGCACCTGGCTGGGCGCTGGAGCTGAGACATCTGTATAGTAATGTGAATCAGAATGGATTAATTGCTGGAGGGGAGAAGAAGAGACACAACATGTTTTACTAAATAAAGCACAGCCGCCCATGCTGAATTGTTTTAATGATCTATTTATTGCCCTCTCTGAAGCTTCTGAAACTATGTTTAGCTTCAAGTACAATTAGAAGGCTTATTCAGTAAGAAAAGTGTAGAAATGGATAGAGGAGCAGTCTTCTGTGTTTGTTCTGACATTCAGATTCAGAATACTTTATAAATCCTGAAGGGAAAATGACATCTCTATGATGGGGAAAGATGGAATCTGATTGGTAGTTTACTGCCCTCTGCACATCATTTATACACTATATTACCAAAAGAATTGAGACACCTGCCTTTACACGCACATGAACTTTAACCACTTCAATACAGGGCTTTTATACACCCTTCCTTCTCAGACCAATTTTTAGCTTTCAGCGCTCTCACAATTTGAATGACAATTACTAGTCATGCTACACTGTACCCAAACCAAATTTCTATAATTTCTTTCTCACAAACAGAGCTTTCTTTTGCAATATAAGCAAAAAAAGAGAGGAATTTTTGAAAAAAAAACACTTTTTGTTAGTCTATTGTAAAATTTTGCAAATAAGTAATTTTTCTTCATAAATGTTGGCCAAAATGTATACTGCTACATATCTTTAGTAAAAAAATAGCCCAAATTAGTTTATATTACTTGGTCTCTGTGAAAGTTATATAGTCTACAAGCTATGGTGCATATCATTGAAAAATGATCACATCTGATCACACCTGATGTACTGAAGGCCTATCTCAATTCTTGAGACCCTAACAAGCCAGGAAAGTACAAATACCCCACAAATTACCCCTTTTTGGAAAGCAGACATTCCAAGGTATTTAGTAAGAGGCATGGTGAGGTTTTTGAAGTTGTAATTTTTTCCCACAATTCTTTTTATTTTCCACAAAATTGTCATAATAACAAGTTATTTCTCTCACACAGCACATGCATACTTGCAATGACACCCCAAAATACATTCTGCTACTCCTCCTGAGTATAGTGATACCACATTTTATGCAGCCTGGCCTCATACAGAGGTCTAACATTCAAGTAGCACCGTCAGGCGTTCTACGAGCATAAATTGCACATCTCATTTGATGACAACCTATTACACTTTTGAAGGCCCTGGAGCACCAGGACAATGGAAACGCCCACAAAATGACCCCATTTTGGAAAGCTAACACCCCAACGTATAATCTATGAGGCATAATGAGTCTTTTGAATGGTTCATTTTTTTCCTGAAGTTTTTGGAATATGTGGGAAAAAAATGAAAACGCATTTTTTTTATACAAAGTTGTCCATTTATAAGATATTACCAACACATGTACATAGAAAAACTGACACTCCAAAATACATTCTGCTACTCCTCCTGAGTATGGCGATACCACATGTGTGAGACTTTTACACTACCTGGCCACATACAGAGGCCCAACATCCAAATAGCAGATGTCCAGATGTCAGATGTTCTAGGAGCATACATTACACACATAAATTCCTGCCAACCTATCACATTGTTGAAGGCCCTTCATATTTCTAACACATAGCATGTACTGTACATACCAATTACAAACCAAAATACATTCTGCTGAGCAAAGGGTAAAGAAAAGATTACCTGCGGTTTTAGTAGTGCAGTGGTCCACAGAGGAGAGCATCAGTCCAGACAGCAGGCAGGAACGTGAACAGCGACAGCAAAACAGGCAGCAGGCAGGAATAGTCAGTACAGGTAGAGATGTTGTCAGCACAGCCAAAGCATTGGTCCAGATAGCAGGCAGGGATGTGGTCAGCAGCAGCAAAAGGATCAAGGGATCGTCCATGCAGCAGTCAGGAATACTGTCCATAGTTAGTACATGCAGCAGGCAGAGGTATGGTCAGCACAGCCAGAGTATTTGTCCCGGGAGCAGGCAGGACCATCAAGCTTAGGGCATTGGTCAGGAAAGAATGGGGGTAGAGACTTCTCCCACCCAAATTGCTTTGAAGCCTCCAGACCCTGTTCTGGGAACACAGAAAAACAAAAACTGTTTTTCTGAACTCAGAACACTATTCTGGGGCCCCTCACATATGTGAGACCCCTGTGTAGCAGGGTGAAAGATCAGTCCAAGGGGCAGGCAAAAACATGGTCAACAGGCTGAGGTCAGTGCAGGTAAAAGGCAGAAATAGACGGTAGGCAGAGGCATAGTCCATACAGTCCAGGGTCAGTTCACGTGAAAGGCAGAAACATGGCAGATAAACAATGCACGGTAGGCAGAGGCATAGTTGAGAAACAGGCCAGGGTCAGTTCACATGGAAGACAATGATATGGTTGGTTGAAGCAGGGAAATATTCAGGACAGAAATTGAAAACGTGAAAATGGCAGTATTAGAAATATGGGCTAATAGTTTTCGAGAGTGTGATATTGCCTGAAGCATTCTCCGATGCAAAGGCCAGGTTGGGAGGGACAGTCGGGACAATGGAAGCTGGTGTCTTTCCTAATTCCTCTTTTGGTGCTCACCCAACATTTTTTTGGGCGTCGTCTTCCGGATCCTGATGGTGGGATATGGTCCGGAAAATGGCGCTCATGTAGTCTGCTGACACAATCGGAGCGAATGCTTTCTGGGGGGGATACTTGTTGGTAGATCAGGGCAGTGACAATGTCTTCAAAACACTTTATGAAGGTGGTGGGTGTTTCCGTTGATTTTTGGTAGATGATGAAAGAATTTAAAAGGACCAAATTAAAAAGTCAATTGCAACTTTTTTGTACCAGAAGAGGGATTTTCGTGTTGAAAGATAGGGCTACAACATTTGATCATTTAAATCCACCCCCCCCCCCCCATGAATTTATTGTAAGGCTTGCGAACGGAACCGCGTCTTCTGCGAAGTTCCACCGAGGTACCATCGTGGATGGTGGACATGATGTATACATCTTTCCTATCCCTCCACTTCACAGTCAAGCTTTCCTCGTTCCTCAAGCTTGTCGATTCCCCCCTTTGAATGGTTGTGAAGACAAGACGCTGTGGGAAGCCCTTTCGGTTTTTCCTTGTTGTACCACAGGCCAAAGTTTTTTTTAGGTATAGATGGCAGAGAAGGGGCAAACTGGTGTAATAGTTGTCCATGTAAATATGATACCCCTTTTGGAGGAGTGGGAATGCCAGCTCCCAAACAATTTTTCCACTTATTCCCATGTACGATGGAAATCTATGCCTTCGTACACGCGGAATGAGTGCACATAACCGGTGGTGCTTTCACAGAACTTGTTGAGCTTCAAACCGTACCTCGACACCTTACTGGGGATATATTGCTTGATTCCCAGCCGGCCTGTGAAATGCACCAGGGATTCGTCCACAGATATTTTTGTCAGGGACATAAATTTCTGCAAACTTCTTGGAAAAAAAATTAATTAGGGGACAAATTTTATATAGTTTATCAAAGTTTGGGTGATTTCGGGGGGTGGGGCACTGTGAGTTGACACTGAAATGCAGGAAGCACATTATAATATCGGGACCTGGACATAGGCGATGAATAAATTGCCATATGGTGGATGGGTTTGGTCGACCAATACTTATGCATTTCATTTTTTTTGTAAGCCCCAATATATAAATATATATTGTGCTGATAGTTGTATTCCTTTGTGGTTTTGATAAAGCACGGATTCCATGTGAAACGCGTCAACCTTGTCTACCCCCTGCCTGTCTGTGCTTGGTTGTTTTTATTGATTTTTGTTCACTTCAATAAAGCCGTATTGCATCGTGTGGGAGTGCTGCCATCCAATCTTTTTGTTTGCATTGTTTTCTGTTAGCAGTGACAGGGCGTGCACCCCACCACTTGCATCACACCAGGTGGACTATGGCCATAGTTATTCACCTGTGAGCAGCAGAATTTCGCTAATACATTTGGACATGCAGCTGCTGATTAGTATATTCTGGCAGTGGCAGGTTCCTCTGTCACAATACAATGTCCTGGCAGGGGGAATTCACCTGATTTCTGTGGATGAACAAACCATCTATGACCATCTATTTGTCTACCATCTATATATCTTCTATCTATCAAGCCCCCCACCCCCATTTTTCTGTCTCTCGATTAACACATACAGTAAATGGATTTCATAATTTACTTTTATTAACTAAATTTACTTGGCTTTTCTGTTCCAGCAATGTACACACAAAGAGCTCTGATAAATCCACTATACAGCATTATTATTCTGTTACTTTCTAGAGTGGTTAGTGTTCCTTATAGCTCAGCACTCTTCTCCTTTGCATAGAGATGTTAGCACTTGGAGAATCAGCAGGTGAAGCTGAGCTGACTTTTCATTGTATTATACCTAAGTAATCCTGATCAATGGCTCTGATGACATTACAGAGTTGCACTTGGGTCACAGCATGGGTTAGCGGCAGACAGCTTAGAGTCATTGTGATTTGTATTAAGTTAAACAGTAAATTTCCTCTTCCTTAATAGAATTTAGCAACAGAACTGAGTTCAAATGCCAGTGAAGCCACACTGTGCAAGATGAAATGATCAAAGCAAGTGCTAGTGACAGCAAAAGTCCACTGGGGCCCACGCCCAGTACTGGCAGGGCAATGGCACATGACATGACCTAACAATCATACTGTGACCCCATATGATTTTTAAAGATAAATATATATACTATATATATATATATATATATGTATATATCGTAGCCTTTTAATGTCAACAGATTGATGATCCCCATAGCTGCTTTTTTCCCCTTCTTCTCTTTTGCTTACTCTGGGTATGGCTCCTGGTCTTCTTTCTTTAGCCATTGGGTTGGCCAGTGAGGATTTAACTTCTGTGTTTTATGTTGGACTTACATACTTCTTGAAACAAACAAGGAAAAGGGGGCGCCTCTGAGTATATATCAAAAATTCAATTTATTAAAACAACATTATCCACTCACATGGAGGTATATGGTGTCACATTCAGGTCCTGCATTCTGGGCTGGGAAGGTGGGGGAACTGCAGATCTTTAGCAAGTCCACTTCACTTTTCTTTAAGCTTGCCTCTTTGTCACAGGGATGTGGATATGGCAGAGCGTAGTGCTGATGAGAAAACTTCCCAGAAGTCCAGGTGCAGGTGTAAAACAGTCCAGTCTGTGGGTGGGGGCACACAAAGCCCGTTTTACAGAGCAGGGGTTCCGGTGGTGGGGTTCAGAGGGGTAAGGGGGCGCCAATGCCGGGAGAGCGCTGTGATATTTCCAGGGAGCCGTCAGTCTCACCTCAAAGATGTGTAGAGACACGGCCGTGTGCTGGGGAGGCGAAAACGAGGCTTGGAGAGCAAACACACGGCGCAGTCGCCCGGTTGTGACGTCACCGGTATGCATTGAGGTGAGACTGACGGCTCCCTGGAAATACCACAGCGCTCTCCCGGCATTGGCGCCCCCTTACCCCTCTGAACCCCACCACCGGAACCCCTGCTCTGTAAAACGGGAAAGCAAGCTTAAAGAAAAGTGAAGTGGACTTGCTAAAGATCTGCAGTTCCCCCACCTTCCCAGCCCAGCATGCAGGACCTGAATGTGACACCATATACCTCCATGTGAGTGGATAATGTTGTTTTAATAAATTGAATTTTTGATATATACTCAGAGGCGCCCCCTTTTCCTTGTTTGTTTCTAGCTCATTGGAACCCGCTCTCTGGTTCTCCTGGGAGGCTGCCCTGACTGACCCAACGACACTTTTAATCTTTTAGAGTATATATTTGTACATGCATATATATACATATACTATTACCATCCCTGGACTATTTGGTGATCCTATATGAGGTATATATACTTGTGCTGTTGCGCCTTTTTTACATACTTCTTGGCACCTGACTCCATCCTTGCCATCTTACAGATGCCAGAAATGGGCCAATAATGTACACTGAACTGTGCATGTTCTGTGGGCAAAGCATGGTATAACAATTGCTGGGAGAATATGGAATGGGGGAGAGTAGTTTTTTGGCAAAAGAGTCTCACAAAGTCTGCCAAAAAGCTCTTAGGTCCTCCCTTTTCTATTAGGCCTCATCCATCAACTGGAGCACCCCCTCTCCTTCGGCCTTTAAATCACTATACTTATTTTTTTTTCCCCAAAGATCTTGGGTCCAGTTAAGTGATGTTACAGGTGCCCTCTTTGTCCTCTGGCAGGTGGCTGGGTCCTAAATGATGCAGAGCAGCGCCATGTTATGAAGTACTGCCAGTCTCTGAAGGATTCTCCTGTAAGTCCAAGGTGGAGGGCCAAGCCTTGACACCCTGGGCTCACAGGAGGTTGGTTTAATGATGCTGAACCAGATGATAGAATCTGGAAGAGAAGTAGCACCGCATTCCTGGATTGGAGAGTCTGCAAGGAGCAGAGCCTGGGAACGGTTGAGAATAGCACCCACAGCTTTTTATTTTTAACCACTGCACCAGCCAACAATTTGGAAACTTTGTCCAATTTGAACTTGGGCTTGAGGTCAGCAATGAAATTTTACATATCCCTTCCAAAATTGTTTTCTTTTAAGCCTCACACACAATGGTCATTTGCTCAGCTCTCCTGAAGGCCTTTCTCCTGGTATTAGAAAAGCAGCATCAAAAATACCCTAGAGATGCGTTTTTGTAGACGCATCTAGGCATGTCAGACGCTTTGTCATTAATTCATTTAATTGGCCAGAATTATACTTAATTCTGGCCATTGAAATGTGTGACGGACCATACTGCACCCAGCTTGGGTGCTTCTGTCAAAATACAGCTTCCTCCAGTCTGGATCCAGGTATTATAGCTGAGCACCCAAGGACTAGATGACACTAGCTTAGATGCAAACTGGAACTGGAACTGACTTTATTGTACTCTCACACAGAATATATACCATGCAAGATCAGATAAGAGATCACATTATCCTAACCAATGCAAACTGTAAACAGCACATCTAAGGAACAGCTACCATAAAATAAGCAGTAATCTAATTAAAAAGTAAGCTAATCAACATAAACATATAACATTTCACAATAGTTCGGTAACAGGGTAAAGTGGACACAATATTAAGTACCTCTCCAAGAGATGAGCAGACAGAGAGAAACAATAGGTGACTCACATAAAAATGGGAATTCACACCTAGGAGGCACACAATGGAGAAATGATACCATGGGAGAAAGACACCTTAGTAAATAGATTATAGAAGGAGACCCCAGCCTCAGGTTGTTTTGAGCTGATTATAATAACATCTGCTCCGAGTCTCACAGTCTAAAGCAGTCATTGCTGTTTTGGGCACAAAGGCCCCAAATCTGTGTGCTTCAGGGAGACATGGACCCGAATTGAAGCAAGACCACATCAAAGGTCCCCCAGGCACAAACCTTCCAAGAATTGAGCCCCGGCAAAGCCAGGGCCCATAATCAGTAGGCAAGTCCCATCCCAAAAGCCACTGTCCTGGTTGGGTCTGTCACAAAATGAGTTAACGTTCAAGTGCTAAACATGCCTAGCATCAACACGTGTTTATATTTTTTTCTGCCTCTAAACACCTGCCTGGATACATAGGTTAACATTGAGGGGCATTTAGAGGCAGAAACAGAAATGTCAAATGTCCCTAAGGCCCCTTTCACACTGGGGCGTTTTTCAGGCGGTACAGCGCTAAAAATAGCGCCTGTAAACCGCCTGAAAAAATCCGGCCCCTTTAACTCCAGTGTGAAAGCCGGCGGGCTTTCACACTGGAGCGGTGTGCGCTAGCAGGACGGTCAAAAAAGTCCTGCTAGCAGCATCTTTGGAGCGGTATAGGAGCGGTGTGTTCACCGCTCCTATACCGCTCCTTCCCATTGATTAGAATGGGACACCGCGGTGATACCACGGCAATACCGCCACAAAGCGCCGCTACGGCGGCGCTCTGCGGGGGGTCTTTAACCCTTTTTCGGGCGCTCGCGGGGGGTAAAACCGCACCGCGAGCGGCCGAAAACCGCGGCTAAAACGACGGTAAAGCAGCGCTAAATATAGCGCTGCTTTACCGTCACCGCGGCTCCCCGCCCCAGTGTGAATGGGGCCTACAAGTGGAATTTTTAACCCCCAGTGTGCATGAGGCCATAAGGTTTTTTCACTCAAGTAAAATTCAGTAGGACAAAGAGTACAAAACAGATGATTTATGTTACATTTTTATTTTCACCCCTGCTGAATAATATGCACATTTAGGTGTATATTGTGATACATGGTTGTCATTTTTGCAAGTAATTTCCCTTCCTCTCAGAATTTTTTATTAATAGTAGGTTATTTCTCACACCCTGGAATTGAGTCTCTGTGAGTTCAAACAAGGCTTTATATCCTTTCCAACAGCATATTACTTATGTGTTCTGTGTGACGTGCTCTCTTAACACTACATTATCAGAGTGTGGAAGGGAACATGCTGAAGTAATGGCTGATTTGTTAGCACAACATTATAAATTATTTAGGTATACAACTCAGTGCTGTGTAAATCTATATAATGATACCACGGGAGTCTCCTGCTGAATACTAAAAGCTGTTCTTGTCCATTATAGTAATTTTTCTAACACTGTTATAGTTTACACATTTTATAGCCAGCGGAGTTTGGTCAATAACCGTAATATATATATATACAGGTGCATCTCATAAAATTAGAATATAATTAAAAAGTTAATTTATTTTAGTAATTCAATTCAAAAAGTGAAACTCATATATTTTATATAGATGCGTTACACACAGAGTGATATATTTCATGCATTTCTTTCTTTTAATTTTGATGATTATGGCTTACAGCTAGTTAAAACCCAAAATTCAGTATCTTAGAAAATTTGAATATTACATAAGACCAATAAAAAAAAGGATTTTTAATACAGAAATGTTGGCTTACTGAAAAGTATGTCCATGTACAGTATAGTATGCCCTTAATACTTGGTCGAGGCTCCTTTTGCATTAATTTCTGCATCAGTGCGGCGTGGCATGGAGGCAATCAACCAGTGGCACTGCTGAGGTGTTATGGAAGCGCAAGTTGCTTTGATACGGCCTTCAGCTCGTCTGTATTTTTGGGTCTGGTGTCTCTTATCTTCCTCTTGACAATACACCACAGATTCTCTATGGCAGTGGTCATCAACCCTGTCCTCAGGGCCCACTAACAGGCCAGGTTTGCAAGATAACTGAAATACATCACAGGTGATATCATTTGCTGCTCAGTGATTGCAGTATTCTAGTCTGCATCTCCCCAAGGTAATACATAAAACCTGGCCTGTTAGTGGGCCCTGAGGACAGGTGTGATGACCACTGCTCTATGGGATTTAGGTCAGGCAAGTTTGCTGGCCAATCAAGCACAGTGATACCATGATCATTAAACCAGGTACTGGTACTTTTGGCAGCAGGTGCCAAGTCCTGCTGGAAAATGAAATCAGCATCTCCATAAAGCTGGTCAGCAGAGGGAAGCATGAAGTGCTCTAGAATTTCCTGGTAGAGGGCTGCGCTAACTTTGGACTAGATAAAACACAGTGGACCAACACCAGCAGATGACATGGCTCCCCAAATCATCACGGACTGTGGAAAATGTTGCAATTAATTTGGAAATGGTGAGGCACAGAATCCAAGTTGCATGAAGTCAAGTGTGAAGTTTCACAATCAGTGATGATTTGGGGAGCCATGTCATCTGCTGGTGTTGTCACTTTTTGAATTGAATTATTGAAATAAATTAACTTTTTGATGATATTCTTATTGTATGTGATGCACCTGTGTGTGTATAGATAGATAGATAGATAGATAGATAGATAGATAGATATCATAAATAGCAGTACGAATGCTCGTACAAATAAACAATGCTTTTGCGTGTCCCTAACCTTTCTTAACCACTTGACCACAGGGCACTTAAACCCCCTTCCTAACCAGACCAATTTTCAGCTTTCGGTGCTCTCACACTTTGAATGACAATTACTCAGTCATGCAACACTGTACCTAAATGAATTTTGTGTCATTTTTTCACACAAATACAGCTTTCTTTTGGTGGTATTTGATCACCGCTGGGTTTTTTATTTTTTGCGCTATCAATCAAAAAATACTGAAAATTCGGTTAAAAAAAAAAAAAAAAAATTCTTTGTTTCTATTAAAAATTATTGCAGAGTATTGGCGAGTATTTGCAGAGTATTGGCGAGTATTGGCGAGTATTGGCAGAGTATTGGCAGAGTATTGGCAAGTATTGGCGAGTATTGCAGTGTTGCACAGTATTGGCAGAGTATTGCACAGTGGTTGCAGAGCATTGCACAGTGGTGGCAGAGTATTGCACAGTGGTGGCAGAGCATTGCACAGTGGTGGCAGAGTATTGCACAGTGGTGGCAGAGTATTGCACAGTGGTGGCAGAGCAATGCACAGTGGTTGCAGAGCATTGCATAGTGGTTGCAGAGCATTGCATAGTGGTTGCAGAGTATTGCACAGTGGTTGCAGAGCATTGCACAGTGGTTGCAGAGCATTGCACAGTGGTTGCAGAGCATTGCATTGGTGAAGAGTATTGCACAGTGGTTGCAGAGCATTGCACAGTAGTTGCAGAGTATTGCACAGTGGTGGCAGTGTATTGCAGGCACTGACCAGCGCTGTGGGCACTACACATCCAGCCCACAGCGCTGGTCCCATCTCTCCCCCTTTCCACTTCTCCCCTCACTGTACCGATCGGTACATAGAGGGGAGGGAGGAACCGGCGTCATGACGTGACGCCGGTTTGTGTACATGTGATCGCTCCGTCATTTGACGGAGCGATCACGTGGTAAACGGCCGCTATCAGCGGCTGTTTACCGTGATCCGTGATGCGCCGGGTCCTCGGGACCCAGAGGTCACGGATGTTCCCGAGTGTGCGCCCCAGGCAAGTTTCTGGGAGGATGTCCGTAGGACGTCCACTTAGAATAAGCCGACCGCGCTGTAGACGTCTTTCGACTATAGCGCGGTCGGCATGTGGTTAAAGTGGTTGTATACCCTCCATTACAACTTGCACCTACAGGTAAGCCTAGATTAAGGCTTACCTGTAGGTACAAGAAATATCTCCTAAACCTACACGGTTTAGGAGATATTTGCCAAAAAGTTTTACAACGTTGTCTACAGCGCATATCTGTGGAGAGATGGCTGCGGCTAGAGGGGGAGATGAGGACGGGGTCGGGGGCCCCGATCTAAGGTAAGTGATGCATAATGAGCTAATATGCTAGTCATACTAGCTCATTATGGCTTTGTCTTGCAGGTGGTTTAAAAAAAATAAAAAATAAAAACGGGTTTACTACCACTTTAAGTTGAAAAGGGGTGGGAATGGCTAAAACCTTTGCGTGTTTATATGAGTTTGTGTACTGTTGTTTTTCAACAATAACGAGTACTGCGTAGATTTACCACGCTGAATTGTTGTGTCGCATCCTCTTGTTGGATTTTGTATAGACTGCAAGGCTGCAGTCCGTCTGATTGCAAGCACATACTGAAGATTTTCAGCCACACATGCTACTCACCCTTTTGGAACAGGATATATTTTGGGGGTATAGATTAGCTGTGTCTTGGTAAAAACAATCAGTTTTTATTTCTGCAAATAGGCAAACAAAACAGCTTACCTTCAGCTTTAACCAACAATCCATAACATTTTGGCTCCCTAACCATTCAAAACAACACCTAATTGATACCTGCTAATTGCTTTCTGCCTCTTTCACAGGTGGGTGAACCCCCCCCCAGGCTGGAGGCCTCTTTCAGTGAGTCTCTGGATTGCAGGCCCCATTCAGGACTTAAACCTAGAAAAACTGCAAATCAGTTTTCCCTCTTTAATAGCTTACGCTGAAACCCTTTAACCTGTATGGTTGAGAATCCCTTAGTACTCAGAACTGCTCCTTTTGTTGTCCCCATTAAAGGGACTACAACCCAAATAACGGTGACACAATATCTGCCTTCTAGGATCCATCCTTGGCATCCTGTACAATATATACTGTACAGTATATCATATTAAATACAGTGACCAAGCACATATTGTAGGGCAGGCAGATGTTTTACAGTGATCACTGTGCATTATGTATACTCAAAAACTCATGTGATCCCACATGGGTAGATTTAACCATATGGGCAAGAGGGGCAGCTGCCCACTACACTCAAGAGACATTTAAAGTCCTGAATGAGCCATCAGACAGTGTAGCAACTTCCCTGGTAATACAGGGAAACAAATTACATCAACTCCTTGTTTAGAGATGAGTGACTGCAACCCTTGAAATTATAAAGTATATAATTTGACTGCCAATATATTTTTATATATTGATTACAGATATTTCTATAGCACCAGCATATTGTATATTAACATTAGTCTCGGCCCTCTAGAAGCTTACCATCTAAGGTCCCTATCTAATACATACACATACTAGGGCCAAATTTAGACAGGTGGCAATTATCCTACCAGCACATCTTTGAAGTGTGGGACAGTGGGAGGAAACCGGAAGGAAGGACTAGTGCTCATCAAACGAAGTTAAAAGAATGATGGAAACCCTCTGGGGGCTCTGGTAAGCTTTCTTGATGGTCAGTTGCACTTGATATTGCTTTCTAGTGAAGCCCATCATGATCTGATCCAGATCTCTCTGCAGGACATGCTCATATTGGATAACATAATGTCACTATTAACAAGTAGAGCAACTAAATATAGAAAATGAATAATGTGTTGGGAGCCTGAGTCACTGGACAAGTAACCTACTGTATGTTTCCTGAGTCTAATTGCTACATACTTCAATTGTATATTTTCCAAACTAGTGATCGTATTAAATAGGAATCTACAACGTGTACATCATGCTGTGCTTATGGCTGTGTGTTTTACCATACCTGATGCTATCTGCTAATAGTTTAAGCCATATCAGGTGCTTATTGTAGAATGCTGTCTCGTACTGATTGAAGCAGAAACATGTAAGAGGCTGTACTCTTTAATATCCATATATCACTTAAGATACACTGAACAAAATTACAAATCCTCTGTCAGGTAAAGCTATATCCATATATGCCTATTTGGCTACTAGCCTGGAGTTCAGCTTTCATTGAAATCAAGGTCTATTTCTAACAAACCATCGGAAAGTCCGAGATAATAATACTCAACATGAACACACCCCCTCAGAAATCCGACAAACTCATCCCACAGGAAAACTAATTTACCACCCATTATACATTGTAGAATAGAGAATAGAATTATGATTTTGGCCAATATATATATCCCACCGCCTTTCAATACAGACATTCTTTACGAATTGATGGAATTTGTGCTGGACAAATCGGGAGTGATGTTGATAGTGGGCGACTTTAATACGGTCATTGACCAGAAATTAGACAGATTCCCACATGGGACAAAACGGGGAGGGACGATGGACGACCGTCTATCCCAGGTATTGGGTGAGGTAGGCTGGAAAGACATCTGGAGAACATATAATCCCCAAAGCCAGAGGTACTCTTGCTTTTCCCGCACACATTCCACCCTGTCCAGAATTGATTTAGTACTGGGAAATGAGGAGGCGACTATAATGGTAAATAATGTAAAGTACTTGTCAAGAGGTCTCTCAGACCATTCACCAGTGATAGCATCCCTGGATATAGGGGAGGGAACTTCCCTGCGGGAGTGGAAAATTAGTCCCTCATGGCTGGAACTCATCAGAGACCCACAGGAAGTATCAGAAGCCCTAGTAGAATACATCAATTTGAATACCGGCACTGCCCCACAAGGAGTAGTATGGGACACGCTTAAAGCCTACCTTCGAGGTTTACTGATCCAACAGATTTCAAAATTAAAAAAAAAATTTAACGAAAGTGAGGCAAGGGCATCAGAACGAGTCACACTTCTAGAAGAACAATACATAAATGATCCGACAACCGAGAATTTAGGGGTCTGGGCAGAAGCACAACGAGTATATCGTCTTATGACGGTGAGAAAAGCAGAGAATAAATACATGTTTCACAAACAAATTGCGTTTGGGGAGGGGGAATGTATAGGCCGGATGCTGTCACACCTAGTAAGAACAAATTCACCACCATCCGTAGTACCAATAATTAATATAACTGAGGACAGGACATCTACGTACACACCCGAGATTGTAGACAGGTTTAGAAACTACTACGAGGAACTGTACAGTTCCAACCAGGAGGGAGGGGGGAATTTAATGGACATCTTTTTTAATGATTTGACGATCCCCGGTCTCTCGGAAGAAGATAGGGCCATGCTTGATAGCCCTATAACGCTGAAAGAGATCCAGCGGACTGTGCGCGAAATGGCGGGACAGAAATCACCAGGTCCAGATGGCCTACCAGTTGAGATCTATCGGCACTTCGTGGGGTTTTACTCCCGGAGTTGCTGAAGACTCTCAACTGGTCGGCAACAAATAACGAACTTCCCGTGTCCATGAGGCAATCTACCATTATAGTGATACCCAAAGAGAACAAGGATCCACTCAGGCCCTCCTCATATAGACCCATTTCCTTGCTTAACTTAGATGCTAAAATTCTGGCAAAGGTCTTGGCGACTAGACTTAATGGGGTGATAGATGGGCTCGTACACCCCGACCAGTCAGGATTTATCCCGGGGAGATCCACTAGTATAAACATCAGACGGGTCTATCTAAATCTCCAAATACCCTCCTTTTAAACTGGGTTAAACTGCTGTATAAATCACCTGAGGCGAGGGTCAGAATAAATAATGACCATTCTACCAGGTTTCGATTGCTGAGGGGGACGAGGCAGGGGTGCCCATTGTCGCCCCTCCTCTTCGCCCTCGCGATCGAACCTTTGGCCATCTCTCTTAGATCTTGCCCAGCGATAAAAGGCTACAGAAGAGGGATAGAGGAGGAAAAGGTAATCCTCTTTGCGGACGACCTCTTATGCCTCGTACACACGTACGGACTTTTGCCGGCGGACCTAAGTCCAGCGGACAATCCGCTGGACTTTCCGCTAGGTCCGCTGGACTTTCCGAGGGTGTGGACTTGCCCACACACGCACGGACTTGTCCAGCGGATAATCCGCCGGCCAAAAGTCCGCGGGACTTTTGAAAATGAACGGACTTGCCCACACACGGAGCAGTCCGTTCATTTCGAACGTAACTTCAGGTTACGTAGCTAGCGTAGGCAGTAAATGCCGCCGCGCTAGCTCCGTGACCTGGCATGGATTTAAAGGGAATCCCCACGCCGAAAAAACGGCGTGAGGGTTCCCCCCAAATCCATGTCAGACCCTCATCCGAGCACGCAGCCTGGCAGGCCAGGAAAGGGGTGGGGACGAACGAGCGCCCCCCCCCCCTCCTGAGCCGTACCAGGCCGCGTGCCCACAACATGGGGGGTGCCCTGGGGAAAGGGGGGCCGTGCGGCCCCCCCCCCCACCCCAAAGCACCTTGTCCCCATGTTGATGAGGACAAGGGCCTCTTCCCGACAACCCTGGCCGTTGGTTGTCGGGGTCTGCGGGCGGGGGCTTATCGGAATCTGGGAACCCCCTTTAATAAGGGGGCCCCCAGATACCGGCCCCCCACCCTATGTGAATGAATATGGGGTACGATGTACCCCTACCCATTCACCTAAGGTGTAAAATGTAAAGTAAAAAAAAACACCCACACTTTTGAAAAAATAGTTTATTGCACTGCTCCGGGGGTCTTCTTCCGTCTTGGGGGTCTTCTCGCCGGACTCCCCCGCCATTTACCAAGCTCTTTTACCGAGCGAGGGGAGTCCGGCTACCTTCTTCGTCGTCGCCGCCGTCTGGGGGTCTCGATCCGCCTTCGGGGGTCTTCTTCCGTCTTGGGGGTCTTCTCGCCGGACTCCTCCCCTCTCTTCTGCTCTTTTACCTAGCTCTTTCACGAGGGGAGGTGTCCGGCTACCTTCTTCGTCGTCGCCGCCGTCGTCTGGGGGTCTCGATCCGCCTTCGGGGGTCTTCCGGGGGTCTCTTCTGTTCTTGCGGCGGTCGTCGTCTTCCGCGCCGCCGGCGCCTTGTCCTTCTTCTTGTCCTTCTTGTTCTTCTTGTTCTTCTTCTTCTTCCGATGTTGACCCGACGCTCTCTCTGCCCGGAATGCCTGTGCCGCTCTGAGCTCGGACTTATATAGGGACATGGGCGACAGGGTCACATGTTCATGTCACATGGTGACCCCGCCCCCCTTGCGATGTCACAGTCCCAGCATCCTCCGGGACTGTGACAACACAAGGGGGCGGGGTCACCATGTGACATGTGCATGTGACCCTGTCGCCCATGTCCCTATATAAGTCCGAGCTCAGAGCGGCACAGGCATTCCGGGCAGAGAGAGCGTCGGGTCAACATCGGAAGAAGAAGAAGAAGAACAAGAAGGACAAGAAGGAGGACAAGAAGAAGAAGAAGGCGCCGGCGGCGCGGAAGACGACGACCGCCGCAAGAACAGAAGAGACCCCCGGAAGACCCCCGAAGGCGGATCGAGACCCCCAGACGACGGCGGCGACGACGAAGAAGGTAGCCGGACACCTCCCCTCGTGAAAGAGCTAGGTAAAAGAGCAGAAGAGAGGGGAGGAGTCCGGCGAGAAGACCCCCAAGACGGAAGAAGACCCCCGAAGGCGGATCGAGACCCCCAGACGGCGGCGACGACGAAGAAGGTAGCCGGACTCCCCTCGCTCGGTAAAAGAGCTTGGTAAATGGCGGGGGAGTCCGGCGAGAAGACCCCCAAGACGGAAGAAGACCCCCGGAGCAGTGCAATAAACTATTTTTTCAAAAGTGTGGGTGTTTTTTTTTTACTTTACATTTTACACCTTAGGTGAATGGGTAGGGGTACATCGTACCCCATATTCATTCACATAGGGTGGGGGGCCGGTATCTGGGGGCCCCCTTATTAAAGGGGGTTCCCAGATTCCGATAAGCCCCCGCCCGCAGACCCCGACAACCAACGGCCAGGGTTGTCGGGAAGAGGCCCTTGTCCTCATCAACATGGGGACAAGGTGCTTTGGGGTGGGGGGGCCGCACGGCCCCCCTTTCCCCAGGGCACCCCCCATGTTGAGGGCACGCGGCCTGGTACGGCTCAGGAGGGGGGGGGGGCGCTCGTTCGTCCCCACCCCTTTCCTGGCCTGCCAGGCTGCGTGCTCGGATGAGGGTCTGACATGGATTTGGGGGGAACCCTCACGCCGTTTTTTCGGCGTGGGGATTCCCTTTAAATCCATGCCAGGTCACGGAGCTAGCGCGGCGGCAGTAACTGCCTACGCTAGCTACGTAACCTGAAGTCACGTGCTAAATGAACGGACTTGCCGATGAGCGGCAAGTCCGTTCATTTCAAAAGTCCCGCGGACTTGCCCACTAACGGCGGGATTGTCCGCTGGACTTCCAAGTCCAGCGGATAATTTGAGAACAAAACCTGAAACTTTAGTCCGCCGTACTTTGGCGCCAAAAAGTCCGCCGGCGCCCACACACGAGGGGATTATCCGCTGGACTTCAGTCCAGAGGATAATCCCGCGGGATTGTCCCTTCGTGTGTACGCGGCCTTATTATTACTTGGAGATGTCCAAGGATCATTAAAAGAAACGATGCAATCTAATTAAAATGATTTTTCTGCCGCAACTTTTATATGTTTTGCATAATTCCCCAGTATGGATTTACAAAAAATGGTTCCACAAGATGGACACTATATTTAGGGAACTGATCTGGAAGGGAGGGGCAGCCCGTATTAGTCTAAAAACATTACAGCTTCCGAATGGGGAAGGGGGAGTTGCACTCCCTCACTCTTTTGATTATTTTGTAGCGGCCCAGCTTCAGTATATGGGTAGAGGCGACCTAAGAAAAACTCTACTGGGAAACTTTTTTCATATGCCGGTAGTGGAGGCTCTAGAGGCAGGGAAGGTAATGCGTGGGGCCCCCACACTCGAACTAATGAGTAAAATATGGGAAACGGCCAAGGGAACCCTGGGATATAGAGGGTTTACAAAGTATTCACCATTATGGGACAACAGTAGATTGAGTGAAATACAGAAAATAGGGCCAATTAAGGAATGGGAAAGACGAGGTATAAAATTTATTCATCAACTCTATCAAAGCGGAAAAATCAAGTCTTTTCAGGAGTTGAGAGAGCAATTCGAAATCCCGAGGAATTCCTTCTTTAGATATCTTCAAGTTAGACATGCAATGACAGCACAATTCGGAGATACAGCAATAGAACTGTGCGATATACCGGTATTACAGGAAATAATTCAATCAAGATCGACGAAAGGCCTAATATCCAAAACCTACTTAAGCTTAAATAGGAAAAAAAGGGAGAAACAACAGGAACCACCCGCTAGAAGGAAATGGGAAAGAGATGTGGGAAATATAACTTTAACCCAATGGGAAAGGATCCTGGAGCTTGCCCCGTGGGTCTCCCTGTCCCCGCCCCAGAGGATGTCACATCTATTTTTACTATATAGGGTGTACTATACGCCGCAAAAACTTTTTCTGTTTGGACGTAGACAGGATGCCTCCTGCCCAAGGTGTGGAAGGCTAGAGGGAGACATGATCCATATGTTCTGGAGATGTCCTAAACTATTCCGATACTGGATGGAGGTGGTGGAAATAATTACCCATGTCTTCGAGGTACCCATAGAGGTAGAGCCTATGACGTGTGTACTGGGGTGGCTAGATGGGAAGGGAAGGCCAAAAGGCACTAGGCTGGCAATCCTGAGATGTCTTTTCCAAGCCAGGAAACTCATTGCCCAGAGGTGGCAGTCTTCCACCCCTCCATCCAGTAGAGAATGGGAACAGAGTATGAGCATGGTGATCCTTAAGGAAAGAACATTATACATCAGGCAGGGATGTGTCAAGAAATTTGAGGAGACATGGAAAAAATGGTGCGAGAAAAAAGAAAATGAATGTATGAATGCATAAAAGAAATAGAGACTTAGGAAGAGACAGGGGGGACCAGTTAGAGAGGAAGGCGTATGGATATGCAATTAAGAAGTAGAATAGCGAGAGAGTCTAAGTATAGGATGAATGGAAGATCGAGTAGGGAGAATGATGGGAGAGATAATTGTTGGTCTAAAAACGAAAAATTGAGACTATAACTGCAAGTTAGAAAGGGGAGATCCCCCAGAAATAGGGGACCACCCTGTTACCTCCTTTTTTTCTTTTTTGTTCTCTTTTTTTTTTCTTTTTTTCTTTTTTTTTCCTTACCTAGATACATTGTTTTTTAATGACCAAATGTATGAGAGAAATGTGTGTTTTGTAATTATATAATAAAATAACTCAATAAAGATATAAAGTTAAAAAAAAAAGATACACTGAACAAAATTACAAATCCTCTGTCAGGTAAAGCTATATCCATATATGCCTATTTGGCTACTAGCCTGGAGTTCAGCTTTTATTGAAATCAAGGTCTATTTCTAACAAACCATCGGAAAGTCCGAGATAATAATACTCAACATGAACACACCCCCTCAGAAATCCGACAAACTCACCCCACAGGAAAACTAATTTACCACCCGAATTACAATAGGTTCCATAACCCAATACCCTCATCTAAACGCTGTCATATGCTACTATTTCGCCACAGTTGATGTACTGGTTTTCTTAATGAAAGATGTAAAATCTGTGTATCTTTTGAAACCGTTGGATACATATAACCACTGTCTTGTTTGGACAAATTTGTTCAATTCTCTTTGTTCTTCTGCAATAAAAAAAATGTTATGGAAAAAAAAAAGAAATCAAGGTCTATTTATTGAATTGCTACCAATCAGCTAGAAACCATAAGTCAAGCATTCAAATAATTAATGAGTAAAACATTTATTTTTTCGTAGTGGCGGCTCCTGATTTACTGGATCCCAAATCAGCTACTCAGAACACCAAGCCAAGGCTCTCCTTTTCTGCCAAACCCAACCTTTTGTCCACTCGGGAGGAGAGGGGCATAACAGTGATGAGTGTGATGAAATGGAAAACTGTGTCCACTGTATTTCTGGTGGTGGTTCTCTACCTAGTCATAGGAGCTACAGTCTTCAAAGCCCTGGAGCAGCCTTACGAGACATCACAGAGGACTACTATTGTGATACAGAAACTTAATTTTGTCTCTGAACATTCTTGTGTGAACACAACAGAACTGGAGGAACTTATACAGGTAATTACTCAATTTGGTGTTGTAGAGTTAATAAAATGAATAATGATGGGATAATGCAGTGATGGCGAACCATGGCACTCCAGATTTTTTTTTAACCACATTTCCCATGATGCTACACTACACTGCAAAGTGCATGAGCATCATGGGAAATGTAGTTCCAAAATATCTGGAGTGACAAGGTTCACCATCACTGGGATAAGGAATCGTTTTTCTTTTTTTTTTACCACTACTATTCCTTTATACTTTCATCCAAAATTTACAAATGCAGCAATTTAAAAATTGGATGAAAGGTTTAGCACTGGGAAACACTTTTTGAAAGATAAAAATTGCATTTTATATACAACAATATAGACCAGATCAAAATGAGGGACAAATGAGGATGAAAAAGGGACAGAGGGACTTTGTTCTAAATCAAAGACAGTCCCTCAAAATCATGGACAGTTGGGAGCTATGCATTGGGATACTGTTTGTGTGCAACCATTGTTAATTTTGTCGTTTTCACAGAGAAGCAAGCTACACAGACTGGGACACAAACTCCCTATGATCACTCAAAAAACCTCTGTTTTTTTGTGGAGGACTTAATTTAAAAAGCCACCTGTAAATATAATTGCGCTACTAAGGAAAGTACCGGAAAGGGTAACCTCAACATCCTAAAAGGTAACCTCATTCTCATCAATTGAACCCATGATGCTTTCTGATAGTCATAACCAAAAACTTATAACCATTGACTTCTTTTTTACTAGTCAATATTAGACTTATAGGGAAAAGCTCCCTAAAGAGGTGAAAATGAGGCTTCCTAAATCTGGCAGGTAGTCCACCATAGGTCTGAACAAATCTGTTTAAGTAAACCTATAATTAAATGTTGCACGCAACAAAAAACAAAATTGCCCATGGGACTTTTAAAGAGTACACCTCAAACGTGCCAAGTAAAATTTGTAAATGAATTATTGACAAACATAAAAAAAAAAAACAAATAATACAGAAAAGAAAATATACTAAACATCAACATATCAGTAAATTGTACATTCATGTAATAAACCTTCCCGTAAAAGACCTTGATATGTCATTAAGTGAGTGCCAACAGTCTAGGACAGCTGTGCTGGGTTTTCAATGCGTTTCGCGAGAGGAGTCTCGCTTTTTTGGGTGAAGCACAGAGAGATGCCTGGAGATCAAGGGCATAATTGAATAAGTGAGCCAGTACAAAAAAAAGGGAGGGAGGGGGGTCCCAAATATTTAAATATAGTATCCAGTATGTTCCACTTACAATTAATGAAAAAATCCTGGCCACCTAGCGCCACCAGAGAAGTGAGTATGATACTACTTCTATTTTATGTGCTTTTTGAGCCTTGGCGGGGTCCATTTAACATGCTCCCTACAGTTAATGATACTTCCAGATAGCAGGGAGCATGTGACAACACTTGGCCAATCATCAAACACCAGGGCCTTTAAATGAAAGCCTACAGCCCTGCATAGAATATGGGTTTGGTGTTCCCTCTATGTGCGTATTCAGTGTTGTAGACCAACCCACATCCCTGTTATAATAGATAAGAATCACTCCAATAGGAGAGTTTGTACCTCAGTGGGATTTTTAAGTGGGGTTGTCAACACTTGATAAAGAAATAGTGGAAAATAAAATTTCCAAAAAATAAGTAGTTATTCAAAAAATAATAATTTTACAATTATACATTAAAATCAATCTATAAAGCACATTGAATAATCATACATACAAGACATTGCTAGAACCAACTCTACTGATAATGTGTATAACAATAGAAATAACCCGACGTTTCGAGGTGTGGTTTGTAGTTAACCTCTTCTTCAGGGGTAATTGGTTTTATCAAAGGTCAGGTCTGATGTATGATCAAAAGAATATGCTTTATTCGAGTACTGTACAACATCCAGAGGGATAGGGTCGGTCAACCACAGCTCGGTGTATGCCCAATATTGTATATGAGGAAGGAAAAAAGTTGGGACTATCCCACTAGAGGCGTAGGTATGGGAATCAAATTAGAAAGCAGGAGAGAGATTCCTGCTTTTACATCCTAGTGTGTCTCTATTTAGCCAATTTGACCACAGGTGCAGGTCTATTCAGGAGCTTTTAAACATGGGCCGGTCTAACAGCAATATGGAGAGATCTATAAATATAGTTCACTCCTATATTATAATGCTGAGAGATCTGGCCTGATGCTCCCATATATGTTGCACTCCTGTGGTCAGCTGCAAGCAGGAGTGCAACATATATGGGAGCATCAGGCTAGATCTCTCAGAATTATAATATAGGAGTGAACTATATTTATAGATCTCTCCATATTGCTGTTAGACCGGCCCATGTTTAAAAGCTCCTGAATAGACCTGCACCTGTGGTCACATACAAACCAGAATGGGACTTATGTGACCTTGAGAGGGGACGCAATCAAGTGCTCCTACAGCTGGCCAGATCCCATTACTTAGCAGGGATGTGTCCCGAGGGGATGCCCTCTGTGAAGCTTTGCTTAAAGAATTGAATAAATTGGCTAAATAGAGACACACTAGGATGTAAAAGCAGGAATCTCTCTCCTGCTTTCTAATTTGATTCCCATACCCACGCCTCTAGTGGGATAGTCCCAACTTTTTTCCTTCCTCATATACAATATTGGGCATACACCGAGCTGTGGTTGACCGACCCTATCCCTCTGGATGTTGTACAGTACTCGAATAAAGCATATTCATTTGATCATACATCAGACCTGACCTTTGATAAAACCAATTACCCCTGAAGAAGAGGTTAACTACAAACCACACCTCGAAACGTCCTGTTATTTCTATTGTTATACACACTATCAGTAGAGTTGGTTCTAGCAATGTCTTGTATGTATGATTATTCAATGTGCTATATAGATTGATTTTAATGTATAATTGTAAAATTATTATTTTTTGAATAAATACTTATTTTTTGGAAATTGTAATTTCCACTATTTCTTTATCAAGTGTTGACAACCCCACTTAAAAATCCCACTGAGGTACAAACTCTCCTATTGGAGTGATTCTTATCTACAGCCCTGCATAAGCCTGATTTTAGCTCTTTGTGGCTGGAGGTTGGTACTATATATGTTGCCAGAGAGGACAAATAAATTGAACCCTTCCTTGTCAATCCAGAGGTACACTTTAAAGTTTGCCAAAGTCAATTTGCTTTGTCATAATGGTAGGTGGGAACTTCTGAGCATGGCTTTCATAGAGATCAGAAGCACGATTCCTGAATTGTCCTGTACCGAAAAAGGATATCTAATAAGCTCATGCCCAGCTAGCCAAACTACAATATGACCAAGGAAGTAATACATAAGACAGCGGAGCTCTTTTTCTTGTCTGACACATTTCAATTTACGGATAAACTTTCAAGTGGTTTCATCTCTTCCTGAGGTCAGACATGGCCGTTTTACGGCTCACTATGTAACAAAAAAAAAAACTAAAATTACAGCAGAAGCGAGATAATGGAGTAAGGCTGAATACAGATGTTATTACAGGTTACATTGTAGTTGTAATGTGACAAGAGAAAAGATATAGATGGAAAAAGTGTGATATATAGAGCCTACCCGTTAATAAAATGAACACTTCACATGAAAAGGCAAACCGGGACTCCAAATCACATTATTGTACTGGCTACTGAATATAAAAAGTACTCCTTTCTACCAATACTTAACAAAATATTACTTCTGAATGCCAATGTGATTTAAAACCTGGACAAAGCCTCCAGCACAAAATTAATCAGCTGATTGGACTGTAAGATTTACTTTGACTTGACCTTTTGTTTCATTAGATCTTTAACGAATTACAGAATCATGTCGAATTAATTCGTATCCGCTATAATTTCTTTTGTATTAATTGAAATTCGTTATTTTTTTATTCGGACACTCGGATGCGTTTTTCGGCCGAATTTCTATTCGTTATGAAACGAATTGCACAAGCCTATTAGAGACTTTAGATATTCTAATAATGATAATGGAATTGATCAATAGTGCTCACCAACTATGCAGAACCTAGAAATCATAACAATAGATTTATTCCATATTAAACTGGAATAAAATGCATATAATTATATCTTTTATAAAATCAATGTAGATTGTTAACTATGTCAGACAATAATATGAATAAGTCATAGATACTGTTTATTAGCATCCCCACTTACAGAGCACTATGTAAAAAAAAGAGGCAACCTCATTTTCAGTCAGATTGACCCTGTGAGGAAGGTTTGTAATGAGGTAAGAGGATCAGCAAGGCACTGTGAAGTGAGATTCATTTCTATGACAAAGGAGAGTTTTTGCAACATTGCTCTACCATGGGATCATTGTCAAATGACAGTGATCACCAGAAAGGAACAGGGCCGGGACAAGGGGTGGGCAGAAGGGTTGGCTGCCCTGGGCGCAGAGTATATTGCAGGGATGGGGCCTCTGCAAATTCCTTCTTCTATGAGGCTGACAAGAGTAGTCACAGTGGCATAACTACTTCTGTCATCCCAGTGCTGAAAATGGCAAGGAGAGGAGGAGAGAGCCGGTAGGTGGTCCAGGCTCCCTCATAGGCTGGTCTTACACATAATAAAGGGGGGGGGGACACAGTTTGTCATCTTTGCCCTGGGCACTGGATGACCTTGTCCCGGCACGGGCAATGAATCAATATATTTGAACCTTCAGTATGACCATGGCTGCTGACTACACCAGTCCATTTAAAGTGCATAGTGTGGGGTGGGCACATATTGCCCCATGTGCATACTCATGTGCATACTTATTACCCCATGTGCCCAATTTGTAGATGCAGATCTGCTGACAGCCTAAATATTTACTGCTGCTCAGGTGCTCTGGGCTTCAGCAAATTGTCAGCCTCCAACAAGAAGAAACAGGAACAATGCTGGACGTAATTTACAGCACACACTAATTTTAGTGGCATAATTATTATTATGGAATGTATGTTCTTTGCTAAAGAATGCTATTGTTATCAAGTTGTTATGGGTAGAGTTCCATTTTAACTTTAAAGCACCCCTTTATACTTAACTTGCCCCCTGCCTGAACCTACTCAACCCCTTGCCCAATGCTTAACTCTTAGCTCCCAAATTCTCACCTTTACTCTCCCCCAAACTCTTAACCCCTAACGTATTTTCTTCATCATTAATCTAACCCATCCTAATAGTGAACATTTATCTTGCTGGCTTCAAAAGTGTGATGGGCTGAGTCCTTGAATTAGCACCTCTAAAATGATTTAGTAACTAAAACCTGCGCTGTGCTCAGTTAATATTGTATGTTTATTAAAAAGATTTAAAAAGATTAAAACATGTTTTCCTGCTTGTCACCCCATATTTTCATGACACTGTTTCATATGCCTCCATCTCTTAAAGTAGTAGTAAACCATACCAAAAAACAAAAATTGGGCCCCAAGCAGTTTAGGTCATAATGTGCTAGTATGCAACACATACTAGCAAATTATGACACACTTACCTGAAAACGAAGCCCTCAAGCAGCGCGCTGTCACGGCTGTAGGCCATTCCATATTTACCCGGTCTGCCTTCTGTGTTTGCAGGCTTTGGCCGCATGAATGGCCGGGCCGCGATGACATCACCGTGGGAGTTGCAGCCCTGGCATGGGGATCTGAATGGATGGCACAGTCTATTCAAAGTCCACCTTATCACCTGTGGTTCCTTACCATCACCCTCTCCCTTGTAGTTAACATGTATCTTCTATGTACAGTATCTCACAAAAGTGAGTACACCCCTCACACTTTTGTAAATATTTTATTCTATCTTTTCATGAAGAAATGATACTTTGCTACAATGTAAAGTAGTAAGTGCACAGCTTGTATAACAGTGTAAATTTGCTGTCCCCTCAAAATAACTCAACACACAGCCATTAATGTCTAAACCACTGGCAACAAAAGTGAGTACACCCCTAAGTGAAAATGTCCAAATTGTGCCCAATTAGCCATTTTCCCTCTCCGGTGTCATGTGACTCATTAGTGTTATAAGGTCTCAGGTGTGAATGGGGAGGAGGTGTATTAAATCTGGTGTTATCGCTCTCACTCTCTCATACTGGTCACTGGAAGTTCAACATGGCACATCATGGAAAAGAACTCTCTGAGGATCTGAAAAAAAGAATTGTTGCTCTACATAAAGATGACCTTGGTTATAAGAAGATTGCCAAGACCCTGAAACTAAACTGCAGCATGGTGGCCAAGACCATACAGCGGTTTAACAGGACAGGTTCCACTCAGAACAGGCCTTACCATGGTCGACCAAAGAAGTTGAGTGCATGTGCATCAGACTACTGGAACCATGTCCTGTGGTCTGATGAGACCAACTTATTCACTTCAGATGGTGTCAAGCGCGTGTGGCGGCAACCAGGTGATGAGTACAAAGACAAGTGTGTCTTGCCTACAGTCAAGCATGGTGGTTGGAGTGACATGGTCTGGGGCTGCATGAGTGCTGCCGGCACTGGGGAGCTACAGTTCATTGAGGGAACCATGAATGCCAACATGTACTGTGATATACTGAAGAAGAGCATGATCCCCTCCCTTCAGAGACTGGGCAGCAGGGCAGTATTTCAACATAACGACCCCAAACACACCTCCAAGATGACCACTGCCTTGCTAAAGAAGCTAAGGGTAAAGGTGATGGACTGGCCAAGCATGTCTCCAGACCTAAACCCTATTGAGCATCTGTGGGGCATCCTCATATGGAAGTTGGAGGAGCGCAAGATCTCTAACATCCACCAGCTCCGTGATGCTGTTATGAAGTAGTGGAAGAGGACTCCAGTGACAACCTGTGAAGCTCTGGTGAACTCCATGCGGGTTAAGGCAGTGCTGGAAATAATGGTGGCCACAAAAAATATTGAGACTTTGGACCCAATTTGAACATTTTCACTTAGGGGTGTACTCACTTTTGTTGCCAGCGGTTTAGACATTAATGGCTGTGTGTTGAGTTATTTTGAGGGGACAGCAAATTTACACTGTTATACAAGCTGTACATTCACTACTTTACATTGTAGCAAAGTTGTCATTGACATTGTAGTTGTTGTCACATGAAAAGACATAATAGAATATTTACAAAAATGTGAGGGGTGTACTCACTTTTGTGAGATACTGTATATTGTAAATGAACCAAGCCCTTATCTATACTGAAAATCATTGGTGTGCACAGCCTGTTGCATTAGGGTGTGCACCCCAAGGCACAAACACACGTGTATATCAGCAGAGCAGTGGACGGTGTCAGTATTTTTTTATTTTTATTATTAACCTTACATAGTAGGTGAGGTTGAAAAAAGACACAAGTCCATCAAGTCCAACCTATGTGTGTGATTATCTGTCAGTATTACATTGTATAACCCTGTTCAGGTGCTTATCTAATAGTTTTTTGAAACTATCGATAATCCCAGCTGAAACCACCGCCTGTGGAAGGGAATTCCACATCCTTGCCGCTCTTACAGTTAAGAGCCCTCTACGCAGTTTAAGGTTAAACCTCTTTTCTCTCCCTCTCCGGATATTCAACAAGAATGGCTTTCATATCAAAATAGACTGAACTAACTATTGGAATCTTGGGCCAGGAATAAACTCTTTTTTCAGAAGAGACTTAGCTGGGCGGAGGGAGAAGTGAACGGTAGATTATTGGCTCAGATATTAGGGTCCCAATCTAACCCTACACATGTTTCAGCTTTAATGAATGTAGAGGGGGAGGTTGGTAACCAGACTAGTTCAATTATATCTATCTTTAAGTCCTATTATCAAGATTTATATACTTCCAGGGCGGATTTCACCCTTGCAGAGCTATCTAGTTACATGGCCAGTATTGATCTCCCGGCTATTTCAATAGAAGAGAGAGAAATTCTCAATGTTCCACTTACTTTAATGGAAGTGGAAAATGCGGTGGCTAGTTTTGCCAATGCCAAGGCCCCAGGGATCGATGGTCTCCCTATTGAGACCTATAGAAAATATAATAAAGAATTGCTTCCCGATCTTCTTAGCACACTAGTAGTCATACCCAAAAAGGATAAAAATTCGCTATTTTCTACAGACGCTAAAATTCTTGCGAAGATACTTGCAACTAGACTAAATAAGGTTATTAACAGTATTATTCATTCAGATCAGGTAGGCTTTATGTCCAACAAATCAACCGCATTTAATATCAGACGTGCATATTTAAATATGCAGGTTCCGTCACCGGGCCATTCAAACCGTGCTTTCTTAGCATTAGACGCAATCAAGGCTTTTGATTGTGTCGAATGGCCTTATCTGTGGGCCATTCTTGATAAATTCGGGCTTGGCTCTGGTTTTTGTAAGTGGGTCTGGTTGTTATACACTGCTCAGGGGGCATCAGTTAGGATAAATGGCTTTCAATCTCCTAGTTTCAGACTTTTCCGGGGCACTAGGCAGCGGTGTCTGCTGTCTCCCCTGCTTTTTGCCCTGGCTATAGAGCCTTTGGCATGTCTTATACGGGCCTCTCCTGATGTTACTGGTCTGATTAGGGGAGACATGGAGGAAAAGATATCACTATACGATCTTCTCTTTTTCATGTCTAATGTCTGTTTATTCCTGCTGGTAGTAATAGAACACGTTAAGGAGTTTGTAAGGTTTTCTGGTTTAGACATAAACTGGGTGAAATCCATGTTGATGCCTTTAGACCCCCTTCCCGATCCACTACCACATATACTTTCTCATTTTAAGGTTGTATCATCTATTAAAAAATACTTGGGTATAACTATGCCGGACTTCCCACAGTCATATATTGTGTATAATATATTTACACTACTTATTAGATTTCAAAATCAGAGTAAATCCTGGACTAAGCTCCCTTTATCACTAATAGGTCTTATCAATTTAATAAAAATGATATGGATGCCTCAGCTCCTCTATTTTTTACATAATGCCCCAATCTGGATACCTATCCGGATCTTTATTAAGATAAACACTATATTTAGGCGATTAATATGGCGGAACAAAACCCCTCGTAATTGGAGACTTTACAGCATCCCACAAATGCCGGAGGGCTGGCAGTTCCTAATCCAAAGCTATATTTACTCGCCTCCCAATTACAGCATTTTGCTATATGGGAGTCTGAACAGATATCCTTTCCTGCTCGACGATTATTCTCTTTTGCACTTAAGGGTCGGTCTCCACTCTTTGTCCTCGATGGTGCAAGAGGGGGTGTCTCACTTGCTGATATGCCTACTTGTATGTTAATCTGTAAAGTATGGGATACAGTTAAACAAATGCTGGGTGTCTCATATCCCACTAGATACACTCCCATACAGGAAAATGATAGACTTTCTCAAATGTTGGCTCTTAGAGGCTTTTAGAGATGGGCAAAATTAGGAATAACTACTTTAGCTCAGCTATATCAAAATGGTTTACACAAATCTTTTGAATATCTGAGGGGAGAATCCAATTGGTTTTACCAATTCCTTCATTTAAGACATGCTCTACATGCCCAGTTTTCTTCTGCTAAGATATTCTTCCCCTCTATCCCTGTCTTTGGGATAGAGGGGACTTTTAGGGTACTGTCAGATGGGTTTCTATTGAACTTCCCCATCCGTTCTCGGGCTGGCTGGGAGAAAGATATTGGTCCCATCTCTGAGGTTTTTCATTCTCCATAGGGTCAATAGAACTTCGCAGTTTCTCTGTGCAATTGGACTGAAATCTGAGCCATCCTGTGCTAGATGCGGTAACACAGGTACATTAATATATATTTTGTGGCGATGTCCGAAACTCCAAAAATACTGGGTGGAGGTGATTGGTACCTTAAATAGGGTATTGGATATTCCGCTTTCTGTTGAACCGCTTACCGTATATACTCGAGTATATTTTTCAGCACATTTTTTTGTGCTGAAAGTTCTTATACTCGAGTCAAGCACTTTTCTGCAGAAAAAAAGGACATTTTCCGACCCGAATTTTGCGCCCCCCCCCAAATTTGGTGTGCAAACCCAGTGGAACGAACACTACAACATACCAAAATTTGTAGTTCCTAGCACTAAGTGGCCCCGAGATACAGTGCCCCAGATTCGGTTCGGAAAATGTAATTCTCTGCTGCAGAAAAGTGCTTGATATTTTCCGACCCGACTTTGGGGCCTCGTATCTCGGGGCCATTTGGTGTGCAAACCCAGCTTTCATTGGCTGCAGCCACTGGACCCGCCCATAGCAGTAGGGATTGGCTGTTGACTCATACCCATGAGTGTTGATCCATGAGAGTTGGACTAAAGGAGTGTGGATTGGTTTACCAAGGCTGCGGACATCTGCTGCATCTCTAAGGAGTTTAAAGGAGGGCTATCTCTATGCAGGCTTATTATGACACTCTGTAATGGGGTGTCATATGCATTTGGTAAGAAGTAAATCTCACCTTTTTCCTTGGTGGTGGATCACTTACGGTTGTTTTGAAGATTTATTTGGTTAAATGGACTGATCTATTCATCATATACTGCACGGGTGGAATTACTTTTGAAGACATATTCAATGATTTGGATTTGTTTTGTTGGACTTTCACCAGTTATTTCTTTATTGTTCATTTTTTTCCATAATTTTTTATTGATTATATATGGTTTAATCACTGTTCACATTATTCACCTATTTGTGGGGTTATATTATTATTTATCATACACCCATTCATTTGTATATAGGATCTATATGTGGTCCTTCTATTTCATTTTAGTTGTGCTGTGTATACACATAGGTTTTAGGCTCACTTTAGTGCATTTATGACTATAGTTGAGGCACGGTCAACCAATCACGTGGTTACCAAAATTTGGTTTAAGCGCTACTCTTTTTATTTTCTATCTTTTGTCACTGTAGTTATGTTTTACAGTTGAGTTGCAGCTTCCAGCCAGGCTTTTCAAAGCCCACATACTAGCTATATATATACACACACATCTGAGTATATTTTCCGCAGCGTAGTTTCTTCTTCCAATTTTTCAACCCAGTGGAACCAACACTACAACATTTGTTCCTAGCACTAAGTGGCCCGAGATACAGGGCCCCAAAGTCGGCCAACTGTGTCCATCTGCAGCAATGTCATTTCGGGACTGCAGCTAGGGGGCATCTAGGAACCCTTAACTACCAAGTTTGAAGTTCAGGGAACTGCAAATGGGCACAGTGAGGCATGCAATTGGGCACAGTGAGGCTGCAAATGGGCATTGTTGACCCTCTTTTCCACTTCCAGTAGCTGCGCATTTCTCACCCTAGGCTTATACTTGAGTCAATACGTTTTTCCATTTTTTTGGTAAAATTAGGTGCCTCGGCTTATATTCGGGTACTCGAGTATATACGGTATATGTATATTGGGTTACTGTAATACCTCTATCTACACCTCCCCTACTGGTAATACTATAAGGCATGCACTTTTTGTTGCCCATAGACAGACTGCTCTTAAGTGGACCTCTCCACATCCAATAGGATCATTCTCTTTGAAAAGCATACATATTCCCTAAGGAACTCCCTGAATAAGTTTGAGGTTATCTGGTTTAGATGGCTTCAATCTATGACTTAGGTATCATGTCAATAAATGGGTACTGTGTACTTTGTAATACTGGATATTGTTATTCTTTTTTTTCGTGTCATATACTGTATAACTCTTACACAGTGAGAGTGTGTGGGTGCAGCCCCACAACCCTAAGTGTAGCCCAGTGGACAGGGAGTTAATTCAGCCTGCAAAAGCTGAGTGTGCAAAGCTGGATGTGTCCATAGTGCCACCAGAAAAAGGTGGTCAAAATGGTGTAATGCACCTAGCTTTAGGTGAAGCATCAACCCAATGCAACATTGGTAAAAGTGTGGTGTCACAAAATGATATGTATAGAAGTGACGAATGTGCAGTTGTAGCTAATGAATCCCAGGTTTCTGTGCGACCTTCTACAGCAGGTGATGCAGCGCTGTGGAACGCCCATGAAGGAACCACAATAGACTGGGACAGCTGGGCTAAACAATTGCTAGCCATGCTGGGTAAGGCTAGCTTAAGTAACAAGGGTGTGGACATAACTGCTATGCCAGACAGGGGGATCGCAAAAGGTTGCTGCCCTCCAGTCTGAAGAAACAGTTCAGGGCACTGGCATCGCAGATGTGTTGTCCACAGCCCTACAGCTAAATGTTGAGTGTCAAACTGATAGTGTGACTTGTAATGACCTGCAGCGGCTCACTGACACTGAAGGGATAAGTGTGAGACATGTGTCTGACAGCGCTCCAGGGGAGCAACAGGCTGTGATGATGGGTACCTCCAAGGAGGTGGCGGTCGCTTTAAATGTCTCACCTTCTCAACCTGCAATGAATGAGCCCCTCCATGTCTTGAACATGGGAAAAGACCCTATAAAGGTCTGGTGTTTAGAGATGACAGAAACCTTACTGGAAATGCTAGCATTGGTAAAAACGCACTTACTGTACACTTGGGTGTCTCCACCGCAGTTGGACCAGGTGGTGCTGCGTAGCACCAATGGGTGGAGCCAGGTGGTACAGGCCGTGCTGGGAAACCTTGACCAAGAGTGGAATTGGTGGCACCAATGGTTAACCATTTGGCACATGATCTCCATATTCCCTGTGAGCGTACTTCCAGTTATAGATTGGTATGGAAGGCGCACAGGAGAACTGTTTGAGATATCAGAGGTCTCTCCGTCTGATGCAGTGACTAGAAACAGCCTCACCCGCTAGGCCTCATGAGAAGGAATGGCCCAGAATAGACTCAGCAGTAGCGGAGATGATTTCTGGCCCGGAGGTACAAGTTAAAGTGCCCGGAGACACTGTGGGAGAAAGTGCTAATATTGGTTGCTGTAACAATGTAATATGTACACCTAAAAAAAATGGTTTATGCTTGGGTCAGGGTAGTTTGTTAGAACAGGTACCCATGGAGTGTTGGACAACAGGTGAGGTGGCGCTGTGCTATGGTCCCGTGGGATGTAGTCCCTCGCCTGTGTGTAGTCCCTCCTCAGGTCTGGTTCTAACAAACACTGAGTTAGAAAGCACTGATGATATTGGAAGCTGTGATCTGTTAAGGGTTTGTGCTGCAAACAATGATTTGGTTGAGCCTGAAATAGAGATGAAGGGTAAAACGGGTATCTGTAAGTTGAAAGGAGGGCTCAAGGAAGGCAGAGTTCCCCAAAGAAAAGTGAATAAGCCCAGGGACCCCAAAAGAAGAGGAAGCCTGAGTATAGGACAATATAGGAACCTGTTAAGATCCAGGGTGGGATGGTCCTGGAAGCACACCCGGAAAAAGGGTTGGGCCTACGTGGCTGACAGCACAGAGGTGTCCCAACCATGATGAGGGGTGCTGGTGTTCCTCCCTTCGGATCGAAACAAGGAGGGGGACTTGCTCCCTTACCAGCACATCTTTCCTGAGGACCGGTGCCCAGAACTGGACAGCATAGTCCAGGCGAGGCCAGACCAGAGTCTTGTAGAGTGGGAGAATTATCGCTTTACCTCTTGAGTTAATCCCCTTTTAATGCATGCCAATATTCTGTTTGCTTTGTTAGCAGCAGCTTGGCATTGCATGCCATTGCTGAGCCTATCATCTACTAGGACACCCAGTTCCTTTTCCATCCTTGATTCCCCCAGAGGTTCTCCCCCCAGTGAGTAGATTGCATTCATTTTTTTGCCACCCAAATGCATTATTTTAATTTTTTCCACATTGAACCTCATTTGCCATGTAGTTGCACACCCCATTAATTTATTCAGATCTACTTTCAAGGTTTCCACATCCTGCGGAGAAGTTATTGCCCAGCTTAGCTTAGTATTGTCCGCAAATAGAGAGATTGAACTGTTTACCCCATCCTCCAGGTTGTTTATGAACAAATTAAATAGAATTGGTCCCAGCACAGAACACTGGGGGACCCCACTTTCCACCCCTGACCATTCTGAGTACTCATTTATCACTATTCTCTTAACTCGCCCTTGTAGCCAGTTTTTAATCCATGTACTCACTCTATGGTCCATGCCAACTGACCTTACTTTGTACAGTAAATGTTTATGGGGAACTGTGTCAAATGCTTTTGCAAAATCCAGATACATCACGTCTACGGGCCTCCCTTTATCTAGATGGCAACTCACCCCCTCATAGAAGGTTAATATATTGGTTTGGCAAGAATGAATCCATGCTGATTACTGCTAATGATAACGTTTTTATTACTAAAATCTTGTATATAGTCCCTTATCATTCCCTCCAAGAGCTTGCATACTTTTGATGTTAGGCTAACTGGTCTGTAATTCCCAGGGATGTATTTTGGCCCTTTTTTAAATATTGGTGCTACATTGGCTTTTTCTCCAATCAGCTGGTACCCTTTCAGTCAGTAGACTGTCAGTAAAAATTAGGAACAATGGTCTGGCAATTACTTGACTGAGTTCCCTAAGGACCTTTGGGTGCAAGCCATCTGGTCCCGATGACTTATTAATGTTAAGTTTTCGAAGTCTATTTCTAATTCTGTCCTCTGTTATCCATGAGGGTGCTTCCTGTGATGTATCATGTGTCAACGCTGCAGTTTTGGTTACTGAAGGTTACTGAAGTCCCCCTACTCGTGAAGACTGAGTAGAAGAATACATTCAATACATTTGCCATCTCACCATCCTTTGTAACCAGATTTCCTTCCTAATTCTTTATGGGGCCAATATAGTCTGTCCTCCCTCTTTTACTGTTTATATACTTAAATAATTTCTTGTTTTTTTTTTGCTCTCCTCCGCTATGTGTCTTTCGTGTTCTATCTTAGCCACCCTAATTGCACCCTTCCATTTTTTGTTGCATTCTTTGTATAGAGTCTAAATGCTGATGATGATCCCTCAGCCTTGTATTTTTCGAAGGCCTTCTCCTTTGCTTTTATATGCATTTTTACATTGGAGTTAAGCCACCCAGGACTTTTGTTTGCTCTTTTAAATTTATTTCCCAATGGGATGCACTGGCTAATGACCTTATTTAATATGCTCTTAAAGCAAACCCATCTCTCCTCCGTGTTCTTTGTTCCTAAGATTTTATCCCAATTTATATCTTCTAGCAAGGTTCATAGTTTAGGGAAGTTGGCTCTTTTGAAATTCAGTGTCTTTGTATTCCCCTTATGTTTCCTATTTGTGCGATTTATACTGAAGCTAGTTGACCTGTAATCGCTGTTTACTTAATTGCCCGTTATTTCCACATCTGTGATCAGGTTTGTATTGTTAGTAATCAGTCGGTCTAGTAACGCTTTATTTCTAGATGGTGCGTCTACCATCTGACCCATGAAATTTTCCTGCAAGACATTTAGGATGGCGAGCCTTATGCCGTGTACACACGAGCGCAATTTCCGACAGAAAAAGTCACACGGAAGCTTTTCAGCGTATATTCCGATCGTGTGTATGCCTCATCTGACTTTTTTTTTTTGAAAATTCCGACGGACCTAGAAATAGAACATGTTTTAAATATTTCCAACGGAACCAATTCCTATCGGGAAAACCGCTCGTCTGTATGCTGTTCCGACGGACCAAAATCGACGCATGCTCTGAAGCAAGTACGAGACGGAAGCTATTGGCTACTGGCTATTGAACTTCCTTTTTCTAGTCCCATCGTACGTGTTGTACCACACCACGTTCTTGATGGTCAGACTTTGGTGTGATCATGTGTACGCAAGACAGTTTCAGCGGAATTTCGACGGAACTCCTTCGGAAAAGCCTTTAAAGTTTATTCCGATGTGAAAACCGGTCGTGTGTACGCGGCATTAGACGAATGCGTGGTTCCTTCCGGCCAGTCTATGTCTGGATAATTAAAATCCCCCATTATGATGGCATTTTACATCCTTGCTGCTAATCCAAATTGTGATAGGAGGTCCGTCTCCCCCTCCTCCCTTCAGGTTAGGGGGCCTAAAGCATACTCCCAGTATTTGTTTCTCCTTAGGTTCATCCCTTTGAAGCTCTACCCATAAGGATTCCACCTCCTCCCTAGCTCCCTTAGTGATGTCTCACATACACTTGTACATTGTTCTTAAGGCATACACCTCCCCCTTTTTTACCCTCTCTATCCCTGTGATAAAGGGAATACCCTTGAATGGTTACCAGCCAATCATGAGAGCTGTTGAACCCAGTCACTGAAATTCCCACAAAATCTAAATCCTCCTCGTACAACAGTATTTCTAGTTCTCCCATCTTGTCCGCCAGGCTCCTGGCATTTGTGAACATGCCATGCCTAATTATTTTTTACAATAATTTTTTTTTTTATTACAATATTATTTTTTATTGCTTTTTTTACAATTTTTTAAGAGCCCCGTTATAGGCCTTTGGTGAAAAATCAAGAGTCTAAACAGACCCCTGATGTCTCACTTTTGAGACAGAGACAGAAACCGAGGACAGAGAATCTCCTTTCTCTTTCCCTGCTGCCTGCAGTACATGTAGTTTACCATGCTTTAGTTAACAATGAAGACAGAAGTGATCAGTACAGATCACCCACTGTGTCCATTCAGAAAATGAAGCATCTGGTTAATTAAATATTTACCAGCCCCTTCCCTGCTTCTGAGAGGAGCTGCAGGGGAGAGACAGGAAGCTAGGGGAATCAGCACAGCACAGGGCGATTAGGCTGTGCCTAGGCACACCCAGCACACCCTGTGTGCATGCCTATGCTGAAAATCAATAAAGTAATGCGCTATTTCCTTAAACTGAAAAAAATGTGTAATCTAATCCGTGTAGTGCGTTCCATAATTGTGTCAAACATCAATACACTTAAATTAATTCCATACTGTGATAAAAGAAATTGATAATAAATTCCCTAACAGATTCCCTATAGTGTTGCAATATCAGCAAAATACAAATATATTAAATGAAAAAAGAAAAAAAAACATAAAAAAATGCAAAAATGTGCCTAAACTTCAAAAAAGTTCTTCAATAAAGTCCAGTGTTACTTCAATCAAACACTTATTCCCATCCACTGTGCTGTGCGTAAAGAATCTTGAAAATAAACAGCCAGTGCTCCACCACATGTGATAATGCAAATGTACTCACCATAGCCCTATGGTCACAGAGACCAATATAGCCGTTCTCCAATATACTTCTCCAATTTACTTCTCCAATATATACTGTATATTCTACCATCAAATGGTTAACATCAGTCACCTAAAAATAAAAAATAACAGGATAATCATGCAATACCGTTTATTAAAACAATTTCATAAAAACATCCCCAATCAATTGCACTTACATTAGAAAGTGTCCAGACGGTAACCAGCACGATCAGCCTGTCGGGAAGTCCCTGACAACACCTTTCCGGTGAAATTAATAGAGGTTGGGTCGCTGCTCGTTGTCTTGGATAGTAAGTGACGTCACATCTGGGTGAGGTGGAACACACGCCTGGGTTTGGAAGGTAACGGTGGTGCAATAGGACTATATAGCGAACATTGAGCAAATTATTGCGGATACATACAGGCTGATCAAACTGGGGCCAGTCTAAGCACTTTCTAATGTAAGCGCAATTGATCGAGGATGTTTTTATGAAATTGTATTAATAAATGGTATTGCACAGTTATCCTGTTTTTTTTTTTTTTAATGATTTTAACCATTTGATGGGAGAATATACAGTGGATATAGAAAAGAATCACCCCATTTAAAATAATACATTTTTGTTGCTTTCCAGCCTGAAATGAAGACAGGCGCAATTTTTGTTTTATCCAGCTGTATTTACTGCAACTTATAAAATCCAAGTTTTTGAATCAGAAAAGGGCTGGCGACTCGTATGCTCTTGAATAAAAGTCCTTTATTTGGTTACATGGGTACAGGCTAGGCTGACGCGTTTCGGCTAAGAAGCCTTCATCAAAGCATACACGTTTGATTTAAAAACTGATATTTATAACAGAGTAAGCACTCCAAATGGGGCGGGTGCATCCTAATCAGAGCAATCAAAACAATTAAAAACACATGGAGAAAAGAAAGAGAGGAGCACAGCATGAGGGACATATCATGAACAAATAAAGCATATTCAAAATGGTGCAATAAATGTATCACACAATGCGACTTTGTTAAAAATGCGATTATGTTAAAAAAACATTTATGTCCATACTATCATTCAAACCATACGGTTTTCTGGTATTGAGGGTATGGATCCACCACACTTCACTTTTGAGCAAAATATGATGAGTGTCACCTGCTCTTGTTTTTTTTTAACCTGTTCAGCACCAAAAAAGGAAAAAAGTGTCAAGATTACCATGATGGAATTCCTGGAAATGTTTCGGCAAATTTGAGATATTTTTAGCATTAATATTTGTAGTGTCATTCACATGTTCCGAGATTCTAACTCTTAACGGGCGTATAGTGCACCCAACGTATTGTAGACTGCAGGCACTACACTGAATAACATATACCACCGATTTAGAGTTGCAGTTTATGTACTGTTTGATGGTATATGTTTTCTTGGTAGAAAAAGAAAAAACTGAGGTGCTTTTTATGACACTGCCTACAGGTGTTGTGGCCACACATGTAGGAACCTACAGTGAAAAGCCAGGTCTGTGACTTGTTTGACTCCTGAGAGCAAAACAAGCTGGGTGACAACATACTTCCCAGACTGGGGGCCCGTCTACTGGAAAATTGGCAACCCCATGGATAACAGAGTTCAGATCCTTGTCAGCATACAAAATGGGGAGATGTGTTTTAAGAATCGCAACGATTTTGTTGTATTCTAAAGAAAATGTAGTGACAAAATTAATTTTATTTCTATTGTAATCATTACACTGTTTTGTTTATTTGTGCCACTATTCTGAATCATCTCCACCCGATCTCTATGAAATGCTATACTTTTGCTTCTAGCTATTGATCGTGTATTATAGCCCCTTTCTTTGAGTCCTAGTCTGTAGAGCAGTTTCTCCTGGCCCTGATGAATTCACCAGTGGGCAAAGACTTGATGGGGTGACTGGGGTGACAGCTATTGACCAATAAAAGGGAATTCCCTGCACAGGGCTTTTTAAAATTTATGGAAGTCACTGTATTGCTATGTAGATGCCCCATCAAGGTCAAAACCAAATAGTCTATTTGGGTCGGATGGTGCACACAGGTGAACTCCAGGTTTAGGGAGTTGGTATTAATATATTTCATAAAGTCACCTATCTCACCACTCGATCCATGCCATACTACAATCAGATCATCAATGAAACGACCATACCAGGCGGAGTTGGTTTTAAAAGGGTTGCCATGGGCAAATAAAGTAGATTCTTCCCACCAGCCCATGTAAAGATTTGCCAAAGAGGGGGAAAATTTTGCCCCCATGGGTGCACCTTGACTCTGAATGTAGTATCGTTCATCAAACATGAAGAAATTGTGTGTCAGGAGTAACTCTACTGCTCTACAAATAAACTTGCGTACATTAGGACTGTAACCACTGTAATATGAAAGATGATGTTTAATGGCTAACAGTGCTAGAGAGTGAGGAATTCAGGAATACAGAGATCTAACATCTATGGTAATCCAAATGCATTCTGTGGACCAAAAAATGTCCTGCTTGTGGGCTAACAAATGTCCAGTGTCCTTTTTAAACCCAGGTAGACAAACAACAAGCGGTTGAAGAAATTGATCAACCCATTCTCCTAATCTCTCCAATAGCGATCCTATGCTGGCAACTATGGGGCAACCTTTCACTGGATTATCTTGTTTGTGCACTTCGGGGAGATGGTGAAAAACCGGAGTAATGGGATGAGTGACCATGACATAATCTACAGTTTTTTGATCTAAAACACCCATCTCCTTACCTTTATCCAAGTGAAAGATATAACACCAACATGTCAAAAAAAAAAAAAAACAATCACTGAGTTGGAAAAAGGATCACCCCCTTGTCCCCTTGTGTCAGTATTTTGTTGAACCTCCTTATGCTTTTATTAAAGCCTTTAGTCTGTTGGAAAATGTCTCTACTAATTTTGCATATCTAGACTTTGCAATATTTGCCCACTCTTCTTTGCAGAACTACTCATGTTCAGTTAAATTTGTCTGGGCTCTGACTAGGTCATACAAGAGCCTTCATTTTTCTACTTCAACCACTGTGTATTTTTGCTGTGTGCTTTGGGTCATATTGGAAGGTAAACCGTCTTCCTGTTCTGGCAGAGGGCAACAGATTTTCCTCAAGAATTTATTTTGCCCCATCCATTTTTCCTTCTATCCTGAAAATTGCTCCAGTCCCTTCTGCAGAGAAACACCCCATAACAGGATATAAAGCATCAGTGGAGACACCTTTTTCCCATATTACCACCTCCATGCTTTACTGTAGGAATGGTGTTATTTAGATGGTAAGTTGTATTGGATTTCTGCCTTAGCGTTTGGTGTTGAGGCTAAATGATTCAATTTTATTCTCATCTGACCATCACACCTTTTTACATGTGGCCTCAGTCTCTTTAAGGTGCATTTTGGGAAAGCTCTGTCGTTACAGCATGTGGCTTTTCTTGAGGAGTGTTTTTTTTATTTTTTTTTGCAACCCTTACATACAAGCTGCATTTGTGAAGAATTTGTGATATTGTTGTCACATGCACACAATGACCTCTCTTTGTCATAAATTCTTGCAACTGCTTCAGAGTTGCTGTAGGCCGCTTGGTAGCCTCTCTGGCCAGTTTCCTCCTGGCTCTTTCATCCAATTTGGAGCAATGTCCTGATCTAGGGAGGGTCTGTGTTGTACCAAATACCTTCCACTTCTTAGTAATATACTTCACTGCACTTCTAGGCATTGATAAAGCCCTTTTTTTTTATCCATCTCCTGACTTGTTATGCCTGCCCACAACATTATCTTTTGATAGTCCCTTGCCACCAATAGTTGATTGTTTGCTTCAGTTGCACTATCAGGGACTGAAATGCTCCAGGAAAGCTATTTTCATGCTGAGCTAATCAAAATGACCACAGCTGATCACAGATTAAAGTCAACTGGCTTTGTGTGCATTAAGAAGGTGATTAGCTACAATTGATTGAGTTTTCAAGTCATTTTTCAGAGGGGGTTAGCCTTTTTCCAACACAGTGATTCTGTTTTTGAGGTAAGTATGCATCTGTGGAGAGGGTGGGTGGGCTAGGTTAGATCAAGGGAATGTGGCAAAAAAACTTAATGCACTTTGTTTAAAGTGCATTTATCCTTTAAGATCCAGTTGCCCTTCATCAAATTGTGGCACCCCAAACAAAGCACATTCTACACATTACATGGCTGGCAATACATACTGGGCTGACAATCCCATACTGACTATACTGGGTTGGTAATCCTATAATGGCTATACTGGGCTGGCAATCCTATCATGGCTATACTGGGCTGGCAAATCTATAATGGCGATACTGGGCTGGCAATTCTATACTGGCTATACTGAGCTGGCAATCCTATAATGGCTACACTGGGCTGGCAACCCTATAAGGGCGATACTGAGCTGGCAAGCCTATACTGGTTATACTGGGCTGGACATTTTTCTGTAGCTGTTGAAATTTTAACTGCTTCATATCACCCAACTCTTACAACTGGCCATAGACTTGTGTACTCAAATTTGTTTAGTATATTGAGATTAGTTTCATATATTCGTTGTCCTGAGATGATTCGCATATTCGGAAGTCATTTTGGAAGACAGAGGGGGCAAGGCCGAGCTGTGGGAATGGACACACAGAGCCACGGCTCAGGAGCATGCCTGCTCAGGTACCCCCAGAGCAAGCTGCACCCGGCAGGAGGGAGGAGCCTGGAGCACCGTTGTGGGACCCGAGAAGTGGAGAATCCGGGCTGCTCTGTGCCAAACCAAAATGCCCCAGTGGCTGTACGGCAATCATCATCACTGACGTAAGATGCAGAACGTCAAACCAGGAAGTGAGGGCTCGAGTCTGTGGTCCGGGACCAAGGAAGGGGTGAGATTGATACACACTAATACACCACGGGTCTGCCGTGACCGCAGTATCCACACGCTATTGTGTTTAAAGACCTGCTGTGATAACTTTTGCTGGTTTCAAGATTTGTGAAATTAGAGTGTAAAGATTGAAGATTTTGAAGTGTCGTTTTAATAAACTGGTTTAAAACGATTTTACACTATTGGAGCACTTTTATTATTACTTACATGTGAAAGAGATACCTTACATGCACGGTTTGAGTCTGAATTTTTGTTTAAAACCCTTTTTATGAGGTTTGACACAAGAGTGTAGGCATTTGAATTCAGTGAGTGCGTTTCTTTTGGGGGAGTGAAGACACTTGCACATTGGTGTGGTGGGGGAAACAGGAAGATTCTACATTGAATAAGATTTCACCTGAACACTTTATGGACTGTTTTTTGTGATATAAGTTGTGTTTTGATTTTGATTTTTTTTCACTTTTCACAGGGTGAAATTTGTGTATATATATTCATTTACATTTACACTATATTTTATTATATGTTTCACTATACATATTGATTAGTTATATGTTTGATGGTATATTGGGTTAAACAAACACTTGTTTGCTTTGAATAATTATTTAGCGCCACCATTTTCTATTATTATCACAATATGTGATAGGGTTTAAAATACAGTTCACAAATCATATTTTCTTCAAGTGGCAGCTTTAGGTTAGGACTCTTGTCCTCTGGCGCAGTGGTGGTATTTTAAGTTGTGGCGAGTTTTTCTTGAAATACCAACAGTTTTTTAGACCTACTGATTACCAACAATACAGACCTGATCACGGATGTGGAAATACGGGGCAATTTAGGAAACAGCGATTGCAGGTCAATTAGCTTCAGTATAAATCACACAAATAGGAAACATAAGGGGAATACAAAGACACTGAATTTCAAAGGAGCCAACTTCCCTAAACTACGAACCTTGTTAGAAGATATAGATTGGGATAAAATCTTAGGAACAAAGAACACGGAGGAGAGATGGGTTTGCTTTAAGAGCATATTAAATAAGGGAATTAGCCAGTGCATCCCATTGGGAAAGAAATTTAAAAGAGCAAACAAAAGTCCTGGATGGCTTAACTCCAATGTAAAAATGCATATAAAAGCAAAGGAGAAGGCCTTCAAAAAATACATGGCGGAGGGATCATCATCAGCATTCAGACTTTACAAAGAATGCAACAAGAAATGTAAGGGTGCAATTAGGGCAGCTAAGATAGAACATGAAAGACACATAGCGGAGCAGAGCAAAAAAATAATCACAAGAAATTCTTTAGGTATATAAACAGTACAAGGGGGAGGACAGACCATATTGGCCCCATAAAGAATGAAGAAGGAAATTTGGTTACAAAGGATGGTAAGATGGCAAAGGTATTGAATTTTTTCTTCTCCTTTGTGTTCACAAGGGAATTTGGGGGCTTCAGTAATCAAAACTGCAGTGTTTATCCTCATGACACATCACAGGAAGCACTCAAATGGCTAACAGAGGACAGAATTAGAAATAGACTTGGAAAACTTAACATTAATAAGTCACCGGGACCAGATGGCTTGCACCCGAGGGTCCTTAGGGAATTCAGTCAAGTAATTGCCAGACCATTGTTCCTAATTTTTACTGACAGTCTACTGATAGACAATAGTATGCAAGCTCTTGGTGGGGATGATAAGGGACTATATACAAGATTTTAGTAATGAAAACTGTATCATTAGCAGTAATCAGTGTGGATTCATGAAGAATCGTTCTTGCCAAACCAATCTATTAACCTTCTATGAGGAGGTGAGCTGCCATCTAGATAAAGGAAGGCCAGTAGACATGGTGTATCTGGATTTTGCAAAAGCATTTGACACAGTTCTCCATAAATGTTTACTGTACAAAGTAAGGTCCGTTGGCATGGACCATAGGGTGAGTACATGGATTGAAAACTAGCTACAAGGGCGAGTTCAGAGGGTGGTTATAAATGGGGAGTACTTGGAATGGTCAGGGGTGGAAAGTGAGGTCCCCAGGGTTTTGTCCTGGTACCAATCCTATTTAATTTGTTCATAAACGACCTGGAGGATGGGGTAAACAGTTCAATCTCTGTATTTGCGGACAATACTAAGCTAAGCAGGGCAATAACTTCTCTGCAGGATGTGGAAACCTTGCAAGAAGATCTGAACAAATTAATGGGGTGGGCAACTACATGGCAAATAAGGTTTAATGTGGAAAAAATGTAAAATAATGCATTTGGGTGGCAAAAATATGAATCCAACCTACTCACTGGGGGGAGAACCTCTGGGGGAATCAAGGATGGAAAAGGACCTGGTGGTCCTAGTAGATGATAGGCTCACCAAGCTTCTAACAAATCAAATAGAATATTGTCATGCATTAAAAAGGGGATTAACTCCAGAGATAAAGCGATAATTCTCCCACTCTACAAGACTCTGGTCCGTCCTCACCTAAAGTATGCTGTTCAGTTCAGTTCAGTTCTGGACACCAGTCCTCAGGAAGGATGTACTGGAAATGGAGCGAGTACAGAGAAGGGCAACAAAGCTAATAAAGGGTCTGGAGGATATTAGTTATGGGGAAAGGTTGCGAGCACTGAGAAGAGACGTTTGAGAGGGAATATCATTTCAATTTACAAATACCATACTGGTGATCCCACAAAAGGGATAAAGCGTTTCTGCGGAAGGGAGTTTAATAAGACACGTGGCCACTCATTAAAATTATAAGAAAAGAGGTTTAACCTTAATCTGCATAGAGGGTTCTTTACTGTAAGAGCGGCAAGGATGTGGAATTCCCTGTTATATAGGCGCCTGGCGGATAGCATCGATAGTTTAAAAAAAAACTATTAGATAAGCACCTGAACGACCACAACATACAGGGATATACAATGTAATACTGACATATAATCACACAGCTAGGTTGGACTTGATGGACTTGTGTCGTTTTTCCACCTCACTTACTATGTAAGTATGTAACTATGTGGGGGACACAGCAAACATGTGGAAGAAGGTGCTCTGGTCAGATGAGACCAAAATTTTACTTTTTAGCCTAAATGCAAAACACTATGTGTGGCGGAAAACTAACACTACACATCACCCTGAACACACCATCCATGTTGTGGGGATGCTTTTCTTCAGCGGTGACAGGGAAGCGTGTCAGAGTTGATGGGAAGGTGGATGGAGCCAAATACAGGGCAATCTTACAAGAAAACCTGTTAGAGTCTGCAAAAGACTTGAGGGGGCGGAGGTTCACCTTCCAGCAGGATAACAACTCTAATGCCATCTACACACAAGCGGAACGTCCGAGGGGAGATTTTCATCGTATATTCCGATCGTGTGTATGCCCCATCTGACTTTTTACGTTGAAAATTCTGATGGACCTAGAAAGAGAACATGTTCTAAATTTTTCTGACAGAACCAATTCCTATCGGGAAAACTGCTCGTCTGTATGCTGTTCCGACGACGCATGCTCTGAAGCAAGTACGAGACGGAAGCTATTGGTTACTGGCTATTGAACTCCCTTTTACTAGTCCCGTCGTATGTGTTGTACGTCACCACTCTCTTGGCGGTCTGACTTTGGTGTGACCGTGTGTATGCAAGACAGCTTGAGCGGAATTCCGTCGGAATTCCGTTGAAAAAAACTTCAGAGTTTATTCCGACTGCAAAACCGGTCGTGTGTACATAACATTACTATAAACATACAGCCAGAGCTACAATGGAATGGTTTGGATCAAAGCATATTCATGTATTAGAGTGGCCCAGTCTTAAATCCAATTGAGAATCTGTGGCAAGACTTGAAAATTGTTGTCCATAGACGCTCTCCATCCAATCTGACAGACCTTGAGCTGTGACTAGTCTTTTGACCTCTGCTTGCCTTTTATAGGCACGTCTTCCACAATTCAGGCCTTTTTTTTTTTTTAAGTGGCCGCTCAAGACTTTAAAATATTGCAAAAATGGATACTGGCAGCTCTAGTATATATAACAATTGTCCAAGTCTGATTCTGTCATGTACTTGATAGGGAACTGAAATGATAAGGTTGGCACCTCTTCCAGCAGCACTGGAATGAAGACAGATAGTCTATAAGGGACAGTCACAGGAGGGACCTGACTGCTGGTAGATGGTGATGGCAGAACCTTGGGCTGGAGATGCAGACTTGGAAGATCCAGCATAACATATGGTCAGGAACAGCAGCGCAGCAAGGAGAATGAGTGGAGGTTAAAGGGGAACTCTCATTACACTGTAGATTCAGAAGGTGTAGTCCATTAACGCTCCCAATGAGTTTGCGGCAGGAACACATAGGAATGACTGGAGATGGTGCTGGATGCAGCCAGTGCAGGCACCTGGTAATTGTGTGGAGTCAAATCAGAGACAGAAATGTAGTCACATAGGAACTTGAAAGCAACAGTACAGGCAGAATCCAGGATCAGGTCAGGGGCAAGCCAGGTTGGTATAAGGAATCATACAGGACACAATCAAGGCACAGGATTCAGCTGAAGACCAGTCAGCACTGACATGAAGTTAGAACATCTGTTATATAGGCGCCTGGCACCAATGATGCTACTGGGCATGCATGCATCTCCATACACACATGCCATGGATCACAAGAACAACCACATGCACGTCTGGCTAATGGTTATGCACATGCATATTCCTTCGAGCCTGCTGATTAACAGGAATTTTCTGATAGATTTAATCAACCACATACATTTACCTTACAGGAATATTTTATTATCTTTATTTTAAATGTGATATAACTCCCCCTGCCTTCTGTGCACCATGGGCGGACATCATTTTTCCTTCCAAAGATTATACTGAAAAAGCAGATGCAGCCGAAACTTTGCATTGTGAATTTATGATTGCATTTCCTGTATTGGCTTGAATACTGATCTAGTTCTCTTACAGTTTTTGTACACTGTATGCACTAATAATTCTGTTTATGAGAGATTCTGAGCACAGGGGAGCTTCTACAAAGATTCGGAGCATGGGAAAGCTTATTTAGAATAATGAAAAAAGTTTTGCTGCCAGTGTTTTCTTATTATCGTATAGTAAGGCCGCTGTGCGATTGCGGAACACAGAGAGATTATGGAAATATCTCCACTTCTCACTGACAGAGTTGTCAAGGCTAAACACACCGCAATCATTCACTTAATTTCAAACCTATTTAGAGCTATGCTCTGCGTAGAGGTGAGTTTATTTGTAGCATTAGACAGGTTCGGTTATCATGTGTCAACATGAGCTTCCTTTACAACCACCATGCATTATTGATGCACGTTGACGTGTGTTTACAATAATTTTTATTATTTGGAGTTACCAGCCATTGACCAAAGGTTGGTATTCCCATTGCCAACATATTTTAATACATCAAAAGCATGCTATATTCATTTTCATGAGTTGCCACTGACTTTTATAGGCCTCCCAATACACTAAAATGCAGGACAAAATGGAAATATATTTTTCAAAATGCACTGCAGAAATGGGAACAGGCTCTATTTTTGTTATAGGGAACCTGGACACAGGGTTGCACTTAAATAGTTACCTTAACTTCCCATCTAGATAAACACTGTCAGCTGGATAGGAAGTGAAGTTAAATCTTTCTAACTGTATCCACATGTAAGAAAGAAAAGATTTGGCTGGACATACAGTTTAATGCCGAAAAAACAATAGGTTGTTGGATGTGTTAGGTTGACTTCTGCAGCAGCATGAAAAGTTGGTCTCACCTAGCATAGGTCAATAAAGCTGGAATGGGAATAAAATAGTAAAATAAAATCAGTGAAATTAAAACAGCGGCATGCAATAAGTGTAGATACATAGTATACCAATAACCAAATTATAGCAAAAATTCTGCGCTAAAATAATAAAAGTGTCCACAAAAATGTGACCATAAACTGAAGTTTATCAGAACAGCAAAAATAAACAGTTCATATTGTTATGGGTGTAAAACAAATAAAAGTGCTTTACTTCAGCCTTCACCCAACGCTTGGAAACACCGTAGTGCCAATCCTTCACAAATGGTAGAAATACACACTCACCAGAGGGATATGCTGTCTATTACTAGAACAACGATAAGCTCTTTGTGTAAATGGAATCCAGCATCGCCACTCTCGCTCCACAGATGGCAGAACCATACTGCTCTATTCCACTCCACCAGGGGATAGTACCAGAGTTATCAGCATGGAGTCACCAACCAAAAACTATATTTTTGCTCATAGTGTATATTTTAATATTCCCAAATATATTTTAAAAACATCCCGTATATAAGGGGCCCGCCAAACCTGCAGAGAATTTCCGCAGATAAAAATATTGTTTTTGGTTGGTTACTCCATGCTGATAACTTATATGGTACTATCACCTAATGCTGGATGCCATTTACACAAAGTGCTTATTGCTGTTCTAGTAATAGACAGTATATTCTTCTGGTGAGTGTGTATTTTTACCATTGGTGAATGACCGGGTGTTTCCAAGCATTGGGTGAAGTCTGAAGTGGAGTACTTTTATATGTTTTACACCTATAACATTATGAACTGTTTATTTTTGTCGTTCTGACAAGCTTCAGTTTATGGTCACATTTTCGTGGACAGTTTTATTATTTTAGCACTGAGTTTTTTTTACAATAAAGCTGGAGTGGGGCTTGTCAGGAAATTTGGTAGGTCTTGTGACATTGCGAGGCCCTGCCACTGAGAATATGTAGGAGGAAATGACACAGGGTTTGCATTAATGCGAGCTTCCACACTAAAGTTTCTAAGCAGAGAACGCTGTGTTTTTGGCTTTCTCTGGATTCTGTAGTTCCGGATTGGGGCCTGGAGCTTGAAGGTTCCAAAGTGTCTTGGGTGGGACAGAACCTTCAATCCTGTATTTGGACTTTACTGGATGCCTGCAGCCTGTGTGAGTACACAAGTGTGCAAGGTCAATATATATGCCTAAAGCAGGGGTCTCAAACTACCGGCCCTCCAGATGTTGCGGAACTACAAGTCCCATCATGCCTCTGCCATGCCTGTAACTGTCAGCCTTCCAATGCCTCATGGGAATTGTAGTTCTGTAACAGCTGGAGGGCCACCAGTTTGAGACCCCTGGCCTAAAGGATAGCCCAGAGCTCCCAGTTCATTGGAGCCCCAGCCAGGAGACAGGAGGCCTTGTTCCAGGAGTCAGGTGGGCTTCTATTAGGGAGTCAGCAGGAGAACCCCTATCTAGAGGCCAGGAGTGGCACTGCGACTAAAAGCCAAGTGAAGCTAAAAGAGCCAAGTGAACAAGGACAGCTGGGCAACACAGTCAGAAGAACCGGTAACAAGAGCAGTGGTGCTGTTAACAAGAAAGCCAGGTGTATTGGCATTTTAAGTCGACTATTCATGTTGCTGTGGGAGAACCCCTGTGTGGGTAACTGATGTTTATGTGAACGTTCCATTTTAGTCAATAAAAGTGGGCTTCCATGCCCTAAAATACAGTTTGGACTGGTGCAACTCATTGGGAAAAACACCTACCACATGAGCATTATCGCCCCAATACCACAGCTTGGAATAAAAACAAAAATATTCATAAGCAATATTTTATATATAACACAATACAAATATTGCCCAGCACACAAGCTAGCCAGAAGAAAAAAAAAATTAACTGTTTCAAAAATTTCATTTGAAAATACTGTATATGTGGAAGCCACGCTGCCTCTACAGGGCCCCTTTGTAAAGTATTGTCCCTAGCTCTCTATGAGAGCATCCATCTTGGAACATATATAACAATGATAAAAGGTATGCCTGAAGCCAGACCATTCCTCTTTAAAGGTTTTAGGTCCCTCCGGGAATACCTGCACTCAATATATTTTTTGCTATGTATGTTCAAAGAGGGAGGCTTTCAAAGATTTGACGTATAAGGTTGAAACAGTGTCATATTTTTTATTTTTTTGCTATCTAGCTGATAGGTGTGGTGCTGGGAATGTTTGTATTATGACTGCTCTGTGTAAAGCCCTTTCCATATGTATCTTACTTTAAAAAACTTATTTTAAATTGATTGGAGCAGTTGCCATTTTGTTTTGATTTTGGTTACTAGACTCTTTTGTATATAATTGATCAGCTTCCTGATGATTGCAAAACTGCATCTCTTTGCATTGCACCCAGTCACTGTACTGCTGTTCTGTCTGAGCAAGAGTGAAAGAAAACATCCCTAGGTACCCTTTACATGTGCATGTTTCTGAGAGGGAGTTGGCCACAGGGCCATCTTAGGTGCATTATAGGCCCCCGGGCAATACAGTGGCTATAGGCTAAGGCTATATTTATTGTTACTTCCAACAAAATCAGTGTTTAAACATTAACACAACGTTTGGACAACATAACACGAGGCACAGTGGCAGCTTTTGATGGGCACAGTGGCAGCTTTTGATGGGCACAGTGGCAGCTTTTGATGGGCACAGTGGTAGCTTTGATTGGCACAGTGGCTGTTTGATGGGCACAGTGGCTGTTTGATGGGCAAAGTGGCTGTTTGATGGGCACAGTGGCTGTGTTGTAATGGGCACAGTGGCAGCTTTTGAGGGGCACAGACAGTGGCTGTGTTTGATGCACAACTTGAACTTATTTAAGTAGACACTGTTAGACTTACTTGAGGCCGTCGGCCTGGTGCAGTACAGTGTGTCACTCACAGCAGCAAGGCAGCTTCAGCTATCAAGGGCCGTCTTTCCGCTCCGCTCCCTCTCCATGCTGTGTGAAGAACATGGCAGAGGTGGGCAAAGCCTGTTCACTAGCCACTGGGGCAGCCGCGGTGCGCTATGAATGCTGGGGCGGCCGCGGCCTCTGACTGACGTCACTGGTTGCTAGCTAGATGCCAGCCGGCGAAAAAAGCAACCAGTGCAGTCAGTCAATTTAAGCAGCAGGATCAGTCCTGGATGGGGCCCTCCAGACAAGTGGGGCCCCCGGGCAACTGCCCAACATGCCTAGTGGAAAAAACGTCCCTGGTTGGCCACTGGATGGTGTAGACTTTAGCTATGCAGTCTGGCCATCACTTGCTTGTAGGCGCATGTACCATATCATGTTCCATACCTCACCGCACACGTCTCCCAGACGAGCCAGGTACCAGTTTGTGGGATAAGCCACAAGTAATAACAGAACCGAGTCCAATATGCTCGTAAAAAACGCTACTTTCCAACTTCAAGGTGAACAACATCAGGGCATGCAATTACAGCACATATGATTTCAGGACATCAAATTCGAAAATAAACCATTATGCCGCATTTTACTTCAGAGCATGTGTACTTAGCTTCTGTCACTGTTACTGGACAGCAGTTGGTGCTTTTTCTTGTTGGGCACACTGCTAGTCCTTTTCCCAATTTCAGTCCTACTCGGGATATCAGGACCTCACCAGGTATTAGCCAGCTAGGAAATACCAGACACTGGAAGCTTCACGTCTTTGCAGGCAGGACCCCCACTAAATCTCATGAAGGGGGTGGGGGGTCAACTACAGAGCTGAATTCCTATATCCTTGCACTCTCCACAAAACTTCTCCCATCCTGTTACTACAGCAGCAGGGATCTATAGCAGGAGTTGTGAGTATTCAACGTCTTCTATGCAAGGGCAGCTTTGTTCTCAAAATTGATTTCAGTGACAACCGCTTTACCGAAAAACTCATTTGATTCTGTCTTGCCGTCTCTGCTGTATTGAAGTGTAAGCATTCTGAATGTTGCTATGTTCATTTCTACCCTTCATGTTGCCTGTCATCTCAGCATTTTCTGCTCGGTACTTTCTCTTCAACCGGAGCGGAATCCAAATAGGATACATTTTGTGTTTTGAAGTTACAAATACCCAAGAGTTCTATCCTGCTAGCAAGGAAGGGCAACTTGATTGTAACCTGTTTTTATTGGTTTAAAGCAGAACCATAGACATATTTTTTTTGGATAGAATAAGGGAGGGTTATAACCCCTAGCAAATTTTTTCTTCCACCATCTGTGTCCCATTGCAGAGATTTCCCTCACTTCCTGTCCCATAGCCAAACAGGAAGTGCGAGTAAAATCCCTGCAAATTAAAGCGGAGTTCCGACTAAAAAAAAAAAAAATTTTAAGTCAGCAGCTACAAATACTGCAGCTGCTGACTTTTAATAATCGGACACTTACCTGTCCCAGGGTCCAGCAATGCGGGGGAACGAAACCCCGCTCGTCTTCCCCTCCTCTCTGTGGGCGCGCCGGCATCGTCGTATAATACGCCCTGGCATATAACACGCACCCCAAGTTTAGGAGCATTTTAAGGAAAAAAACTTTTAGGAGGGAAGTTTAAGGAAAAAAAAAAACTTACATTTAAATGCTCATCAATGCAGCCTTATCAGTGTCCATCTGCAGCCTTGTCCATCATTGCACAATGATCAGTGCCATTTGCAGCCTTGCCCTTGCAGCCTTGCTCAGTGCCATTTGCAGCATTGCCCTTGCAGCCTAGCTCAGTGTCATTTTCAGCCTTGCCCTTGCAGCCTTGCTCAGTGTCATTTGCATGTGGCATGTAAATAGCCTTGCCCATCGCCATTTACAGCCTCGCCAGTGTTTAAATTTCCCGCCGCCGAGATAGACAGAGCCTGTGTACTCGGCTCAGATTCAGACCTTTGCATGCAAAATAACCCACTTTCCTGACATGCAATGAAACACGTTGCCCTTTAGCAGGCGCGTGTCGGTACCATGAAATTTAAATGACACCCCTATACATTTGCAAATGCATGCTTGCTAAACCGCATGGAGCCGCAGCACTTCTTTTCTGCGTTTCTTGCATGTAGGACAGCCCACTGAAATGAATGGGGTGCCCTACCCAGGGCACACAGGAATACGTCTGCGCTAGGTCACAAGCCTAAAAGTACATTGACTCATGAGCAATCTAGGCTGATCCAGGGACTGAAGATCTGCCAAATGTGTAAAAAACTGACAATAGATTCTGAAAGGGTAATTTTTCAAGGGGCAGTCCGTCCAATACAGATATTACAGTTACAGTTTTGGGAGCTAGTTAAACCACCTGACCTTTTTTATACTATATCACTCGGTGACTTTTATGCTGAAATCTCAGAGTTCTCAGGTCTTCACAGCTGCTACAGCTGTCATGAGGGGTTCCCACCATCCATTTTTTTATATAAGGCAGAATGTAAGAGGAGCTGGAACAGACACAGGCACTCTAAACTCCCGGATGGACAGGAACAGTGTCAGGAATTATAGCAGGGAGAGCTTACTATTATAGAGCCAATAAAATTGCATATATTGTATTTATATTAACAAACAGCTAAACTAAAATTAGAGCCACACAGTTAGTGAATTTTTTTTTCTTAGTACTCGCCGATACCAATTACCGATACCTACCGCAACTTTTTTCTTTACACTCCAGCTGTCAGCAATGGTACAAAGCATTAAAAAGTTATTTACAAATTCATTTTTTTTTTATTTTGTGCTTTTTTTCAATGTGAAACCTGTAAGTATATGTTTAAGGTGTAAAAAGATTTATGAACAAAGCAAACAAAAAAGTTTTAATTAATAGTTTATAAAATAGAAGTAAATAAAAAAAAAAAAAAACATGAGAATAATAATTAAATGGAGAAGGAGAATAAGGAGTTAATAAGGCTGATTAGAGTAAATGAAGGGTTAATACGGGCTAAACAGAGAAACAATTTAATAAAAAAACAAAAATTTTTTTTTCTTACAAAGTTGACCACTTTTTTTGCGGCACTAGGTCGTTTTAACTGACAATTGCGCGGTCGTGCAACCTTGTACCCAAACAAAATTGATGTCCTTTTATCCCACAAATAGAGCTTTCTTTTGGTGGTATTTGATCACCTCAAAAAAAAGTGATCTTTGATCTTTGAAAAAAAAAATAATATTTAACTTTTTGCTATATTAATCCCCCAAAAAATGTAAAAAATCTACTTTCTTCATCAGTTTAGGCCAATATGTATTCTGCTAGATATTTTTGGTAAATAACAATCCCAATAAGCGTATATTGATTGGTTTGCACAAAAGTTATAGTGTCTACAAAATAGAGGATAGATTACAGATTTTTCTTTTTTTTTTTTATTGTTTTTACTGGTAATGGAAGCGATCTGTGATTTTTAGTGGGACTGTGACATTGTGGTGGACAAATCTGACCCTAAGTGACACTTTTTGGGGACCAGTGATCAGTGCTAAAAAAAAAAGCACAGATCAATGTAAAAATGGCACTGGCGGGAAGGGGTTAACACTAGGTGGCAATCAAGGGGTTAACTGTGTTCCCTGGGTGTGTTCTAACTGTGTGGAGGATGGGCTCACTGGGATAACACAGATATTGCTGTTCCTGATTACTAGGAACAGCCAATCTCAGAGTTGTCCCCTGTCAGAATGGGGATCTGCCTTGTTTACATAGGCAGATCCCCATTCTTCCTCTCTGTACCGCGATCGTGGGTGGCCTCATGCATGAACCGACGTACAGGTACGTCAGTTTGCACAGCCAAGCCGCCTTGCCGCAGTATATTTGCAGAAGGCGGTCGGCAAGTAGTTAAACTGACTTCATTTGCAGACCAAAGTTCATCCCTTTGATCTGTAAATGAATAAACAAATGGACAGATAACGGAAAATGTTATACTTATCTGACAGTAATTTTCCTTTCCTGGAGCTAAAGCATGACAGCATATACGCATGGGTAGGCTCTGCCCCCCCCCCCTCGCCCAATTCCAGGACCGGTTATACTATATAAGTAAGTCACCTTCCACGAGGCATCATTCTCGGCACTTATCATCACTGTGAAGCCCTTAGGGAGGGACCTATATGCTGTCTGGCTTTAGCATCAGGAAAGGAAAATTACCGTCAGGTAAGTATAACATTTTTCTGACACAAGCATGACAGCATATATGCATGGGATGTAACAAGCACCAAAAAAGACAAGGGAGGGTAATGCTAAAGTGTTTACTTTTAGTGGATGGATCTATCTATATATAGTACAGAGCGGCAAAAATGTACTGTAGTTAAGGCTGCGGGATCCACTTTATAGTGATTCAAGAATGTATTGAAGGTAGACCAGGTTGCGGCCCTACAGATTACTTCTGGGGTGACTGCTCTCAATTCTGCCCACAAGGCCACCATACTTTTGGTGGAGTGAGCCTTTAGTTCTTTCGGAGGTTCCAAGCTTTTTGCGACATAAACCAGCCAAGATGCCAAGGTCCTGGAGGACACTGCAAGCCCTTTCCTGCTTCCTCCTGGGATGACAAACAGGTTTTCTGTCTTCCTAAAGGATCTTTAGGATGGACCCAACATCTAATCTGTGAGGAATTGCTGATGCCTCGTCCTGAAAGGTTGGAAGAACGATGTCCTGACTGTGATGAAAAGGTGTATTGACTTTGTGCAAGAGTCCTCAGTACCACTCTGTCTGGAAAATGACAACGGTAGGGTGGTTTGTAGCCTAATGCCGCGTACACGCGACCAGACTTTTCGACGGACTTGGTCCGGCGGACAATCCGACGGACTTTGCAGCTGAAGTCCGCCGGACTTTCAAACGAATGGACTTGGCACACAAGATCACTCCAAAAGTCTGCCGGATTCGAACGTGATGACGTAGAATAAGTTCATAGCCAGTAGCCAATAGCTGCCCTAGCGTCGGTTTTAGTCCGCCGGACTACCACACAGACGAACGGATTGTCCGCTAGAAAGCCGAGTCTGGCTGACAAATTTGAAGCCAGTCTTATTTCTAGGTCCGCCGGACTTTTGGGAAGAAAAAGTCCGCTGGAGCCCACACACGATCGAATTGTCCGATGGACCCTGGTCCGCTGGACCAAGTCCGCCGGAGAGTCTGATCGTGTGTACGCAGCATAAGGCTTGAATATCCGCCTCCTTTCTTCCAGAAGTCATAGTCGTAAGGAATACTGCCTTCAGGGATACATTCCATAGCGATGAGGATTGACTCACCAAGAAGGGAGACTGAGTCAACAGATCTAAAACTACTTGCAAGTCCCACAGAGGGACGTATGATCATTCCGGAGGATGTATTCCCACGCAGGCCCTCAGGAACTGGTGAATCGGGTGACATGAGGACCATTTGACTCCTGTCAGTGCAGACAGCTCTTCGATTTGTACTCTAAGTGTGCCAAAGCGCAAGCCCTTCTCCAGGCCTGCTTGTAGAAAATTCAACGCTTGTGGTTCTGGTGGTGATCTAGGATCAAACTTTTGTGACTCCGCAGAGAATCTAAACTTATTCAGACTCTGAAATGGGTATGGTTAGCAATGGGGTCTCTCGCCCTTAACAAAGTTTCGACCACCAGGCTGAGTATCCAGCTTCCTCCAGTCTTTGCCCCTCAATTTCCAGGCAGCTAAGTGGAGTTTTTTGCATTCAGTCCTTGTTGTAGTAGATTCGGTATTTCCGGGAGTGGAATATGCGGTTCTACTGCCAAAGGACTGTAGTAGCAGGAACAAATGTCTGCGAGGCCACATTGGTATTATTGCTATCACTTACCCTGGATATTTTCTCCGATGATGCGTAGAAATTTTGCATGTTGGAATTTGTACAGGCGATCAGAATTTCCGATCGGAACTTTTTCCGACTGAAAAATAGAGAACCTGCTTTCTTTCTTTTTTCACGGAATTTCTGACCAAAAGCTCTCATTGGACTTTTGCTGGGGGAATGTGTACGGGGCATGACAGATGAAATAACCGAGCCTGAAAGTATCGGTTTCAGGTATCGGAGCATTTGCACGAGTACCGATACTCATGCAAATGCTTAGTATCGGCACCAATACCGGTATTGGTGCAACCCTAGTTAATACGCCGGTGGGTTAAGAAGCCCACTCATTTTGAATGGACCACAATGCACCAAAGATTCTGCATGCCACAGTTTTCTTTTACTTTCAATATGTTTATTGATTTTTAACAGGAGTAAAATAACATACAGTAACAACCAAGTTGTTGGCCTATCAGGCCAAAATTCATAGTTACATAACATAAGAACATCTTGAGAGTGATATAATAGAATTTGCTTGTCGAGAGGAGCTCTAGTTCAAGCCATATGCTTTAAGCTAGCTTATTCCCTGGGTCTCTGATAACATTTCCTTCTGGTCTGAGATGGTGTCTCCCAATGTAGGGGGTGGTCTTAATGTGTCTCATTGTCTTCTACTACTGTCTCATGCTGAGAGATATCCTAGGGAGCACTAGAAAGGATCCCGCCACCCCAATGGAGCTCAACCACCCCCAGTCCCATGCCCTCCTCCCTCAGCTCCAGGACTGAGAAAGGGTAGCTGTGAGACTCGTCTGATCCGTCACAGAATCAGGTTTCCAGGGAAGGAGAATCGGTAAAATGATTGAGGCACAGTTTTCTTTTAATGCAATGCACAGATCGTTCACATCTTTGTGCTGTGGTGCGTTACAATGCATATGTGCTGCAGTACATTGTGTAAGTGTGTTGGGTGCTACTCAGAATTAATAGCAATGCAACGTTGACACATTATGGTACATGCATTGCTATGCATTTTCATTAATGAGTAGTTAAATGTGGGTTTTGCAGTGCATTAACGAAACACACCGGTGTGAGTGAGCTCTAACACTTTGTATGTAAAATCTGAACTTCAGACAGCAGTAAAATATTAAAAGACAAAAGAGCAGCGCCAATATTAGCATCTTGTGCTTGCCCTCTCCAAAGATAGCAGCAAGTTTAATAGCTTGTTTCGTTGAGGGGGATCATAGAACAGAGGCATACGTCGTCCATTCCCGGTATGTGGGCAGGCCCTCGCTGTCCTTAGGTAGAATGCAGAACCAGTCCAGTGATGGTGTTGGCTAGGCAGCAATTAGACAACTGGCAAAGATGAGTGGGACTGGGAGTACATAACCCCCCCCACCCCCCAGATTAAACTTTGCATTTTAATATTTTACGGCTAAGTTCAGCGTTAAAATATTACATTTTGTCATAGAGGTCTTTACATTGGATAGGAAGGACTGAGGAAGACAGAGGAATTTTTGTTATGGCGTACATTTGTGTTTCCCAACCTTTCTTCAGTCATGGTACCCTTTGAAAGTATGCAAAATCTTGAGTCCCCAGCCTCCCCCCTGCACATCAGAGTCCTCAGTCAACCTAGGTTCACATTAGTGCAGGTCGAGAATGTGTACATTTCCAACTTGCACAGAAAAGCATTGCACTTAACTTTAATTCCTAATGGCACCCCCACGCATCAGCACCCACGATGCATTTTCACACATACCAAACAGCATATGGTGCTGCAGCAATTTTTAAAATAAGTACAAGGGACTTCTTTCTCCACGTTTCACGCAGGTACAGCAGCCCATGCAAATGAATGGGCTGTTGTACCCCTGATGTGTGCCCAGAAACATGCCACACTAGTGTGTACCAAGGGTTAGAGTCCTTAGTCTCCCCCCCTTCACATCAGGGTCCACCCCCTTCTGAAAGCTAGGGCTGCCCTGGATCAGAGTCATGTGTTTTGATGGTGCTGATGGCCGGTCCGCCTGCACCATGGAAATGCATGATGCTGTGCAAAAATACTAACAGTATCATGGCACCCCTTACAACCCTAGTTTACCCCAGGTAAGCAATACTGCCTACATATGGAGAAAATATGGTTGCCTCCATGTATATATACCTAATGCATGAAAAAAAATTTTTTTTAATCGTATACATTATGCACAAGCTGATTTCTTTGCCATGTTTATAAAAAAAAAAATATTGAAAAGATTAAAATTTTCTTTTAAAGGCTTCCCCTGTTGTTCATGAGCAGAATGAAGGAAGAATTCCTTCTTTGTAATTTGGAGTGAGAATTCCCTTTAATATGTGGGGTTATGTCTTTGTATCACGTGTCTGGCAGATGGAAGTGGATGAGAGGACTGGAAGTACATCACAGTATTCTGGATATATTATATCTTTGGTAATTTCTGCATTAGATCAATACAATTTGTTACACTCTCCAGCTGTCACGCCTGTAGCAGACATTATGCCAGGTTTTAGGGGGCATAGCTCAAGTTGCCTAGCAACCGTCATGGAACAGGCACATCTTATGCTTTGTGTTCTGCAGTTAAAACGGTGAATGCAATGTCATCTGAAACCAAAAGCAGTGTTGTGCAAACCTCCCAACTTCCCAGGCACTAGGGATACCTTGTAGCACACAAAATGCAGGTGGTGGACACACTCCTGCAACACCCCCTGTTTAAAGGACCAGGAGATGCAGATTTTTTATTTTTTTTCCATATACAAATAATGATGATTTTTACCAGCTGCCTTTTCCTTTTTTTCAGCAATTCGAAATAGCAAATGCAACAGTTAAGAGTTTAACCGAAAGTGTAGAGCTGGGGTGTCCAACCTGGGGCCAATGGGCCACACACGGGCCAAGACGGCTGTGAATGCAGCCCAACAAAAAATGGTAAACTTATTAAAAATGTAGATTTTTTTTTGGGGGGGGGGGGGGGGGGTTTAGTAAAAATGCAGCCAAAGAAAAAAATTGACAGTTTGATCTTCCCAAAGAAAAATCTCCCACTCTTTACAATCGTGCCTGATTCATGTGATCAGTTTCCGGCAGCACCTATATTTGTGAGCAACTATTTTCAAGGCTGAAGCACATGAAGGGCAAAATTAAAACCAAAATATCTGATGAGCACTTTGAGAATTAATTGAGAATTGCTACTACATCCATCCAACCAGATATGGATATGTTAGTTTATCAAAAACAGTGTAAAAAATACCACTTATTTTTTGTTACCCTCTTTTTACATTTATGATAAAAAATATTACAAAAAAAATTAAGTTTACCGTGTTTCCCCCAAAATAAGCCAGGGACTTATATTAATTTTGGCAACAAAAGACACAGTAGGGCTTATTTTCAGGGTAGGTCTTATCATGTAATGTGCTGCCTTCTCTCCCCCTCCCTGCCTGTCAGGAATCCCTAGTGTGAACCAAGTTAAAATGCTTGAAAAATCCTATAATCCACTCTATTACTACAGTATATAATGTACAATGTGTGTGTTTCTGTAATATATTTGTGCCAGATACCTTTGTTATAGCGCCGGTCGGCGATTCCATGACCCGCCGGAGCTCTCTTCCCTACTCCGAGCACTGCAGGGGGGGGGGGGGGGGCCTGCTGACAGCTGGGAGAAGAGGAGGACAGCAGCGGGAAGTCAGCTGAGCACCAAACGGCATTGTACCAAAGGTATTTGGCACAATTATTTTACAGAAACACACACATTGTACATTATATACTACTGTAATAGAGTGGATTATGGGATTTTACAAGCATTTTAAACTAGGGCTTATTAAGGGGGTAGGGCTTATATTGTAGCCCTTCTAGAAAATAACAGTAGGTCTTATTTTCAGAGAAACACGGTAGCTAAGTACATTATCTGTATCAGTGATTGTTAACTTGTGATCTGCCTGACTTCTCTGCTCATCAGCTATTCTTATTGTTAGTGTATTTTATGTGTGGCCCAAGACAATTCCTCTTCTTCCTGTGTGGCCCAGGAAGCTCAAAAGGTTGGACACCCTTGATTTAGAGCACTTAACTTTTTCATATTTAAAGCTGTAGGGTTTCTGACTCCCGACCACTCTAATAAAAGAAAAAAAAATGAAAAAGTTTTAACTTAAAGGGTTAGTTCACCTTTACCAACACACTGCCTATGCAGACAAGGGGCATCTGTAGATAAAAACATACTGTGCAGCTTTTATTAAAGTTGAATAATGCCCTTGCTATAGGTGTAGGCCTTTTACATACCTTATGAATCCTGACTGGAATACTCCCAGAACATTGCTAAGACTTGTTAAGTAAGGCTTGGTCATTGCTGCTCACCTCCACCATCACAGGAGTGAGCTCTGAAACGCTGAGCACAGAGCTACTGCTTTAGGGGTGAGAAAACGCATGTGAGGGGTTTTGAATCGGAGAAAAATCTCACTCCTGTGATGGTGGATGTGAGCAATAACAACTAGGCCTCAATTAGAAATGTCCTGGGAGTATTCCAGTCAGGCTTCATGAGGTATGTAAATGGCCTACACCTATAGCAAGGGCCTTATTCGACTTTAGTCAGAGCTGCACAGTTTGTTTTTATATACAGACACCCCTAATCTGCATAGGCAGGTTTTCTTTGTAAAGGTGAACTGACCCTTTAAGATGCATTTTAAATAATATGTTTTTTTTTTTTATAGTGGTCTATGCAACAGAGGCTTGTAGTGATCTAATCTTATAGTTCCTCGTAGATGGTATATGGTTATTAAAAGTATTGTCTTCCCGCAGCAAAACCCGTTCTCCCAGAGAGAGATTTTATTGACTTCCAAAACAGAACCTTATTACAGATGGCAAAATCCAACAGAGTACATGACAAGGAATATCTTCTCCTAGACCCGTGACTCCAGACCCTTCTCTCATAGACATATCTTCTAGACTGCCTGACATCCTGACTGTCTTCTCATATACTGATCTGACACTGGGTGGGGGTCAACCAAATGTTTACCATGAATACCCCCCTCAATTCTAATTACCATCAGTAAATACTCCCTTTGACATGTGTGAATACTGCTTAGATTAAGATAATCATTATCTGTTCCCTTTTGATATGTGGCAACAAACCCTCTTTTAATATGCGCAATTAGATTAACAGTTACCAAAGTGGCCTGCCTAGAATAAACTTGTCTTTAGAATGCCTAAATAAAAACACTACATATAATAAATATGTATATATATAATATATATATATGTATACATATATATATTAGATATAATATACTACAAGGCTAAAAGAACTGAAAAATCTGTTTGTAAAAGAGACTATATTCTTTCAAGATATGGCCATGTGGAAAAATGCTATATGTTCCATCTTGCAACGGATTCAGAAGCTCCCAGGCTAATCTCTTATAGTACGGGTTAATTGCATGATGCTTAAAAAGAGCTTGCTATCTTATAGGGAATATCTAGAAATGTTAATTGTGTCCAAGGAGTGTCCTAAAAATTCACAATTTTGTCCTGAATTCCTGTTGAAAAATAGCATTTAACTCCCTGTCCAGGCACTACTGTTCTGTAGCCTAATATCAATTTGTCTGTGGTATATGTTTATCTAGGACACTCCTCTGACTGTTATGCCCCGTACACACGGTCGGAAATTCCGATGGAAAAAATCGGACCATGTTGTCGGAAAATCTGTCCGTGTGTGTTCTCCATCGGACTTTTTCCGTTGGAATTTCCGACGAAAAAAATTTGAGATCCTGCTCTCAAATTTTCCGACAACAAAATCCGATCGGACATTTTCCGATCGTGTGTAGAGAATTCCGACGGACAAAGTGCCACGCATGCTCAGATCAAATTATGAGACCAAAGCTATTGGCTACTAGTCTCTACGTAGTTCCGTTGTACGCAACGAATGTCACCATGTTCAGAATGATCGGATTTTCCGACAACTTCGTCCGACCGTGTGTATGAAACAGCAGTGTCAGACAAAATCCGTTGGAAAAAATCTGACCGTGTGTTCCGGGGCTTAGTCTCACAAGTTATGGAGTGAGAAATGGTAATGTGAGTACTGTGCCACTCACTATTCTTCTAGCTGGAGGTGAAGCTGTACCTGAGGACCTACAGTGCAAGGATCTCCCTGCTTCTGCTTCATGCATTCTGTTGATCTGTGTTTCCCCCACCACTACTGCTACTTCTTGAAGATTTCCCAAGTCATTAAAGAGGAGTATCCATTACATTTTTTTTTTTTAAAGTCAGCAGCTACAAATACTGCAGCTTATGACTTTTAATAATCAGACACTTACCTGTTCCAGGGTCCAGCGATGCGGGGGGTCGAAGCTCCGCTCGTCCCCCCATCCGCTCGACGGCGCTGGCATTGCAACTGTGGGCACCCGGCTGTGGCTTCACAGCCAGGCATGTGCAAGCGGCGCTGCACGCCGTGATTGGCCGATCAGTCATCTGGGACCTGTCACATGTCCCAGATGACTGACAGGAGGGAGGGGGCAGAGCTGAGCCATTCCTGCGCCAAGGGGAAGTGATGTCACCTGCCCGGGCACTGAAGGAGGCAGACTACGAGGGACCCCCTAGCAACAGGCATTTAGAGGTAAGTTTAAAAAAAAATTCCAAATGTTTATTTTTTTGGGAATTTTAAGCATTTTTTTTTTTTGGGGTGCAACACTACTTTAAGTGGCAGCTCTGACATGAGGATGCAAAGCCCTGCTCCTCTACTAAGATGTCTGCCTTTGCATATACACTAGAGCTGCACAATTCTGGCTGAAATGAGAATCACAATTTTTTTGCTTAGATAAAGATCAGGATTCTCTCACGTTTCTCATGGCGTAACATCATCTTTCACATTATACAAAAAAATTGTGCTAACTTTACTGTTCATTTTTTTTTTTTTTTATTAATTGAAGTGAATTTTTCCCCAAAAAATTGCGTTTGAAAGACTGCTGTGCAAATACACTGTGACATAAAATATTCCAACAATCGCCATTTTATTTCCTAGGGTCTCTGCTAAAAATATATATATATAATGTTTGGGGGTTCCAAGTAATTTTCTAGCAAAAAATACAGATTTTAACTTTGTAAGAAACAAGTGTCAGAAAAAGGTTTAGTCTTTAGCTGGTAAATCTTCCCTCATTTACAGACAGAAGTTCATTCCTTTGATCCAAGAATGAAAAGTTACAATGTTTATAGTTATCTACCAGCGTGAACAATGTTGTAAAAAACTTGGCAGGCTGTCCGTTTTTTTTTTTTTCTTTTGACAGCTGAGTGAGCAGAGAACTCTCTACACGTGTTACATGAATGAATCAGGAAATTCTGCATAGAGATTGTAGAGGGGGGTTGAATCGAGATCAAGATTTTTTAACGATTAATCGTGCAGCTCTAATATACACCATTCAGAAGGCATTGTAGCTCAGCAATGGGGAAATAATTAGTTGCAGTGAGCCTATAGACATAACTGATGATAAGTACTTTCCCCAATGCATACCTTTTTTTTGAGTACAGCTTCCAGAAGTTAAGGTCCTTTTTAAAAGCTCTTTAAATTGCCCCTTAGACCCACCAGAAGGTGACATTTAAGTTAAATGGAGCAGATCTCTATAGCTTCTGGGAAGGTACATTGAGTTCTATAGGCCTTCGGCAGTACACCCACTGTGTACTTGACTACGGCCAAACACTGTTGGTCCACAGCCAGCTTGTGTTCTGAAAACGATGTCTCATTTGTCATTACTGCCTTGTTCTAACAACTTTATTTCAAACTTACAGCATGTAATGGCTGCCATTAATGCGGGAATAATACCTCTGGGAAACGGCTCCAGCCAAAACAGCCACTGGGACTTGGGCAGCTCGTTCTTCTTTGCTGGGACTGTTATAACCACAATAGGTAGGACCTGCTTTTGTGTTTATATATCTCTTTATTAAAATTGTTATTAAAGTAACTGTCACCACAAAATAATGTACAAAAGAAGGCTCCCTGCAAACCAAAAAAAAATGAATACGGACCTCTCTGGCAGGCAGCGACCCTGATCTTGCTGTACCTAGCTGTGACCTAGCAGTAGAAAGGGTCGCTAGTTCGTATCCCAACCATGACACTACCTGCCTGGAGTTTGCATGTTCTCCCTGTGCCTACGTGGGTTTCCTCCGGGTACTCCGGTTTCCTCCCACATCCCAAAGAAATGCTGGTAGGATAATTGGCTTCTGTCTGGAAAATTGGCCCTAGTATATGAATGTGAGTTGGGGACCTTGGATTGTGGGCTCCTTGAGGGTAGGGACCGATGTGAGTGTGCGATGTACGTGTGGAGCACTGCGTAAATTAACAGCGCTATAGGGGTACCTCAAATAAATAGGGATAATTGTAGACATGCACCCACACTCTCTCAGGTTGAACTGGATGGACTGGTGTCTTTATTCAACCTTACTAACTATGTATCGTATATACTCGAGTATAGGCCGTCCCGAATATAAGCCGAGGCCCCTGATTTACCACAAAAAAAACTGGGAAAAGTTATTGACCCGTGTATAAGCCGAGGGGGGGAAATGGAGCAGCTACTGTAAGTGGAAAAGAGGGTCTGCAAATGCCCATCTGCATGTCCCCTGTGTCCTATACAAACCCCCCGTGTCCCCAGTGCAGCCTACCTTTGCCGATCGATCTGTCTCCCGCTGATCTGCCACCTGTGTCAGATCGCTGGCTGTCCGGTGTCCGCTGTCCCCCCCATTGCTGATCCTGGCGATCAGTATGTAAGGCGCCATTACATGTTTAAAAGCCGCGCCTCCTCCTCGTCCGTGATAGGAGGAACACTCGGTTTTCCCAGCAGTCAGTGTGCAGTGTTCCGCCTATCACGGACATCCTCTCATCCTCGTCCATGAGATGAGAATGACAGGACGTCCGTGATAGGCGGAACACTGTACTGCTGGTGAAAATTAGTGTCCGCCTATCACGGACGGGCGGGAGGAGGCGGCGTGGCTTTTGAACACTGCCGTCTGTCTGCATGACAAGCTGTTCATGTAGGCAGACGGCACTGACTCGAGTATAAGCCGAGGAGGGGACTTTCAGCCCTAAAAAAAGGGCTGAAAATCTCGGCTTATACTCGAGTATATACGGTAACTATCTTTCATATCGGCCACACATTTGCAAGATGCCTGTGTTTCCAGTGTTTTGCTTTGATTCCATCCTCTGGTTCCCATGTTACCACAAGACAAAGTAGTGGCATAGGAGCCTATGGATGGAACCCCACAGTGGGAGACTCAGGCATTCCACATGCCCAAAGACTTTGTCTGATTCTAAAAGCTTTTCAACTACTGTAGCTCTTCAAGAGAGTAAGCCCCCGTACACACGGTCGAAAATTCCGACCACAAAATCCGTCTGATTTTTTCTGACGGATTTTGTCCGACACTGGTGTTGCATACACACGGTCGGACAAAGTTGTCGGAAAATCTGATCATTCTGAACGTGGTCACGTTCGTTGCGTACAACGGAACTAGGTAGAGGCTAGTAGGCAATAGCTTTGGTCTCGTAATTTGATCTGAGCATGCGTGGAACTTTGTCCGTTGGAATTCTCTACACACGATCGGAAAAAATCCGATCGGATTTTGTTGTCGGAAAATTTGAGAGCAGGATCTCAAATTTTTTCCGGCCGAAATTATGACAGAAAAAGTCCGATGGAGCCCACACACGGGCGGATTTTCCGACAACATGGTCCGATCGGACATTTTCCGCCGGAATTTCCGACCGTGTGTACGGGGGCTAAGAATAGGAGTCACAATCTACCAGAGAGGTAAATATTATTCCGATTCTTTTGCAAGGAGCTTTTTAGACTTTTTTTGTGCCAAGACGTTCATTTTAAAGAGTTTGTGTAGGCAAACCCTTTTAAGCATCCTCAAGAAATTTCTATAGGCAAGGGATGTCCATTTCACTCATCACAGGACTGTAATTACCATAATGGTAGATGTATTCCTTATTTTTTCTTGGGGACTGCAGGCCGCAACCCCAACCAACCTTAAATCTATAAAACATTAAAGACACAGAAACACACCCTAATGGCATGAAATGGCTGCAGCACTTTATCGATTTACCAAAAACATAGCAATAATGATAAATTACACGAAAACTAAATTCAAATAAACAATGAGGACAACCAAATTTACCATCATTTAGCTCAGTTATGAAAACTTGAGCATATTCCTGACTCCTGAGATATAGCAAATGCCCATCCTGGATCCAGAGCTGCAGAAAACCACTTAAAAATACCGCAACGGGTGGGAAGGAGGGAGCTTGTTGCTAGCAGTGTTGGTCATCTTACTTTAAAAAAGTAATTAGTTAAGTTACAAATTACTTCTCCCAAAAAGTAATTGCGTTAGTAACTCAGTTACTACATTGGAAAAGTAATTAGTTACGCAGCAAAGTAACTGACTTTTTTTTTTAATATTCTATACGTGTAACTAAGGGGCGGGTCTAGTATTACTGTAACCAAGGGGCGCATTTATTATTATTGTTATATATCGTGTAACCAAGGGGCGGCTCTATTATTACTCTAACCAAGGGGCAGATCTGTTATAGCGTGTAAGCAAGGGGCGGGTCTATTATTATTATATCGTGTAAGGGGCGGATGGCTACAGAAGAGGGCGAATGTTAAATTAATGGGCAGAGCTCGATATATAACAATAATAATAAATGCGCCCCTTGGTTACAGTAATACTAGACCCGCCCCTTACTTACACGATAGACGCCCCTTGTAGAGTAGCATGAGCATCGGGAGCGTGCGGCATCGCCTCCTACAATTACATGTTAACTGCGCCTGCGCGGTGTAGAGTTCACTCAGAGCTGTTTAGGTTCGGCAATTTTCGGAAGCTCCGTAGTCCTTCGTACTGCGCAAACCCTGCGCCTGCGCAGTACAGGGGGGTCCTTATCCGGCGGGGGAACTTTTTCGGCAGGACACCGGAATTACACTACTGCCATCTAGTGGCGGTAGATGTAATTGGGGTAACTAAGCCAAAGTAATGGGAACTGAGTTACCATGAGGGGAAAAGTAATCAGTTAGATTACTAGTTACCCTCTAAGGTAACTGCGTTAGGTAACTCAGTTTATTTTAACTCAGTTACTTACATCACTGGTTGCTAGAAGGTCCAAAGAGGATCATTTCTGAACCCAGCCTCCTTTTAATAGTCTCTTTCCAAAAAGTTCCAGGTGTTCTCAATGGCTGGACAAATCACCTGGGAAAAGACTTAGGAAACCTTAAAGGGGCAGTGTGCCAGAATAGCTTTAATTACAGTGTCAGGTACCAAAAGAACAGCTTGGCAAGCAAGGGGGGAAGGGGGAGCGGCAGTAGCTCCAGGAAGGTTCTTTCTTCTGTCCACCTCTGGACTGTTGTGGAAACACTTAATAAAAGGAGGTGCCAGGATTGTTGAGAGGAGTTAGAAGGCTCTTTGAAGTTCAGAAAGCAGAAAAACATCTCTTGTTTGCAGGTCTATACATATTAAAAAGGCTTTGTATATAATACTGTTATCCCTGTTTGCTATATTGGCCAAATGTTGTGGCCACCATCATTGTTAACTGCTCTAAAAAAAAGAAAGAAAAAGGTTTGCATATAATGCAGACTGTATGCTACCTTTAAGCCCCCGTACACAGGGTTGGAAATTCCGACAACAAAATCCGTCGGATCTTTTCCGACGGATTTTGTCAGAAACTGGTGTTATACACGGTTGGACAAAGTTGTCGGAAAATCTGATCATTCTGAACGTGGTGACGTTCATTGCGTACGACGGAACTACGTAGAGGCTAGTAGCCAATAGCTTTGGTCTCATAGTTTGATCTGAGCATCGGATTTTGTTGTCGGAAAATTTGAGAGCAGAAATTCGAACGTAAAAAGTCAGATGGGCGGATTTTCCAACAACATGGTCCGATCAGACATTTTCCCATCGGAAATTCCGACCGTGTGTACGGGGCATAAGAGTACATTGTAATTTTCACTAAATATTTATATATAAGGCTTCATCCACTGTGTATGCTTAAAGGAGCATGATGTCTGACTACAGCCCTCACATCACTCAATGCCTACATTTACATCCTGTTACCCACAATGGTAAATGATAGCACAATTCCAGGTAGAAAGGAGACATAGGAGGCCCTATGGAAAGAAGCGCATAGCACAGAGGTCAGCCATGAGCTGGATGAGATTGCATGCAGCCTGTTCATTCTGTGTGTGAATCTCGATTTAAGCACTGAAAATGCTGGAATGCTAGGTAGAGAAAATAAAAAAGCCACTCAAACTGATTTTCTTTATCTGCCACATATCTTACATATTCCCTATTCACCCCTGGCTTTATACCATCAAATTACTGTATATCACAAGTTAAAATTGTGTGCTCATCTTATTCTTGTCACTGTTAAATATCAGTTCTAATCATATAAATTGATTTTTTATGTATTCAAAACCATGTGATCAATAATCAGGTAATAAACTTGGGATAAAAGAGTGTAACCTGTACCTGTGCCCACACTATGGACATTCCTAACAATCAGTAAATACATTTTATGACAAACCCTCACTAACCTCTGTAGCTGCAAGCACTGTGGGGTAATTTATCATCTAAATTTGTACCTGAAGCTTCCCAGTTTCACTTTTACTTTCTCTCTGTAGCTCAGCTCCACCTCCCAGTAGTAAGTTGTCATCCTGTCTACCTTCTTATCTCTAATGCAGAGGTGCTCAACCTTTTGACGAGTGAGGGCCACTTAAGTGATTTGGAAACTGGTCGTGAACCACAATGAACTATAGAGTTTTAATAACCTAAACAGCTCTTAGGCCCTTTAGGCCTCATTTAGACTTACTGTTGGAGGGAGGAAAAAATGCAAGGTTGAGCTGCATTTTTGTCACTTGCCAACCGCTCTCATAAGCTGCAATAGGCAGTAGACAGAAGTGTTTACATGCCACAGCCACAGTGCTTCGCGCCAGTGGCAAAGATGACCCAACTTGTAGTGATCTTGCTAAATGCTACACATGCAAATCAATGGGGAAGCGCCACAAACACAAAGCAGTTGTAGCATGTTTGTTGGGAAAAATCGGTTTAAAACAGGCGGTGAGAAGGTGTTGCATCGCTTCCTCACCACCTGTCAGTAGCATCTGGAGCAGTAACTCCGACATAGCACTAGCAGTCAATCAGGACTTTGATCTGCGCCTGCATGGGAAAAGCACAGGTTTTCCTGCAAGGTTAGGTTAAAGACGAGAATAAACTCTGAAGTTCATTATAACATTCTAAGATTGAATAATTAAATATTTTTTTATGGAAAAATGTTATATATTTGTGTCTGATAACCTTTTTTCTGTTATGCTGCGTACACCCGATCGGAAATTCGGCCAGCAAAAGACCGATGAGAGCTTTTAATCGGAAAATGTGACCATGTGTAGGCTCCATCTGTCTTTTGCTGGTGGAATTTCGGCCAGCAAAAGATTGAGAGCATGTTCTCAATTTTTCCGAAAGTTTCTATCAGATTTTCTGATCATCTGTGGAAATTCCGACGCGCAATTTTCCGACGCATGCTCGGAAACAATTCAATGCATGCTTGGAAGCATTGAACTTCATTTTCGCAGCTCATCGTAGTGTTGTACGTCACCGCGTTCTTGACGGTCAGAATTTGGTGTAACCGTGTGTAGGCAACACAAGCTTGAGCGGAATTCCGTTGGAAAAAACATCCAAGGCTTTTCCGATGAGAATTCCGATCGTGTGTACGCGGCATTTGACTGCTATGAATTTGCCAGTACCAGAAATGTGTGTAGTAGTGGGGGTTTAGGTCTTTCTTTTCTGTGATTTTTATTTATTTAGGGACATTGGATTAGTCAGCACTGGTTTTCCGCTTTCTTAACCACTTGCCTACTGGGCACTTATTCCCCCTTCCTGCCCATGCCAATTTTTAGCTTTCAGTGCTGTCTGACTTTGAATGACTTTTGCGCGGTCATGCAACGCTGTACCCAAATAAAATTTTTATATATTTTTTTATCACAAATAGAGCTTTATTTTGGTGGTATGTAATCAATGGTGTTTTTTTTTTTTGCTAAAAAACTAAAAAGGACAGAAAAAAAAAATGTTTTATAGTTTGTTAATTTTGAAACAGGTAATTGTTCTACTTCATTGATGTGCGCTGATGTGGCTGCACTGATGGGCACTGATAGGCTGCACTGATGGGCACTGATAGGCTGCACTGATGGGCACTGACTGATGGGCACTAAGAGGTGGCACTGATGGCTGGCACTGACGGGCACTGATGGCTGGCACTAATGGGCGGCACTGAAGGGCACTGATAGGCGGCACTGAAGGGCACTAATAGGCAGCACTGAAAGGTGGCACTGATGGGCACTGGTAGGTGACAATGATAGGCAGCACTGATCGGTGGCACTGATATGAGGCACTGATGGGCATTGATTGGCAGCACTGCTGGGCATTGATAGGTGGCACTGGTGGGCAAAGGTATGTTGTCACTGTGGGCACAGGTAGGTGGCACTGGTGGGCACTGGTAGGTGGCACTGATGGGGCACAGACTAGGCAGCGGCAGCTCTCTGTGTGAGGGACAAGCTGTCAGCGTGAGGGAAAAAAACCCGATTACCAATCAACTATTTACATCATGTGATCAGCTGTCATTGGCTGACAGCTGATCACGTGGTAAGAGGCCTCATAAACTTGGTGATCACAGAGCGCACTGCGCGCACCCAGCAGGGACGCGTTGACAGTGCATGCTCGGGAGGACCTCTATTGACGGCCTCCCAGCAATTAAGGCCCGCGCTGTAGCTGTCATTAAGCTATAGCGCAGACGGGAGGTGGTTAAAGCCCAACTGAACTTTTACTTTCAATCAGCTAATACATTTCAAGTCAAGCTGCATCAAAACAAGAGGTGTTCAAAGCCTTAAAGCGGCTTCAGACTACCCCAGGCTCCTGCTGCGCTTTGGGCAAAGCGCAGCTAACCAGTGTTTTTTATGCGGGTTAGCTGCATTTGCCCATAAACTTCTATGATATCCAGTGGTTTTGGTGTGGTTTTAGAAAGCGCACCAAAGATGCAACATGCAGGAGTTTTGGTGCGCTTTCTAAAACTGCATCAAAACTGCACCACCTCATAGAACTCTATGGGAAAAGAAAACCGCAGGTTAGCGGGACTTTAGCAAAAGCGCAGAGAAGCAGTGTGCAGCCGCCCATACAGTTAGTTTTCTTTATAAAGCTGCCAAAGCCTGAGTAGAAAATTCTGTCTCTTGCCAGTATGTCGAAGAGAAGGGAGACAAAACCTGGGAAGATGTGAATGTATTGCAGAGATGTACTGTACGTACTGTGCATATATGTATATATATATATATATATATATATATATATATATATATATATATATATATATATACACACACTGCTCAAAAAAAATGTAAGGAACACTTTTTAATCAGAGTGTAGAATCAAGTAAATTAAACTCTTGGGATATTGATCTGGTCAGTAAGTAGCAGAGGGGCTTATTAATCAGTTTCAGCTGCTTTGGTGTTAATGAAATTAACAACAGGTGCACTAGATGGGCAACAATGAGACGACCTCCAAAACAGGAATGGTATGACAGGTGGAGGCCACTGACATTTTTTTTCCCTACTCATCTTTTCTGACTGTTTTTCACTAGTTTTGCATTTGGCTAGGGTCAGTGTCACTACTGGTAGCATGAGGCGATACCTAGACCCTATAGAGGTTGCACCGGCAGTCCAACTCCACCAGGATGGCACATCAATATGTGCCATTGCCAGAAGGTTTGCTGTGTCTCCCAGCACAGTCTCAAGAGCATGGTGGAGATTCCAGGAGACAGGCAGTTACTCTAATGTCGCGTACACACGATCGGACTTTGTCCGCCGGACCTAGTCTGGCGGACAAACCAGCTGGGCTTCGCCGGACTTGAAAGCGAACGGACTTGACCACACACGATCACGCTAAAAGTCCGGCGGTTCACGCGATGACGTACAGCACGTACGACGGGACTAGAACACTAGACTAGAGTCCGTGACATACTTGCTACTGAGCATGCGTCCTTTTTGGTCCGCCGGACCATCATACAGACGGCCGTATTGTCCACCGGACTGCCAAGTTCAGCGGACAATTTTAAAACAAAACTTAAAACCTAGTCTGCCGGACTTTTGGGAAAAAAAGTCAGTCGAAGGCCCACACACGATCAGACTGTCCGGCGGACTCTAGTCCGGCGGACAATCCCACGGGAAAGTCCGCTCGTGTGTACGCGGCATAAGAGAGCTGGACAGGGCCGTAGAAGGTCCTTAACCCAGTATTTCCCAACTCCAGTCCTCAAGGCACCCCAACAGGTCATGTTTTCAGGATTTCCCACAGATGAAACAGCTGTGGTAACTACTAAGGCAGTGAAACTGATCAAATCACCTGTGCAAAAGAATGGAAAGCCTGAAAACATGACCTGTTGGGGCGCCTTGAGGACTGGAGTTGAGAAACACTGCCTTAACCCATCAGCAGATCCGGTATTTGCTACTTTGTGCAAGGAGGAACAGGATGAGCACTACCAGAGCCCTACAAAATTACCTCCAGCAGGCCACTGGTGTGGATGTCTCTGACCAAACAATCAGAAACAGATTTCATGAGGGTGGCCTGAGGGCCTAACGTCCTCTAGTGGGCTCTGTGTTCACTGCCCAGCAGAATGGAGTTCAATTGGCATTTGCCATTGAACACCAGATTTGGCAGGTCTGCCACTGGCACCCTGTGCTTTCCACAGATGAGAGCAGGTTCATCCTTAGTCACGTGACAGACGTGAAAGGGTCTGGAGAAGCCGTGGAGAATGTTATGCTGCCAGTAACATTGTTCAGCATACCAGTTTGGCAGTGGGTTAGTGATGGTCTGGGGAGGCTTATCCATGGAGGGACGCACAGACCTCTACAGGCTAGATAATGGCACCCTGACTGCCATTAGGTACCGGGATGAAATCCTTGGACCCATTGTGCAGTGGGTCCTGGGTTCCTCCTGGTGCACGACTATGCCCGGCCTCATGTGGCGAGAGTAGGCAGCCAGTTCCTGGGGGTTAAATTAAAACATTGAATGGCCCCCACACTTGCCTGACCTAAATCCAATAGAACACCTCTGGGACATTATGTTTCAGTCCATCTGATGCCGCCAGGTTGCACCTCAGTCTGTTCAGGAGCTCAGTGATGCTTTGGGTTCATATCTGTGAGGAAATACCCCAGGACAACATCCGCCGTCTCCTTAGGAGCATGCCGCGACATTGTCAGGAATGCATACAAGCATATGGGGGCCATACAAACTACTGAGTACCATTTTGAGTTGCTGCAATGAAATTTCAGCAAAATAGACTAGCCTGCTGCATCATTTTTTCACTTTGATTTTCGGGGTGACTTTGAATTCAGCCCTCTGTAGGTTGACCATTTTCATTTCCATCAAACGATGTTTTGTTTTGTTGATATGGACTGGGTAACACCTTACCCAATCCATATCAGTATAGGTATCCAGCATGATATTTTTCCCCATTGAGATCTAATGTGTTTTCAAAGTGTTCCTTACATTTTTTTGAGCAGTGTATATATATGTATATGTATGTATATATATATATATATATATATATATATATAATATTTATTTTTTTTTGCCCAGATATACACTTTAACATGTAGCTAAAGAAACATTTATTTACATGCTTCTTCATTTTTCTTTCTCTGTGTGATGATCTGGTTGCTTTGGTTGGAACAGTGCTTCTCTCTGCTGTAATATTTTTCTAATGAAATGGAAATACTGTACATACCATTTACCTTCTGTTGAGCATTTCTCAGGTGGTTAGTATTCATACTAAGAACTTGACATTTTTGATTGCATAAACCAGCCCAGGCATGGAACATTGGTCAGGGCACACAGATGCGGAAAGGAGTCAATTAATAATTTACTGAGACTGCAGAACATAACATTTAAATCAGTAGAATGTGTACAAAATGTAAAAATAACGTAAAAGTATTCCTCTTGGATACACTCCATATCAGGACACTTTCCTTTTTTGATGCTAAAGTTTTGTTGCCATAAATTTTGTCACCCCAATTTTCAGCACAATTAGCTTTTATCGTGGCATTTGAAAAATGATCACACCCAGGAAAAATAATAATAACTCTTTTGCTGCATTTTTTGCACACATGTTTAAAAAATAATTTTAGGCCTGAAGATTACACAAAAACTCCAAACTGTATATATTTTCTGAAAGCAGACACCCTAGAGAATAAGAGAGTGGTAGTTCCAATTTTTTATGTCATGTGTTATTAACGCAAAGGTCTAGGAAATGCACAATTTCAGTAAAAAACACACCAAAGTGAATTGTATCGCAATCAACATCTTCACACGTAGGCACCCCGACGCATGCGTTTTCGTTCGTATATGCGTATATGTGTGGGGGGGGTCAACATTTTTATTGGGGGCAGGGGATTGTATGTGCTTGGGTGTAACTTTATTATTTGCAAAAAAATATATTTTTTAACTTAATTTTTTTTTTTCATTGCATAGGGGACAAAAACTCTGCATGTCTCCTCTGGGCTCTATTGAATGTTTTGCAATGCAGATCGCATTGCAAAACATTACTTCCCAGCTAAGCTAGCCGGGGACATGGAGACACTGACCCAGGAAGTGACGTCATAGACGTCGCTTTCCGGGTCAAAACAAGAAGAGGAGGAGAGCGGGTGTGTATGCGCTTTTCTCCTTTTCCTCCAGCCGTCATCACCCGCCATGTTAGTCCCAGGCCCGCAGATGGGCAAGCGGGGCCCGGAAAGCATGGCAGGGTGGGGGGGGGGTGCCGGTACCAGGGGTGTGTGTGAGCAATTGGGCAGCAGCGCGAATGCTTTCACCTAACAGGCAGCAGTCTGCCTGTCAGTTTTACACACAATCATGGTGGCTGCAGCCACTGGATTGTGTGTGAAACCCCCCACTGTCAGGTCCGTACAATGTACAGACCTGACTGAAAAAAGGTATTAAAGCTGGGATTTGAAAAATGTAGCTACATACATAAAGCAATGGTTAAGAGTTCGTTTTAGGGTCAGGTTTAGGCAAAAGGTTGGGTTTAGGGGTCATATTGATTTTAAAGGCCAAGTTCACCTTTTCCAGAAAATAGCCTTTGCAGCTTTGTAACGTGTTCATTAATTTTATAGTCATACCTGTAGGGCATTTGGGCCCCCCTGGAAACTTGGCTGAAAAACTCCCACATCCTGCCTTGTTGCTAGGATGTAGACATGTGCACTGCCGAAAACTTTGTTAGTTTTCATTTCATTTGTTTTTTTTTTAATTTATTTTTTCAGGGTCATTAGTTATGATCCCAATTCTAAAATTTGTAAATTTGTAAATTGGAAAATTAGAAAATTCATAAATTCGAAAATTAGAAAATCTGAAAATAAGAAAGAAAATCCAAAAATTAGAAAGAATAACTAACTAATAATAACTAACTATTAAATTATAGGTATTGGAATTTGTAAATTGGAAAATTAGAAAATTCATAAATTAGAAAATTAGAAAATCTGAAAATAAGAAAGAAAATCCAAAAATTAGAAAGAATAACTAACTAATAATAACTACAGTAACTATTAAATTATAGGTATTGGTGACTGAGCAATACTTCAACCCCCTGGAGAATTTACACTACGATACCTATGCTACTAACCCATAGCTACCGCTGTCTGCATTATATATGATATACTAGTGATCCCTCTCCTCTCCTGTGGCACTAATGTTCCCGTTTGGGGTGCCACTTGAGAGGTCAGGTTTCGTTTTTATGTTTACCACGTTTTTCTTGTTTATCACCTAAAATATAGGCTATTTACACAGAGTTTGAATACATACTCTTTATGGTTATACTGTATTTCATGTAATTCCTACGTCGCTAATCGACGTACAATGCCAAATTGTACAATGTATGCTTCTTGAAAACAATAAAACTTTTTTGAAAGAAAATTATAGGTATTGGAATTTGTAAATTGGAAAATTAGAAAATTCATAAATTAGAAAATTAGAAAATCTGAAAATAAGAAAGAAAATCCAAAAATTAGAAAGAATAACTAACTAACTATCTAATAATAACTAACTATTAAATTATAGGTATTGGAATTTCCTTTCAAATTTGGCTGTTAGTAACAAATATGAATTTATCCGAAGTTA